>OY720441.1:5823862-6388862 GCA_963082915.1 Dolichopus griseipennis
GCTCCTTTTTCCCCCTGGTTTGCTCCTTTTTCCCCCTGGTTAATTTGACGCATGTGCGAAATCGTTCTTTACCTTTGCAAAACTAACATTCATACCAATTTCATTAAAATCTTTGAAATTTTCATGAATTATTAGAATTTGAGATTCCCGAAACTCCTAGTATCTCTAAACTCATAATACTCGGATCAATTTATGAAAGTTTCTTTCATGAGTGCCTACACATAGTCTTTGTACCAAATTTTAACTTATTTCAGCAGTTGGAAATCGAGATTTCGCGAAAAGTCTGGGGTCAAGTCTATGTTCTTAGTTGGAAGCTTCCTGACCCCATGGTCAAATTTAGCCCATCTAAGGGTGAAAAAATCCTTCATACTAAATTTCATCAAAATCGGTTGAAATTTACGCGAGTTATCGTGCTAACATACACACACAATCACACAAAAACATTTTTGGATTTACTTGTTTCTGACTAAATGGAATAACTTCTATTATGACCGAACGAAATCTATTTTTTTTCCACCTAGTAATTTAAAATCTAGCATTTAAACTTTTATTAACTTCTCTCTTTACAATTGTTTCTTATTTAAATTACGTATTGTTGGTAATACTGCAGCTAAATAAAAAAGAACTACAGAGTGGCGCAAAACGCCGATATGGTTTGAATGTTTAATAACTATTTTATTTAATGGTTAACTATTATTATTATTTTTTGTTGTAGAGTATATTAATGGGGAATATTTTAAGTGGTGACCATTTGCGGCTTCGTACATTCGTGCTCTTTCCAGAACATTTTCCATAACTTTTCGTAATTTTTGATCGCTGTTCTGTTATGTACCAATTCCCCAAAGTTTTCCTTACAAAATTATGAAATAAAAATAAATATATAAATAAATTTAAAAAGTTATTAATATTCAAACCATATTGGTCGTTTTGCGCCACCCTGTGATAAAGTCAAAATTTTCAAACATATAGACGAACGTAGATACAAAACAAAATATATTTCAATGACATTTTTTCATATTTCCAATTAAAAATTGAATGTGACAGTTTCATAGCTTTTCATTACTATATAACTGTGTTTTGATTTTGTCAAACACATTATTAGTATTTTTTTAGTTATAAATCAACGCAATTTTTGTGACACTACAAATTACAATTAATATATATATAAAATCATTTTACGCCTTCAAATGAAAAATAATGTTAATAAATGAAAAAGAAAAGTTTTTTATTACATAAGCTTATTGAAATTGTTTTATAATTGAAAATAATTTTTTTTGTATCATCTATATCTCAAATATCAAAGTTTCACCTCTTTATTGTTAACCCTTTTTTTTTTTTTGATAAGTTGGAAATGAATTAGGTCGTCTCATTTAGAAAAATATTTTATTTATTCTAATCTGCCCGTCTATCTTATTTAAAAAATTTTGAAGCATTCGGGAAAAAAATAATGATTTTAAAAAACTGAAATGCAGTTTAGGTTCCACCGAATATATTTTTTACATGACATTATTCAGACCCCTATTTATCACTCTTTTACTGTGTGATAAGTTTCAAGCCTAATTCGGAAGCACTTCATATCAGTGTTTGAAACTAAATTGTGCATGTGTGTGTATCTATCAACACGATATTTCGCGTAATTTGCAGATTTTTATGAAATTTTGTATGAATGCTTTTTTCGTAAAAAAAATATGGTTAACTTTGAAGATATACCAAATTGGACCACGGGATCGTTTAGCTCTCAGATCAAAAAGATTTTAAGTTTGGAACATAGACGGTTTTACCTATTGATTTGAAATTTTGCACAAATGTTTCTCTCATCTCGGGCGGATGATCTTTCAAAAAGTTTTTTGTTCCGATTTGTGCTTTACTGAGGGATTTACAGAGCAGCCCGAAAGAGACGCTGAAACAAATTATTTTTGAGTTCGCACATGGGTCACATTGGACAAGGGCAAGGTGGGAGGGGGCCTACATAAAATTATGAAACTTTAGAATAAAAGCCTCATTATTGCAGAAGAAAATATTATATATATATATATATATATATATAACAATCTTGGATTTAATTCTGCCCTTCTGGCAGATCGCAAACGGATCACATTACATACAAAGAAATTCCGCCTATTACAAACAAAACTACTTCTAAGCCTAAAGAAACCAAAAACCTTCTATTTTGGGCATATTATTCGTGGAAACCAAGACAAGCTACTTCAGTTAATTGTTTGAGGAAAATTTGAAGGAAAACGGATATAGGTAGGGAACAATTCACATGGTTATTGAACATTAGATGGTAGGCATCAGAAACATTAACATTTAATCAAATAAGCAATGGAATGATCTTGAAGTTCTTTTTAGCTGAAATTGAAATTTCTTTTAGCTATTATAATAAAATTGTGGGCTTTTTGCATATAAAAGAATTCATGGATCTTTCAGGACATCGTTGCCAATATCATAAGAAACAAGAACAAACAAAATTAAATAATCAATTATATAAACAACAAACATAAACAATTGTTAATGTTTGCTAGTTAACAAACTAACTGGTGAATTAAAAATTCACTTATATTAGGCAAACTTTTTATCAATATTATTAAATTTTCTATTATAAAAATTCCAAAATAAAATATTTCAACATTTATACATACAAAATACAATAAAATAACAAAAATAATCCTCTTAAAATCTCTATATGCTAAGTTGATAACCATTTAAATGGTATCCAATAACGGTAAACAGTTATATTACAAAAGGCGAATATAAAATGCAACATGCTTCACATATTTTATACCTTTTAAATATAATTATAATTAAAAATACATAAAAACTGTTTATTTCTCCTTAATATATATATATATATATGCTATTTATTTATATAAATACACAATACATATATACCTCAGTTATTCATACTTGATAACAAAACTAATAAAACCGAGTAATAATATAAAAAAAACAAAAAGGTCTAAATGAATTAAATTTTACATAAGAGACATATTCATTTAATTTAGGACGGCATTATGACATTATTTACCAAAAAAAAAAATTCCCAAATTATCAAAGAACGTTAGATACGTAAAAAAAAAAAACAAAAAATGCAAAATAATATATTTATACACGTTAGATACTAATTAAGTCTCAATTTCACCTGATATAATACATATTTTTTATTCACCTTACACACAATAAACACTATCACAGGTGCACCACCTAAATTTCATGATGATTTGAGAGAGGGACGAAATAATTTGGAATTTTTATTTTGTATTTCTCTTATATACATACCTATATATTAAATTTTATATATCATGATACATTTTTATGTATTAGATATAGGTACATTTTTTATACATTAGTGTTGGTATGTAACGAAAGTAAAACAGTAATTATTATGGGTCATTGGAGTCCATTTAATTGTTAAATTACTTGGATAATAGCAATTTTATATATGTGTGAGAAAAAGAAAAAAAAAAAAAAACAAGGACAAAAAATTAAAAAAAGAATATAAAATTAGAAAAGGACAAATAAATTAATTGTTTTATTGTTTGTTTATTTATTTATCATTATATTGTTTATTTTGTTGATTGAATGAATACAAAAGAGTTATTTAACAATTGAATTTCAAGTATTTTTTAAAAGAGGTGATTCTTTAAACAATAGAATAATAAGGTTATTTGATTATTTGCTTAAAAAACGAGTTAAAAATAAAGAGTACAATTAAAATAAAGAGTATATATTTCAATATAAAAGAGATTGCAATCTAAACTTATGTTTATTTTTAAGATTTTTGGGTGTACAATTTGTATTAAGGACAATGTTCAAGTGTTCATTAAATTATTGACTCCTTTTATTGAATTCTTTGTTTACTATCTACTGTTCATTTGAATTAATTAATGCATGTATGACTGTATCTTAAGACCTTTTAATTTCAATTTGATTGGAATTTTTAATTTAGAATCTGTTTGTTTGGAATTAACAAATTTACTTTATGTATCCGATGACTATTTAATGGTTTCATACAATAACTTTGGAAAACTTCCTTAATATTAAGCATAAATATCCAAAAAAAAAAAGAAGGCATAAGAAATTCTTCTGAAAAAATAGAAGGCGTCTTCAGAAAATTGTTACTATTTTATTGTTTCAATTAATTCGATTTTATGACTTTATTTCAATACGCTTTTTATAATAAAATTCCGGACTTTTTGCTTATAAAAGAGTTCACAATATAAAGTAATAGTTAGCAATAGATTCGATTTTTTCTGTGAAGCTGTTTTATTTATTTTATTCAAACAAATTTTAATGATTTAGTGAAAAAAAAATTTGTTTTATAAAAAATGAATCCCAAAAGTATGCAAAAATTCAAAATTAAATAAAACGTCAAGGAGTAGGAAACGAGTTGATATTACCTAATTTGAGCTATTTGCAAGTTAAAAATATCTTGAAATATCTAGTAGATCAGTTACAACAACACTTAAAATGCATCAACTATGTAAATTTTTCAAATGAAAAGGAAATAAAGCATTTCAGGCATTCAAAAGGATGTTTCAGAATAAAATAATTAGTTAAAAAGTTTAGTCCTTTGCCTATCAATCTTTTATAAGACCATCTCTAACTTTAACATATGCGATTTCGATTTGGTGCAATAAAAATGCCAGCTTTATGGAAAAGTTTCGTAAATTTGAAATAAAGTGTATAAGAGTATGTTTAAACAAATTACGTAAGACTGAATCTGATTACAAGCATTCTGACCACAGAATCGAAACTTTCATAATAAAACTAATTCGAAATCATTATGATAGTCTACTAAGCACTCCAGAAAATGGTTAAATAACAAATATATTTTACCACTGTGAGAAGTGTATTAAATAGATAATGCTCACAGGTTGTGTAGCTGCTATGTATAGATATATTCAAAGCCAAAATATTTTCCCTCTATGTTATCACTATAATAGACGGGCTACATGTAAAGCTATAGAATATATTCCGGACAATACCAACGTTGAAAATTTAAAATATGACATGTCCATACCTTTTAAAGAGACTTTATTGGTGGTTAGATAACATACTATTCAGATTCGTATAACGATTACATTTCAGGGTTAAAAGTTGGTTAAGTTTGTTAAGTTAGAACTATTATGCCAGAGTAGGTGAAGTCAATTTAATTATAAAAATATGAAAAAATATTGTTTTTTATATCGAAATTTTTTAACTATTAAAAAAAACATAACATTTTAATTTTAAATATAAATATACTAAAGACAGCTGGCTGGCACAGTAGTAAGAGTGCCGATCTTTCATGCGAAAAGCCCGGGTTTGAATCCCAGTGAAAGTAAAAAACATATCTCGTTTTCAACTCGACCCAACTACCATTTGCCATTGGGTTCAAATTAATGGTTTAATGAATAATTAATAATTATATATCTTTAACAAAAAATACATTAATAAACAAATACAAAATATAAAAACAAATAATTTAATTGAATAATATAAATCACAGATATAAAATACAATATAACACAAATATAATTACAATATAAACCCTAAAACCTCCTGATGAACGTGTACCTACTGTATAGACTTAGCCTATTTGAACAGTGAACCCCTAAAGCAAAAAAAAAACAAATTAAAATAATTAATTATAAGAAATTAAGTCTAAATAATTTTAAGAGTTAGAACTAGTTAATATCGTCATTATAATGGATAGACTACATGTAAAACATTTGAATTAATTACTTGTAAGATAAATAAGGCTTACTTTAGTAATGGCATAAGTTAATATACTAATATACTATACACAATATACACCAATCCTAGGATTACTTAAATTAAGTTGGACTAAGTTAGAATAGGTAATTAATAAACACTTAATAGAAAAGACAATAATTTTTTAAACCAGTTTTTTAATAAGTATTTAAAAAATATTTCAAATGACAGTAACAAACCCATATCTCAATTACCTTTACAAGATGTTACAGTAGGTTATTGAGTAGGATACTGTTGTAATAACAACACGGTCTCGATAAGTTGCTCCATTATAGTAAGTCTATCACAACAACAAGTTATTTCTTAATTGAACTCCCTGTTATAAACTTAGAATTTTCATTGCGATAATGATGGATTGTATAGTTTTAAAGCCAATTGTATAGTCCTCCTGCTTTAGGTAATTTTTAAAATTGTAATTCTCTGCTACTAGTTAAAAATATTCCCTTCTTTAAAATAATGTTTCCATTCAGGATTTTTTGATTTTTAATTTGTATTTTATTTTCACAAAATTTACTTGAGTCCTTTTTTACAGTTAATTATAAAAAAGTTTTTAAAGTAATTTTGTAATGGAATGATTAAGGTGCTTTAAAAAATATTATAACATTTCCAATTATCACCATATTTCTGTACGTTCTGGAATGTTCAATACAATATATCAATGTATAATTTATTGTAGCTTGAAAATGTTTAGAAATCTACTCTACAAAATCATTTCATAATAAAATACAAATTTTATAAGATCCCTTTAACCACAACAGATATTTTGTAAATATTTTCAATCTTCAGATACACACAGATCCATTTTTGAATGTTAACTTAAACATAATTACAGTGTTCTTCAAAAAAAAAAAAAATATTATCTAATATGTAATGTTAGTGCATCAAACATGCTTTTGTTTTAAAAATTAATTAATTTTAAAAGATTTTTCTATTCAATTTTTCATTTCTTGTAGTTTTACAAAAACATAATCTTTTCTCATCAACTCATTATATACACATATATCTAATGTCCATTTAGGACATGACTTAGAACTTATGTTTAAAATTTTTTTTTTTTTTTTTATTTATTTTGTATACGAGTACATAAAACTATCGTTTAATTTTTGTAAATGATGTTCTGATTTTTAGCTTTTCTATCTTTTAGATTTTAATGTTTTTTTATCTTTAGATACGATATTTTCTTTTAATAAATTTTTTTGTTTTTTTTTTTTTGTAATTTTGTTCAGGAAAAGTTAATGATGTAAAAATTTTTATGTTTTTTTTTTATCTCTTGCAGAAATCGATATGGTTGGGGTGATATGACGGAAAGTTTTCTATTTTCAACATCATCAAATGGTAAGTTTTGAAAAAAATTCAATTACATAAAAAAATAAAAAATAAAAAATTCGATGTTAAAAATTTCATTGCAAGACCAAAGAAAAAGTTATAAAAAAAATTGAAAAATATTGAAAAAAAATAGGTTTATGTTACTAGTGTTTTTTTTTATTTGAAACTCTTTCGCTCCCAAAAAAAAATTAAGACAAAATCACTTTATGTTGTCGTTCGAACTTAACCCAACTTTTAAAGACAATTTATTAAAAATTCAATAATTGAAAAAGTTAAAAAAAAAAAACAACTCATGGTTTTTCATAGTCATGACTTATGACTAGTAAAATTAATAAAAACGAGAAAAAGTGTAGTAGAGTAGACTGTGTCAACTCTGGGATACCCGTATCACCGTAACATATACATTATATCATCCAGTTAATTACTTTTGGCAAAATTTCAAACATACAGCTTTATTAAGTGTAGTGTAATGCTCATATAAAAGTAGGAGTTGAATGGCAGCTACTCGAACCCTCTACAGTAGACCAACCAAATTTTGCAGTAAGTTTGGCCATTATACTAAACTATTTTTGGCAAAATTTCAGACATGCAGCTTCCATAGATATAGAGTAATGCTCATATAACATTAGAAGTTGTATGGCAGGTACTCGAACCCGTGGACCAAAATGGCTGGATTTAAGTAGCGATTCCGGTTTTTGCATAAAAACGAATTTGTGAAAATTTCATAATCCTAGCTCCTTTAGTTTTTGAGTTATCGTGATGACGGACGGACGGACGGACGGACATACATAGCTAAATCGATTTATTTTTCGACTCTGATCCGATCCATACACTTGAGTCTATATCTAGCCCCCCTCCTTCTCTGCGTCACAAACGTAATGGCAAATTTATTATACCCTTTGACTATATAGTCATACGGGTATAAAAATCTTAGATAAATTAAATATTTTCATCATTTCCTTTCAGAAAATAAAAAAACAATTTATATAAAAGTCTTTAAGTTTGAATAAAAAATATTAAAATTAGATGGGGTTCCTATATAAAGCCTGTATTATCAGTTGCCTGTAATGTCAGTTGCATGTATTTTCATTTGTCTATAAATATAATCCATCTCTAAAATCTCTACTAAGTCGGAGTCTCGCATATATGCATATACAAATATTCTGTTAAAGGCCTGTAACTCTACTTTGACAAATACAGGCAAATGATAATAAAGGCTAGTAAAATACAAGCAAGTGAAATAGTGGTAAAGTAAATAGAAATTCAGGCAATTGATACTACGAGCAAATAAAATACGACACGCTTCAAATTTAAAGTTAGTAAGGTTTTATGAAATCAAATATAGCCTTTGTCAATAAAGTACGAAGAATTTAAATAATAATCAATAGACCTAAAAACCCTTCCATTAAAACGAGGAAGAGTCTAATAGAGTAGGCTGTATCGAATCGAAAATAACCGTATGAACGTATATTATATGACAGCTGGTTAATTACTTTTAGCAAAATATTAAATATACAACTTAATAGATTTTGAATTATAAATAAAAGAAAATATAAGTTGTATAGCAACTTCTCGAACCCGGTAAGCAAAATACACTAGATTTCAATAGCGATAACGGTTATTGCATAAAAATAAATTTGTTTAAATTTCAGAATCCCAGCTCCTTTATTTTTTAAGTTATCGTACGGATGGACGGGACAGACACCCATAGCTAGATAGATTTACTTTTCGAGTCTTATCGGATCCATACTTTGGAGTCTATATCTAACATGCCTCTTTGTTTATGTCATAAATGCAATTGCAAATTTATAATACGGGTACTAAAAAATATTAACCCTACAATTCGTTATTCTGACCTTTAATAAATTCAAACTACCATTTTAATAAAGATAGATGTTAATGTAGATATAGATAACACTGAATTATATATATATATATTTATATATATATATATATCTTTGAAAGGAAACGATATCAATTCTATTGAAATAAAGTAGATATAAAAAAAAACGAACCTTACTACTGCTTTGGCCCAAAAACAAGTCTGAAAAAAATGTTTAACCTGATCCGGCATAATTTACCATGTATAATTGTCATTTATCCCATGAGTAAATTTTGTGTAAATTTTTTTCAATAAAATGAACTTTAACTAAAAATCCATTAAGAGGAGCAACAACGCGTATCGGGCATTAGCTAGTTATCCATAAATTTTACGATCTTTATTATTGTATAAACCCCTGCCTAAATTCAAAATATTTGATCTATTGTGAACTAACTTGTGAGTTCCCTGTTGTATCGAAATACAAAGAAGGGCTTATTTTATATGTATTTATAATCTGAACTTGAGATTAAATTGAATTTTCTATTACAAAACTATAGACAATTGAAAATAATAATAATTTGAAATTCAGTACACTTCACTTGAACAACCGCTTATTTTTTTCATTATAAATTTTTTATATTTTTCATTTTGTTTCAAAAGAAAAACTAAAGTTATAATTAAAAATAAATAAAAACTTTACAAATGAAATGAAAATAATATTGTCATTAGAATTTCAGTTAAAAAAAAAAAAGAAATGAAAGTGGGAACAAGCGGGGGTGGTTTTTTTGAAAAATATTTTTATTTATATTTCTGTCATTTTCATTATTTTATTTCTGTATTTTTCTATATTTTTACTTTGATACAATTCATATTCATTTCATAACAATTATATTGTTTCACTGTAGCAATGTTTTGTTTCAGTTTTTCCATTCATTCCAGTCCCTTAAATTTTAAAACAATCTGGAGATGAGATGCAAAAAAATAAAAAAAAATGGCAAAATTTAATTATTTCTCTTCTTGTTGAATTCAACAATACTCTTTTTTTTACACTGAAATTGTTGAATTGTTAAAATTTAATTGAATTATGATGAGTAGACATTTCAATTTTTACATTTTTTTTATGATTTAAGTGAAAGAAATTTATATTTTAATATTTAGAAAATTTTAAATTTTCCGATGTAAAATTTAATTAAAAAAGTTTTTAAATATATTTATATCTAATTTATTTTATTTATTGTAATATTTATTATTTTTAGCACATTTTCAAATGATTTTGTAAAAGGGAGCCTATATTCTTTAACTCTGTCCGTCTGTTCGTCCGTTTATCCGTCCGTTTGTATGTTAACATAAATTTTTACATCGTTTGAAATAGAGAAAAGACATTTTAAATACGCGGGTAGATATTGTAAAAAAATTTCATGGAAGAACTTTTTTCTGTAGCCCCACTCATGACGGAGCTGCAGATCTCCAAAGGTTGAAAAATCGCTATATTCAAATTGTTATAACAAGAGTTCTTTTCTAAGAGTTTTACTAAGTGTTTATTTTCAAAAACAGCTGCTTTTTCAAGCTTTATAAATTTTTGAAAGGCAAATTAACAGGATTGCCATACGGTACCAAAAATAACCGTTATGCGAAACTCAATTTTTGCAAAAATTTTTGGCCCCTCATTTCTTCTGAACGACTCAAGCTAGAAACTTGAAATTTTGGGAATAGTTACATTATAACAAATTAATAGTTTAGAGCTGCAAGATATGGAAAATTGAAAATTTTCTATTTTTAAGCACCTGTAACTTAAATACCCGTCCAAACTGTTTTTAAATAATATACAAAATAAAAGTTGCAACATTATATTTTAGCATATGTTATTAGATTTTTCTTAAATTTAAAAGGGCCCCGAAAATTGCAGAAAATGTCTCTTAGTTTTAGCAATTTTTGCTTAAATAATTATAAAATTCTAAGAAAAATCCCAAATTTTAGACGAAGTCAAAATTTATACTTCTCGGGTTAGATTCTCGACAGTCACCATAATTTTGTTTAATAAAAATTTGGGAATCTCTCCATTGAACAGCTATGAGAACTTAAAAATTTTCAATTTTTATAAATTAGTAAATTATTCAACAGTGTATCATAAATTCCCAAAATTAAACTCCTTATGAAACATTATATAATTTTGAAAATGTGCTTTTTTAAAAGCCCTTGATTGTTTTCATCACTTGTTACAATAACTTTTAAATATAATAATATAATAATTGTATAATGAATTGTATTCAATTAAATTCATCCATTTCCAATAGTTAAATTGACAAAAAAGTATGACGTTGGGGAATTAAAAAAATTTCATAACATAATTTAATTAGAATTAATTTATATTTAAGAATTGCAGTACAACACAATTAATATAAAATCCCCAGAGGAAGAGATAACTTTATTCCTCGACTTTTTTTCCAATCACCTAACACCACTTGTTTAGCTAAATTTTTGCATTTTAAATATTAACACTTTTAGTTGTTTCTTTAGGCCCTGTTACGAATTATCATTTTTCATAATCTCGTTTGACTAAAGCTCCATGTTGTTTCTACATAAAAAAAAATAAATTTAAAGTAAGAGTACCCCTAAGCCTCCGTGGATAAAAGTCTTGAAATCCCAGTTTTGCATTTGAATATAAAATATCTCCTAATTGACAATCTCATATATATAGAAATCTTTTGAAAAAAGGAGCAATTCGGATTACAGTGGGATGCCTCCCACTAATACTTCTTACAATTATTCATAAGGTATTTTAAAGTTAAACCAAATCCAGATATCCGAAAAATAAGATTTTTAAAAAACTAGTTTATGTAAAAAGATTTTATAAAATCTAAATTTTCTATGCAAAGATTTCCTTAAATTTTAACAGTAAAACTTAAGTTATCGCACCTTGTTATATTCGTTAATCAATCTTCCAAATATTAAATATTGAATCAATATTCAATATTGGAACGTAATATTTTAAAAAATTTAATCTATTGATTAAATTACATTTTACGTATATATTATTTATTAGTTACAATATTAAGTATTTCAGTAAATTACATATTTTCATATACTAATTTGTAATAAAAACACACAAAATTATCCACTTTACGCCTATATATATGCAATAAGAACTATTAATTTGTTTTCAATAATAACTCATTATAAAACTCATAACTCTTACAATATTATGACTTAATTCAAATTTTAAATTGGAATCAATAAATTTTCTTTATTGTTCCAAAAAAAAAAACAAGGTATGAATATAAATTTTTAAAAAAAATTTTAACTAACATAATTTGAAAAACTTTTTTGAAAACATTTTTCACTTGAATATTTTGTAAGAAATTTAGAAAATGTTTATTCAAAATTTGTAATAAGTAAATGCATAAAATTGGTTAATTTTTATTATTTCCAAAACTGCATACAACCATTTTATTCCAATAATATTTTAAATATTCCCTAGATTTTAAAATATTTTTAAACCCATCCAAATAGCTTGCCTTCCTATAATAAAATATTCCAAAAGATTCAATTGTATATAGATACATTTATATTAAAACTCTCGTAAAATTGTTACATAACATTTTTCTCATAATAGGCTTTAGAATAACATAAGTTTAGATCTTTCTATAATATGAAGTTCTATATTGCCATATTATAAAAGTGGAATAAAAGCAAAAACAAGAGTATTTTGTTGGATATTTTCAATTACCATAATTGAAAAATTCTTTTATTCCTTCTGAATTCATCTCTTCTTCGGTTTATATTCATATTTTTATATATTTGCTTTCTAATTTTTTCTTCTAATTTTTATAACAAACGATCTCATAAATCACATTAAATTTTTAAACACTCCTATTAGAATCCTCGAGAAATGGCTATGGAAAAAAAAAAATCTAGGCACGGAATAAAAATTACATGATTTAAAAACCACATGATCAATTCCACAAGTGCACTTCAAAGTAAAAAAAAAACAAAATACGAGTAAATAGGGAATAAAAACATAAAAGGATTTTATGTAAAAGGAAAACTGGGAAATAATATGAAAATCATATATTGATATGTTACAGAAGTAGGATTTATTTTTTTTAAAGAAAGACATGTGGCTGGATGATACTAGATAAATAAACATAAAGATACAAAGATACAAAGCATATGTAACATGTTTTAAGTAGAAATATAAAAATTTTGAAAATTATGTAATTTGTTTTTTTTTTTTTTTTGAATAATTTATAACATTGGTTCTTAAATGGTTATAAAAATAAATTCTGAATTTAATATTTTTCAAAAAAAATTTACATTTCATGAAATTTCCACATTATTATAGAATTGAATTAATATTTAAGCCGTTTGAAAGCTATTAAACAATACAATTATTTTAATTAAAAAAATTGTAAAAAAAGTTTATTTAAAATTAAAATTTCAATAAAACTTCCTATAAAATATGTTCCAAAATTATTTTTTAAACCAAGCCTCCCGACTCAATTTTAATATTAAAAGTTCCTTCTAATATAGTTGCACAAGTCATTTTTTCAGTATAAGTCCTTGAATTAACTAAATCAATTGTTTCCCATATTATACAAGTCCCATTTATATAATTATGATTTGCGCTATTTTAACTATACAATATAAATAATACTAGCTAATACCCGGTGCGCGTTGCTGTGCCTCTCAATGGAGGTTTAATTTAAGTTGATGTTACTGCAAAAAATTAACATAAAAATTACACATAGTGTAAATGTTATTTAAAAATGCATTAAAGCAATTCTTTTTGAATGATTTTGCTAGGAATATTCTATTAATTTTTTAAAGTTCATATAATTCAAAGAAGTTCTAACTATTCCCAAAATTGGACGTAATTTACTTCCAAAAAATTTTTTTGACCAATCGTAGGACCGACATGTATTACCAAACACCAAACGTGCTAAAGACTCAACTCCATTTTCAAGGTGCTTCACGCATACAAAATTTGTAGTAATCCTGTCAAACCGTTTCGAATTTAAAGTAAAATAACCAAAAAACGACGCTGGTGCCGCAATTGATTAACGGAACTCAACGAAAACTTTTTTGAAACTTTCTCTTTGGCCAAAGCAGTACTGCACAAAATTGGACGTAATTTGCTTCCAAAATTTTTTTTGGACAATCGTCGGGCCGGCCTGGGTTAACAAATTCCAAGTCGGTTAACAGAGTCAATTCCATTCTCGAAACGGAACACGTATACAAAATTTGAAGAAAATCGGTCAAACTGTTTCTAATTTAGAGTAAAGTATTGAAAAAACTTATAAAAAGCTGTTGGGCCGCAATGGGTTAATGGAACTCAACAAAATTTTTTTGAGGCTTTATTTTTAGCCAAAGCAGTATTTCGTAAAATCGGAAAAAAATTTGGACCCAAAATTTTTTTTGACCAACCGTCGGGCGGACATGGGTTAACAAATTCCAAAATTGGTAATAGTGTCAACTCAATTCTCAAAGAGCATCACGTATACAAAATTTGAAGTCAATTGGCCAAATCGTTTTCATTTTAGAACAAAGAAGTTCAAATACTTGCACCACAGTCCCAACTTGGCGGTCCGCTAGAGCAAAATTTTTAGCCCACGATTTCTTCCCGTACCCAAAAACCCCTATACACAAATTTTCATGAGAATCAGTTGAGCAGTTTAGGCGCCTATTCGACACAAACAAATAAACAAACATACAAACAAACTTTCGCTTTTATATATATAGATTACGAACATATTTGCACGAGTCATGTTTTGGCATAAGTCCTTTGATTTAATTATGTTTTGCGAAATTTTAACTATACAATATATATAATATAGTTGCGCTTTATAGTCAAACTCTCTTAACTAGTAATTTGAATGAAGAATTAGTTAAATTTGTGAAGCATAAACGATATCATAAAAAATTTTGGAATTTAAATTAGAATACACTGATAAACTCTCTTTCAGACTCTTTA
This sequence comes from Dolichopus griseipennis, assembly GCA_963082915.1. Lineage (NCBI taxonomy): Eukaryota > Metazoa > Arthropoda > Insecta > Diptera > Dolichopodidae > Dolichopus > Dolichopus griseipennis. The sequence continues at coordinate 5,838,739 of OY720441.1, forward strand.
GGTAAAGCAGAACATTATACGAGCCGTGATTAATATTTAAACGAAAACATAATTTAAAGATTAACAATTCTAGTAATAAATAAATTTTTATTAACCACTTAAGCCTTAAAGCCCTCCTAATAAAGAAAATACTAAAATTATCATATTAGACCTCTTTAAGTGCTAAGATATAATTCTTTAAAATATTTAGTATAGTTTAATCTAGCTTAATAGATCATATTACGTCATGGCTCTTATGTGTACATATGAATAATTAAAATCAAATTTTGTGAGTGATATTTAAAAAAATCTTGAACTACCTTTCCTTTAGAAAATTTCCACAATTCTGGAATTAACAGTTTTAGAATCCTTGCTTGTCCCCAAAATGTATTCATAATCATCAAATTAAAAAAACAAGACATCTATAAAATCATTGGTATTAGATAAATGGTATAAAAATAAAATTTTGTAGTAGCAACAAGCATTAAATTAAAAATACTTAAAAACATTGATGTAAAAAAAAAAATTAAATCTTTATAAATGAAAGAATTTCTTCTAAAAATGTTAAAAAATAACCAAAATGACAAAATATCCTATACTTTACGATTCCCTTAACTTTTCAATTTAACAAGATTTTGTTTTTTTTTATCCAAATAATCTACAATCATACAATGAACATTTTTATTTAACATTTAACAATTTCTAAATACATTTATAGTACAATGTTCTCGTATCTAAAATGTCGAAGCAACGAATTGTGTAACACATAAAATCCAATAGGAGAATGAAACAATGTTCTCATAAAATTTTACAACTCTCAATTTCCCAATTCAAAAAAAAAAAAAACAAACAAAACAAAACAAAATAAATAAGAATGCAATTTGTTTTACTTCTTTTTTTTCTTTTCTACTATCAAAACTGTTATTTTCTAATTTTCATTGTATTTTTCAAGTATTATAGCTCTATCTCTGTCATTATCCCTATTCCTATACCCATCCCTATCCCTATCTCTATCCCCATCCTTTAATACTAAAAAATTTCAATTGTAATGAAAACTTAAACAACTACAAAAAAAAAATATATATATATACAGCTATAACAAATTATTACAAAGTATAATATGCAATCATACATGTTTGTATTAGTCCATGAGTTCCTTTTTTTTTTATTATTGTATAATTGTTGAATTGAAAGAGAACTCTTGTGATAAAATAATATTAAATTCCCACGTCATTTTCATTTTAATTTTTTTTATTTAAAAAAAAAAAAAAAAACTAAAACAACGGTTAAAAAAATATATAAAATACCGTTAGTTTTTCCCACTTAAATTGTATTTCATTTACTGTATTTATCCCCCACTTAATACTTATCTATTCAAACCCACTATGATAACATTTTTCAACAGTTTACAAAATTTTAATTTTATATGCAAATAAATATATTAACATACACACACACACATAAATATACCCATGCATGCTTCTATTATTTCACATTGAAATGTCCTTTACCTTTTTATAATAAAAATAACGGTTTTTGAAAATGGTTTTAAAGAAAAAAAAAAATAAATAAAAAAAATTAAATAATTGCATAATTTTTTATTAGAATAAACCTAGTGGATTTTATGCTTAATTCTACTAATGATGTTAGTGTTAGTGATGATTCAAATAGCCATGGTAACTAAAATAAAGTGGTTTTATTAAATGCATTTGTATGCAATATATAGGATGTTAAGTACTTTGTTTGTTTGTAATTTAATGTTCAATTGTATGTAAATAATAAAAAAAAAAATACTTTTGAATTTAAAATTCTTTAATTATTTCTCCTCGTCCCAATCTCCCCTCCCTCCCTTTTGCAGTCCCTTTATAAACTGAATTGTTGTTCCACATTCTATGAAATTCAACAGAACTCCAATGTTATTAATCATTAAAAAAAAAAATAATAAAAAAAAGTTTTAAAAGTGAGTACAATGCTATCATCGACTGTTATTGCTTTTCAATTATACCCCTAAAAACTCTTTGCATACAAAAGAAAAACAATTGAAAATTGTTTACAAATACAAAAAAAAATAAAAATTGGGGTTTACAACCCTGTAACAATGAAAAATAACAATAGATAAAAATAATAACAGGACTTCTGTCACTCTTGTGTCTATCGTAAACCCCATGTGTTATTAAAAAATTTTTAAACTTTTTATGTATTTTAGAAAATTTTTAAATACCTACTGTGTGTAATTCTTTGTACAATTTCTAAATATGTATATGTATATGTATGTATTTAATGGAATACAGTTATTTTATATATTTTAAAATATACAGTTATTTTTTTAAGTCGTAAAAAACTAAAAACAAAATAATACTAAAAACAAAAATATACAAAAATATTATCTTTTAACTGTAAATATCATCAAAAGAATCTATAATATTAATCTAAATATTGAAGGATTAATAAATTGAATTTTGTTTTTTGTTAGTAACTTATTCGGAATTCGATTGTTTTTATTATTTTAGGAAAAACTCCATTTAAAAATCAATTTTATTTAAAATATCAAATTGGAATACATTTTTATTTTATGTATTGGAACAATAGATTGGGTTCCTAATAACTAATTTCTTTGTTATTCTTTATTACAAGTTACATTTAACTCTCAGAAGAGTTTTTATAACCGTATGACTATAGGTCAAAAGGGTTTACTAAATTTGCCATTACATTTGTGGCGCAAGGAAGGAGGAGCGGAGGTAGATAAAGACTCAAAGGCTTATATCGGATCAGAATCAATATTCTCTAATAATAAGTTGTGTATTTAAAATTTTGCCAAAAGTAATTAACCGGATGATATAATGTCTATATTACAGTTATACAGGTATCCCAGAGTTGACACAGTCTACTCTAACACATTTTTCCTCGTAATTAGGAACTGCGTATGTTAATCTTGAATTTAATAAAAAATTCACTAAATTCAGATTTAGAACTTACAAGAACCACATCCAAATTTAGTACAACTTTTACTTTTAAAGCAATCTTTAACAACGATGTTGTTGAAGGTTGAAAAGGCTATATACGTTTCTCACACCTAGCAGGGGGACTTTAGTCATTAGATTTTTAAAAGTTTAACGTTAGGTGAGCCGTACGTTATTGCAATTTTGTAAATTTTTCAGTTTGGTATAAGGTACAGTTATTTAGCATATCTATATTCAGTATTAGGTATAAATATTTAGATAATGTGTCAATTTTTGCGGATTTAAATACAACCATATTCCATTTGTCTGTAACAACCCTTTGTTATAGTTTGACATATTGTTTTATTTAATTATTAAACTTTTGAATAAATCAGTTTCATATTTCAAAGTCTCTAGTTTTAAATTTAAAAAAAAAAAATAAAATGGGAGCTTATCAAAATCTAGCGAATCAAAATATTGTGAATCAAAATCTCGTTGTTTTATAAATCTCGCATTTCATAATCTCACGTGTCAAAATCTGGTGTTTCAAAATCTCGCGCTTTTTACAATTTTGTTGTTGAAATACTAGTACTATATATAAAGGTAGGAAATATAATTAGATGATATTTTAGAGTTGGTTTCATTGTTTTAATACGCTTTTTCCAGAATATTTAACGTAAGATTTTGAAACACGAGATTTTGAAACGCAAGATTTTGTATCCAACCCAAATAAATGCAAATATAATATAAAATGCAATATAATATAAAAGACATAAGTGAACACATGCATGGATAAAAGTAATTGCATTGAATAAAAACGAATAAGCAAAGTTTCTGTTTGTAAATGTTTTTTTAAAAGTATTGAATTCAATATTTTTATTTGTGAAGTATTTTGAAATCATAACTGTAAATAAAAAATACATCAAAAAGGTTTTTATCTTTTAAATTACTTTGGGTTAAGTTCAAAAGTTTATAAAGTTAATATATGAAATAAAATAGAATAAAGCCTACACGTATGGCGCCTTAATTTACAAAACGCTTTATAGTACCCCAATTGAGATAATAACTTCGTTTAAATCCTATACAAAAATTAGTTCTTATATAACAATAGATTTTTACGGAAAGAATAGTATAGGTGTTCCTTTAAGGGCGGTGTCTTCTATCCTTTTCATTAGACAGGTGTCTAGAGTGTGTTAAAAAACACCTCCCCTATCCTTTTCTTAGATATTTGTCGTAATTTTAGAAATATTATACTATTGAATACTATATAGGATATTGTTGGTAATGAAACTCTGTTAGACCCAATAAAACTAATGATACCACCTCAGACAAAATTCCGAAATGCTACAAAAAGGATATCAACTTTTATAATTACTATTATATCGAAATGTCTAAGTGTGTTGGAGCTATTAAAATTTAAAAAGTATTATCATCTAAAGGGGCCTCGGTGGTGCAGTGGGTAAGCATTTGGCTTATTAACCGAGGGGGTCCGGGTTCGATTCCCGGTCAGGTCATACAATATTTAATTTAAAAAAAATTATTGAAAAATAATTTTTCTTTACGAATCCCCATGGTGACCAAATATAATATAAATATACAAATATATAAAATAAACAAAATAAATAATATAGTAGTTATAAATAAATAGAAAGTATTTAATGAGGGGTGCACAACGGGCCGCAAGGCCTAGGTGTAAGGGAGACTTGCTTTCCCCCCCTGTCTAAACAACAACAACAACATTATCATCTAATGTATCATCAACAATCTAATTATTAATCAATCAAATATATTAAAAAGCAGGGTTCCGATTCGAGATTTCTTTACATTATTGCAGAAAGTCCCCCTTATATTTTACAAGTGTTTTTAAAAAATGGAATTAAGCTTAAGCTGTACCTTCAAACAAAAAGAATGATTGATATTAGATTTTGGCTGGGTGGCACAGCGGTTGGAGTACTGACCTTTCATGCGAAAGGCCCGAGTTGGAATCCCAGTGAAAGTGAAAAAACTTTTCTGGTTTTCGACTTGACTCAGCTACCTTTCGCCATTCGGTTCAAATTAATGTCTTAATAATTATATATCTTTAATTAAAAATGCAAAAATATAATAATATAAACAATATATAAACAAATATACCGGAACAGCGGGTTGGAGTCCGACAGGGCCAACTATATCGTGGTTCGAAACAGATGCAAGAGAGTTATCAATAAGCAAAAATTCTTATTCAACCGAGGGTTGAAACGAAAATTCCTACATATGCCTAAGAATAGCAAATCGTTTTGGACGTTTGCAAAAAATCTAAAGGAGGACACTAGTGGGTCCTCCTTCCCTCCGCTTATTGATAAAAACAACTCAATTGTGTCAGATTCAAAAGAAAAGGCAAACTTGTTTGGCAAACAATTTTCCTTTAACTCAACACTGCCACAGTCAACTCACAGACCACCAAATATTCCAGAAGTTGGCTGCTCCTTTGGTAGAATTTACTTTAGGACGCGAGCAGTGATGAAAATCTTGAAAAATCTAGATACGAACAAATCAGCCGGTCCCGATGGAATCACAACGATGGTTCTTAAAAAAACCTACTCTACCATTTCAAAACCTCTACGCAACCTCTTCTATTTATCCTTTACTTCGGGTATTCATCCTGCCCAATGGAAGATTGCGCACGTTTTTCCAATTCCAAAAAAAGGTAACAAAAGCGATCCCTCTAACTACCGCCCTATAGCTATAACTTCGGTCCTTTCCAAAGTAATGGAAAAAATTATAAACCAAAAGCTTTTGAAATATCTGGATCATAAAGGTTTGCTTCATGATCGACAATACGGGTTCAGAGCCCGTCGTTCAACAGGTGATCTCATGACTTATCTTTGTGAAAAGTTCAATATCAGTCTTCACCACTCTGGTGAATCTGATATGGTAGCGCTGGATATTTCTAAAGCTTTCGACCGTGTATGGCATGCTGCTTTGTTAGCAAAATGCAGAGCTATAGGGTTAGGTAGAGTCTTTCTCAAATGGATTGGAGATTTCCTTTCGAATCGTACGATTCGAGTTCTGGTCGATGGTTTATCATCTGACAAATTTGAACTGAACGCTGGTGTCCCTCAAGGTTCTGTTCTTTCTCCCACCCTCTTCTTAATATTCATTAATGATCTTCTATCTTTAACTTCCAATCCAATTCACAGTTTCGCAGATGACAGCACCCTTGTAGCTTCCTATGAATTCCATAGCCGCTGTAACATTAATCATCAGGTTAATACAACAGCAAAAAATTTCACTGTCAGTGAGCTAAATAACGATTTAGCAAAAATTCACAAATGGGGTGAAAATAATCGTGTTCAATTCAACACGAAGAAAACCCAATGCTGTCTCATCTCGCGAAAAATAGCAACTTCCATTCCCAACTTGATTTTTCAGGGAGAAGTTTTGCAGCACTCAACAGATTTAAATATTTTGGGCATCGAGTTAAACCAGAAATTGACTTGGTCGAATCACATTTTTGGTATAGCTAAAGATGCAGCTAAGTGTTTGGGTTTTTTGTATCGCTGTAAAACTTTCTTCTCTCCATTAGATCTCCTCAATATCTATAAAACATATATTAGACCAAAAATGGAGTATAATGCACATATCTGGGCTGGTGCACCCCAATCAGCGCTGGGATATCTTGATAAAGTGCAAAACAGAGCTATTCGTCTTATAAATGATCCCAGTGTTACCTCAACGCTCACTCCACTTAGCCATCGGCGCACAGTCTGGTCACTTACCCTGTTTTATAGATACCTAGTGGGGACGAACACCTGTTCTAAAGAAATAAAACAATTAATGCCTCCACTCAAAGTTTTCCAACGTGAAACAAGGAGTGCAACAGATGCTCATCCCTACTGCGTCGAATTGTTAAGATGGCGAAACACGGCTTATGGAAATTCGTTTGTTATGCGCATGTCGAGATTATGGAACCACATTCCGTCCAATGTGTTCCCTAAAGTTGGTAATTCGTATGTGTACGACTTAAATAAATTTAAGAAGAATATTAACATCTTTCTCCTAAATATCCCTCCAAATTTTCCCCATCCACCATAATCCAAAATTCCCAAATATCCTCCGACAATCCTAAAATCCTTTCATATCCCATCCCTGTAACCAAACTGTACATTTGTATCACAGGTTCCTTCCTAAAGTTTGGTTCAAAAAGGGTGTGGTTTTGGTGCGTTAAAATCGCACACTACCCAACGAAATACCGCAAAGTTTCAATGGGTGGCTTTCGAGCGTTCCATTCCCTCGTAAAAAAAAAAAAAAAAAAAAATATAACTCAGAGATATAGTATGTCATACAAAATATTAAAATATAAATAAAAATAGAATTTTATCAATTACAAGTCTAAGACGTTTCTACATGTTATAAGGTCTAATACTATCTCATGCTCAAATTGTATGTGGAATTCATTAAGACAAATTCTAATAACACGAATGACCACCTGTTTCAACATGTCACTATGGTATTTACAAGCTTATTAGTTTTTTTATTAGCTCTTAAAAAAACAAATTGATTTTACATTGAATACAAAACCAAAACCCCAAAACTTTACTAATAATTAAAAAAAAATTCTTCAACTTCATTGTTTTAAAGATTGTCGAATACATTTTATATAATTAAATTTTTAGGGTATATGACACATTACTGAACAAAAAAAAACCCGAATGATTTAAAATCTTGAAAAAAAAATTTCGAATTATGAAACCTTATTCAGGCACGAAGTTTCAAAAAAAAACCTGCCATTTAAATATACATACATATTTAGTAAAAAGCAGCTTTCCCAATTTTGTATTAAACTCTGAAATCCTTTCTAACTTTTTCTTATAAATAATAAGTTTACAATAAAAAATTTAAAATAATGTTGGCCGATTTTTGATTTTCTGCATTTTTAGTTTTTTTTATAGTTTTTAGTTTCGGGATTTTGAAACATGCGGGTTTTTTTTTTCAGTAAAGTGTCATATACCTTCTTTAAATCAAACCACTTAAAATTTTTTTTTCATTTCTACTCAGTTTAATTAATTCTAAGTTTTTCATTAATTAAATAAATTAAATTTAAAATTTTTTTATATTTTAAATTTCTTTAAAAATTACAAAACCATATCGACAAAAACAAAACTTTCTTTAAAGAAATCTTAAAGTAATCAAATCTTAGTAATCACAGTGATGTGAAATAAAAATTAAAAAAATACTGAAGTTTCTTAAAAAGTAACAAATTAGTCTCAAAAATTTTTAAAAGAATTAATTCTAAAAACAAAAATTATCAACCAACCAACAATTTGTTTTCAAATCAAAAAATTAAAGTTTTCCTTTTTTGTTTTAAAGGACGAAAACAAAAGAAAGTTTTTTTAACACTTTTTTGTCCAGTTATTTAACAAAACTTAACAACAATCACATTTTCATCTTTAAATTAAAAAAAGTTTCTCAAGTCGATTGTTGAAAAGTTTCAACTAATAAAGTTTTTTTTTTTTAAATTAATCTAGAGAAAACTGAAAACTAATAAAAATATACACGATGTCAGGATAATTATAAATGCGTAACATATTCATAGATTTAAATTTTTTTAAATTCCTATTTGATGTTATTCGAACTTCCCTTCCCAGCTGGCTTTTCTTATTTTATTCTATCATCTACCTCATTTTTTTAAATGGATATCCTGATCTTAATGAAGTATATGCATTAATAATTACAAGCTTATAAATATTTTTGGCTCTATCCCAAAAATCTTTATAAACTTCTGCACTGTTAAGTCTACAGTAGTAATTATTTTAGATATATTTTAGACTTTGAAGCTTATAACTTTGTATTAATAATGACTCAATTACACAAAGTGTATTATATTTATTGCTTTGAAGAAAATGTATAAAAAAAATATATTTAATTTTTAAACACCCTGTAAGATCCTTAAAAGTTTTTTTAAACTCTATTCTATCCTAATTGTCCTTACATATACCAACAAATACAACATTTTCTAAAAATAATTTTCTATCAGTTGACTTTAAACTTAAAACTTTTCTCATAAGTTGTACATTGCGTTATTTAAAGAATCCTTTAAAAACAACAACAACAAATAAATACAAATTATATTTTCCAACTTAAAAATATCCTGTATTCCTCCCCCAAAACTAACACATTACAAGATTAACAAGCAAGGCTACAAAAAAAATAAATTAAGGAAGTATACATTACAATTGCAATTTTTTTTTTGTATCTTCCTATATTTCTTCTCTTTCTTTCTTTATAAATAACTTTACAATTACAATGTAAGTAAAAAGTTTTTTAATTTAACTGAAGAAATAAAGAAAAAGGATTTCACAGACAAAAATGTCGGAATTAAAACAATTTTTACTTTTTTTTTTAACTATCTTATTGTCCTTTCACATAAAAAAAAAACACTTTCTATATCTATCTCTTTCTATTAAAAAAAAAATAAAAAAAAATATATAATTATATATAAGAAAGTATTTATATGAATACTTTAAATATTTGTGGAAATATTTTTTTTTTAAATATTACATTTTTTTATATTCCAATGAAAATATACAAAGGACATTCCAGGACATTTATTTTAAAATTATTAAATGAAATGAACTTAAGAAAATTGTGTTGAACCGAATTGATCTAAATAAAAAACCATTTGCATCCAGATTTATGAGATTCTATAAACGATAATTACAGTAAATTTTCATATTAGTTATATACAGGGTGATTCAGAAGTAAGTGCTTTCACTCATGCATATGGTTCGTTTATCTGCCGAACAGTAAGAGATAATTTAACATATTGTATACCAAATTAAACCTTATGAAGAGGCTATTTTGAATGCCCATGGCCATATTTTCCTTCTATTCAAAAATAAAAAAAATTCGATAAGCATTGTCTTTTTAATGCACTTCTCGTTGTGGTAAAAAATATTTGCTATTAAACCATTTTCTGGAAACTATCGATTCTTTTTATGTGTAAATTTTTGTTTTTTTTAGAAATTGTTGAAGCCAAATTCGCAATTACGTGATTTGTTAAAACATACTCTTATACACTTTCTTTCAAATTTACGAAACTTTTCCATAAGGCTGGCAGTTTTATTATACCAAATCGGAATCGCATATGTTAGAGTTATAGTTGTGCTTTTAAAAGATTGGTAGGCAATGATCTTAAATCTTGACCTAATCATTTTATTGTAAAACAACTTGAACGCTAGAAGTGCTTTGTTCCTCATCAATTGCTAATTTTACATGGTTCATAAATATTTTCAATTTTATTATTAGTGGCTTTTAATTTGATAAAAATGTGGAATTCCAATTTAAAGACAATATTAAAATAAAACTTTATTATTTTAGTGTTCTGATTCAAGAAACCCCATTTTTTACATTCCATTTTCGTATTCTTGAGCTTGTGTATTATAACTTCTATACAAGGTGGCGCAAAACGAGCGATATCGTTTGCATATTTAACAACTTTTTTATTTACTGTTTAATTATTACTATTATTTTTTTGTTTTACAATATGTTAATGAGGAATATTTTTAGCTTAAGTAGAAAAGTTATATCCCGCAAGTGGTTACCATTTCGGCTTCGCACATTTGTGCTCTTTCCAGTAAATTTTTCGTAATTTTTCGTAAAATTTCCAGTATTATGGCTTGAATTTCATTGCGAATGTTTTGTTTTAGCTCTGGTATGATCGCTGGCTTCTTTACGTATACCCTTTCTTCCAAATAACCCTAAATAAAACAGTCTGGCGCTGTTAAATCCAGTGAACTTTAAGGCCAATTGAATCGCTTCTGCGCGAAATAATGCATTCGCCAAAGAGATCCCGTAACAGAGCAGTGTAGGATGTGGATTCATCCTGTTGGAACCACAACTGTGGATAATTTTCTACAGCTGGCCTCAAACAAATGTCCAGCATCGTTCGTAGTAAGCACCAGTAATCATAACTGAGGCGCCATGTGCATTTTCAAAGAAATATGGACCAATAATCCTTTCAATACACCGAACCAAACAGTACACTTAAGTGGGTATAATTGTCGCTGATGAACTGTTCTTGGATTCTCCGTTTCTCCTGCAATTTTGCTTGTTTACGAAACCAATCAATTGTAAATGGGTTGCTCATTATCAAATTAAAATTTCAAAATTTAATTCAACATTAGATTTTTAATATAAAACTCAACAATCGTTGATCGCTGTTCAGTTGTGTACTGTTCCATTTCCAGTTCCCCAAGTTTTCTTCACAAAATTCTGAAATAAAAATATAAATAAATTTAAAAAATAATTAAACATTCAAACAATATCGGTTGTTCTGCGCCACCCTGTTTTTAACATTTCTAACCATGCATATGTTTTCCTAAACTTCTATGAAGTATAATTATATTTACAAGAAACCCTAGATAATTAGATATTCATTGAATAACTCTGTTATACAGAAAAAAACAACCCCTTTTTGTTGTCAGTTACCATTTTAAGAACCTAAAATTAAAAAAAAAAACAAATTCATTCCTTTTTATTATTATTAACAAAACAAAAAAAAAAAAAATTCCAAATATTTAAGTGTTTTATTTATTACAAAAGAAAAATCAAACCTTGTATATAATTTTTCCAGATGCGTACATAGATCATTCATCCTACAGAAACCTGGGCTTTTCAGGTTAGTTGTGTTTTTTTCCTTTCTTTATAATTTACTTTCATTGCATTTTCATTAATTTCATATTGTTTTTGTTTTTATTTTTTGTTTTTTTTTTTAAATCATGAATGATCATTAATTAATTGTCTATGTCATTATCAATTTTAATCCTTTATTTTATGTATCACGTAATTTGTAAATATTTACTTGTCGTTGTATTTGTTAATTGAATTAATATATATTGCATACTTTTAGGATATAAGTAATTTGAGAATCCTTATTGTTATTTATACCATTTTTACTTTAACTGAAAACCTTTTTATTTCAATTGAAGACTTTTTTTCAATGAAGAATTTTTACTACAAGTGAAGACCTTTTTATTTCAATGAAAAATTTTTATTTCAGTAATTTAGTTAATATGTATAATTTGAAAAATGAATATATATGTGCATCCCAGTGACGAGAATTCAAAATAATTTCATATAATTGCAAAATATGCATTTCTCTCTAGATCTATTTCAAACTTTGCTGAAAGATGATTAAGTTATGAAGATCTATGTATTATTCATAAGCTTTTGGAATTATGTTTAATGTTTTAAGCTTATGTTTAAACAAAAGTATTTAAATAGGCTTCGTCACTGTTGCATGTATAAAATGTAATTATTATGTTATTGAAATGGACATTGAATTTACTATTGTAAATAGGCATATATAACATTATGATTGATAGGGTTAATACAGAGCTTAAATATTTTAAAAATTTCAATCAATTTCAATATTCCATCCAAATCTACGTTCTATGTGTACTATAAAAACCTATCTTGATAGTTATTATATTTCAAACCCTTTAATTATAAAATATAATATTCTGTGATTAAAAAACTTAAAATTTAACATAGTTTTTAATTAAATATAGCATTAGTTATATATATATACAATAAATTATTTTTTCATCTCTATTTCTAAAAACCAAGAGGCCAAAGTATATATATATATATTTTATACATTTACTTCTATATATTTTAGTTTTCATTTTATTTACTTTATGTATTATATATATATGAATAATACATATTACTTATGTATAAATATATGTATATATAGATATATGAATATGATTATATAGCATATAATATATAAGATATTATATATTCATTTTTATTTATATTCATTGAAAAAAAAAGTCTTCAATTGAAGTAAAAATTCTTTATTGAAAAAACAAGGTTTCAGTTAAAGCAAAAATGGTATAATTATAAATGTTGCATATAAGGGCTTTAATGGATTTTTTTTTTAAATAGCAAAATTAAATTAAACTTACAATTCTTTGGAAAAATGCAACTTTATAACCCTTTTCTTATTAAATTGCACTACAATATGTAAATAATAATTACATAAGTAATGAAATTACATAAATAATGCAATTATTAATTATGTTTCGAAAAATTTTCAAGACCTAATGCGAAGTTATACAAAAAAATTATTAATGAAAAAATACACATATACATAAAAGAAACGAATGAATAAAATATTGAGAATAAGATTATGAGAGTCTTAAAATTAGATAATGCGGGTCTTAAAATTAGATGTAATACCTTGTAATAATAATTAATCATTTAGCTAATCTTAGGTAAAAATTTGCCAACACAAAAGATTATCTCAATGTACTAATCGCTTGTTTTAAGACTATACACGTATATTAGAATTCGGACTTTTTTCTTCATATATATTGTATATTCTTCAATAAATGTCTCCACGTCCTCCCACGGTTTATAAATCATAATATTTCTGACTTAATTTAAATAATGAATTATTTATCTGTCATAATTTGATTCATTTGTCAAATATAAAACTTGCCTTGTTATTATATGTTATCTATTTCAATCAAATTTCAAGCACACTGAAAAAATAAAACTATAAAAATTGAGTTCCTTAGTCTCTACCCCATATTTAAATTAAATTTTAAATTATATTTTTATGGTGTAAAAATTTTTTTTTATTTTTTGCAAAACTTAAAAGACCATTTTGCAAAAAAGTATTTTCTGTATTTTAATAAGTTGTTTTTGGTGTTGTAAAATAAATATTAAAATTTAAACTAATTATTTATATAATTATTAATAAAATAATATTTTGATTTATTTTTTTCTTCACCTAATTTCAGATAATGAAATGCGTGATTTAAGTGTCACCTATTATGGAAATAATTCAGCAACAAATTTAACAAAATTAATTAATTTTAAATTCAATTTATGTCTAATTACACTTTTCTTAATTATAAAATATTCATCATTATTAGAATAAAAATTTATATAATAAAAATATTAAATAATACAAATAAAAATTAAATAAAATTAAATATATAAAAAAAAAACAATGTAATATTAATTTAATATAATTATTATAAAAAAAATAAATGAAAAATCTAAGTATCACTTTAAAAATTTTTTAATTTAACCTTAAATTATTTTTTTTTTTGGTAAGAACTTCTTTTAAAATATGGATCAAGATTTATTATTTAAATAAAATATAAATTTAAGTAAAATAAAATAAATAAATAACAAAAGAGAAAAAGAGAAACCATTTATTAGATGAAAATTTAGAATTATATAGTAATTGAAAATATGTAAGAAAAAAATTTATATTCTTTTATTAAATATACGATAAAATTATTCAAAAATATGAATTCAAAAAAACTAATAGGATATAAGTATCTTACAGATGACAAACAATTAATATTATAAGAAATTAATAATAATTTTACAGTTTAAAGTGCTAATTTAATTAAATTTAACAAGAAGTTTTGATTTACGACGTATGTTTTTAGGCGACTTGAGATTCAAATTGTCAACTGAATAAACTTCAACTATTTTTAAAATTTGATAAAATATTTATTTTTATTGTATAGGTACCACCACCAAAAATTTTAAAATATATATATATATATATATTTATAATATATATGTATATACGTTAAAATATTTAATTCCAAATAACCAAAAAAATTATTTATAAAAAAATTTAATAAAAGTACTAAAAAATTAGAAGACTTGTTTTATTTTTTAAACACAACCTTATTGTTCGAAGTTAATTTTATAATTCAATTGTTAGAATATGAATTTTACATTAATTGCATTGTTCTACCTGAGTTCTACATTATGCTGACTCAAACATATGTAAACTACGCGTGACTTATGTTGGGAAATAATGTTGAACTAATTTCAAAGGTTAATTTGATGATTCCACAGGTAAATGTTGTAATAAAAATTTTATAAAATAAAATTTACGAAATGATAATATGATGCATTGGAATTTGAATTTAAAATTTTAACTGTTTTTAACTTATACTCTATTATATTAAAAACCAAATTTCAATATCCGAAATTTAAAACAACGCAAAAACTGTCACTATATTATTTGAATGTCAATACTGTCAACAAATATCCTGTTAATAAATGTACTGTGTACCAGTAAGTACTATAGATTTTGAATAGTGATGGTACTTTCATAGTGGTGGCAAATGTGCAAGAAAAAAAAATTTTCCATTAGGAAATATTATCAAAAATGTTTTCAATTTAAAAAGGAAGCACTCCGGATGACAGATTTAAAAAAATTAGAAATTTGTGAAAGATTTTGCATTAATTTCAGTGCACGTTTTGATACTCATTAAATATATGCCGAATGAGACAGAGTAAATTAATGCCGAATTAATTTATGACGAAGAAGCAGAATAAATTTATGCCGAATTAGATTAATTCAAATAAATCTATAAATTCAAGTCTACAAAAATTTATAAAAGATATTCAAACAATTTGAAGATTTCTACAATTTGTACTGCACAATATAAACTAAATCTTAGGTCCCAGACATTTAAAGTGCGGGTATAAAATTCAAAACCGATCATTTAAATAATTTAGTACTTTAATCTTGAAACAAAACAAAAAATTATTTAATTTCTTACAAATAAGTAAACATTTATAAACAATTAATGAATATTATTATATTTAATATTAAAGTTAAAATGTCACACTTAAAACATAGATTCTTTTTTTTCAAGATAGTTTTAATTCTAAAAAAAATTATAGCACGTCATATTTAACTTTTAAGAAAAAAATTTATTCAAATATTTAAAAAATGAATAATTCAAAAAAAAAACAAGTATATATATTAATATAACTAAATATTTTCTAAAGTTAAATAGGAAATAATTAAAAAAAAAAATGATATTAAAAAAATTAAATAATGATTGTATGAAAATGAATTGTATATAAAAGGAAATTATAAAATTAAAAAATTAACAAAAATGAGAGATGATGATATAAAAAATGGTATAGGCAAAATAATAACAGATTATAATTAATATTATTATTTTATATTATTATTATATAAATAAAATTAATATAAAAAAGAAAATGAATATATTAAAAAAAAAAAAGAAAATTTTATATACGATAGAACATTCAGTTTAGATAATGTAGATTTAAAAAAATAGATTAAAAATTGAAAATTTAATATTATATAAGTAAAATTAATATTAATTAATTTAGTATTAATTAATTAAAAATAAAAAAATACCATAGCATATATTTTATGTATTCTGAAATTAAAATGAAAGATTGTATCAATTTGAAAACAAATATGAAATAAAATCTGAATATTTAGAAATTATATTGAATGAAAGTATAGGAATATAGTAAAAGAGATATTGACTCAAAATTCGATAAAAAAAAAACAAAACAATTTTCCCCCTTAGATTTTTATTTTTCCCATAATTCTTTAAAAGTATCCGAATGAATAGCACATTCTTACAATATTTATATTAATTACAATTATAAAAATCTAAGATTTGAATTATGCTATATGTAAATAAAAAGAAAAAATTAAAATTAATATGTTTATTAATAACTAATATTAAATAATTAAATATTATATTAATTAATTTAATTCCATTTTTGATATAAGTGTTTCAAAAACAATCTTTAAAGGCAACTATTCAAATTAAAGTTTAAAATAATAATTTATTTAAGCAACATAATATTATCAGAGTACTGAAACTCAAACATAAGAAACACTTCAAAATCAATGGATTCAAAATTAATTAATAAATAGAATTAAATCGATATTTTTTTTTTTTTTTGTAAACTCAAAGAAAACCTTATTAAATATTAAATTTCAAACCATTCACCTACTTAAACTTTATTCCATTACTAAAAATTTTTTTAAAAAAATAGACTGACAATTATTAATTATTATCAAAATACAATATTTCATGCGTTGATTATTTTTATCAAGGGTTTAGATACTTATTTTCATATTTCTTTATTTCAATATATATAAAAAAAAAAAACCTTAAACTGCCATCTTAAATCACACAATCAACATTAATAAAACTTATTACAAATAAAATGATTCACAAAATTAAAACATTGAATCATTAATAATTTAAAAAGTTAATTAAGAGATAAAATATTGCATAAAAACTTCAAATGGCAGATTTATTAAATTCAATTGAATTTATTTATATAAAGTTTACAAATTTTAAATAAAATAATTTAATCTTATATTAAACGAAATTTCATTAATAGACATTTGAACAGAATATATTAATTTATAATTTTAGATTATTTCAAAATTTTTATTTTTTTAATTAAAGATTGCAAATTATTGGGCACAAAATAAGAAGAATATTTCCATAGTATTTATATATAATTAATATTCATTCATTTTGTATATAAATATTAAAAATAAAAAAAGTTATAATAGAATAATGAAATTAAAACATTTTAAAATTAATATATATTAGATCAAATATACATACACATGTAAAATAAATTAATTGAATAAAATTAAAAAATATTAAAATATTAAAAAGTATGACCGCGAATATACTTTTTCTTTGTCATACTCGATTTTTAAAAATTCATATTAATTGATCCAATTAATGGCAATTATATAAATATTATATTAATAATATTATATTAATTATGTAATTACTATTAATAAAACATTATTAATTTTCTTGATATAAATTATTTTAGTATTAATATTATTAATATAACATTATTAATTTTATTAATATAAAATTATTAATTTAATTAATATAAAATAATTAATTTTATTAATATAAAATTATTAATTTTATTAATATAACTTTATTAATGTAATTAATATAAAATTATTAATTTAATTAATATAAAATAATTACATTAATTAATATAACATTATTAATTTTATTAATATTAATTCTCTTGATATAAATATTATTAATTCTAATATTATTAATTATAACATTATTATTATTAATATAATTAATATTATATAATAAATAAAAAAAATATTCGCAATTAATATTCTGTACTAAAAAATAATATTTTATTTATAAAATATATTAAAAGAATTTAATAATAATACACGCAAATTAATCATATTATATTAAATCAAAAGAATTGTATTCTAATTTATATTAAAAACATTGAAATTTTGAAAATTCAAAAAAAAAAAAAGAAAATGAATATGCATTTAAATGTTATAAAAATATGATAGAATTTACAATTCAAATTAATATTAACTTTTGAAAATAGATATTTGTAAAAACCGATAAATCTTTTCCAATCAATGGATCAGGACAAAACAAAAATTTAAAACCAAAGAATGTAAAACAAATTTAAAATAAAATAATTAATTTAATTCAGATAAATTAAAATAAAATTAAAAGAAAAAAAAGAAATAACAAAATTAATTAAATAAAATTCAAATTTATAAATATTAATTAGCAAATATTAATTATATTAATAACTATTTAAGCTTAAGATTATAAAGTAGATAATAAAATTAAAAAAAAAAAAAAATTATTTTGAAAAATAAAACAAAAAAAAATATTAAAATAATATAAATTTAATTATTAATTAAAAAAAAAAAATCTTATATGAAACCACCAAAATAAATAAATAAATAAATAGATAACATAATATTATTATTAATACCATCATTTTTTTCTTATTAATTTTTTTTTAACTTATCAATATTTATATTTACATAATTACATGCAAAATACTAAAATTATTAAAATAATTGAATTAATTTGAAATTGAAAACTTTTCTAAAAACAATGTATGTACATATTTATATACTTATATAAAGCTAATAAATTAATAAAAGTTATTCAGTTAAAAGTATTAATTTACTGATTCAAACAGTCTGTAATTATTTTACGCAAAATATTTAAAATTGATTTTTAAAACAAAAGTGTTTGAAACAATCCCAGTCTTGTATTTTTGCATTTCTCGAATTTTGAAAGAGGCCTTGAATTAAACAAAGATCAAAAGAGCCAAGAGATAACCAAGAGTTTAACGCCACATAAGAACTAGCATTACAAGTAACCTTGGATATCTTAAGTAATTAAAGATCATTGACTCAAATGTTCAATAATTGATTCATTAACCTAAATTCAAATGTTCAACCAAATTCAATGGCCTGTTACAGAAAAAATGTTATAAAATTCAAAATTAATCTCGAAATGTATTAATACAGACTTATATTAAATTAAATTCGAATATATTATTTTCCCAATCAATTCTCTACAATTAAATTACAACCAATTTAATATTAAAATAAAACAAAACCTATATAGGTCCCCTTATTTTTTTATAATTTTGATTAATAATCTTTTAAACTCAATTAAATTTTATAATTATTCCATATAAATCAAAAACAAATTAATATTCCAATTTGTAAAATTAAAAAAGTTTTATTTAAGAGCAGGGGAGTCATTACCCGAAAAATTTTCAATTTCAAAAAAAAAATCAATTTTAATACAAAACATAAACCGAATTCTTACAACCCCCTTCGTATTCCTCCCTTAAAATAAAATAATTAAAAATATAAATAAATTTAATTTAATAATTGTAGATAAAATAAAAATTAAAAATTAATATTGAAAAATTCAGAAAAAAAAAAAAAAAAAATAAAACAAGATTTATATTATAATGAGATAAGATTAAAATTATAAATATAAAAAAAAATTAAATATTAAATTAAAAAAAAAAATTAAAAAAATATATTATATATTAAAAAAAAAAAAAAACTAAATTGAAAAAATTGATTACAAAAAATAGGAAAAACAAAAGAATTATATGAAGAGAATATAATGCAGTGAAAAAATTCATTAAAATATAATTAAAAAATATATTTAAAAAAATATAATTTATATATAAATAAATATGTATACAAATTAGTATATATATATAAATATATATATTTAAAAAAATTTTTATGTAAATTTATTTGTTTTATTTTGCTGCTGTTTATATTTATGAGAAAAATGCCAATAAAGTCGATATTTTATCTTTGATGTAATTCAAAATGTTTTTTATTTTATTATTATTTTTTTTTTTATATTTGATTTATTATTTATTATTAATTTGTTTTCAGATTAGATAAAAAACATTTTAAACTATTTTAAATTAATAATCCAATCCATTTTATTGTATTATTATCCAAAAATATAAATTTAACATTTGTTTAAGATAAATTTTTCAATATATTTCGAATTTTTCTACAAATTATAAATGTCATTATTGTTTTCGATTATTTCAAGTACTAATCGATTCTTTGAAAGTGACATTGGTGAGTAATTGTAACTGTTAGATTAGTTTGTGGTTTGTGGTCACGAATGTCTTGATACTATTTTTGACGTTTATGTGTCAAAGAGAGGGAAAATTATTTTATACTCGCATGAACGTTGTTGAAATGAAAGTATACAAAATTTATGTTCATGATGGGTTGAGTACGTTATCCCAAATCACAAAATCCAAATGACAAAATGCCAAACACAAAATCCAAAATTACAAAATCCCAAATTACAAAATCTCAAATTACAGAATCTCAAATTACAAAATACCAAATTGCGAAATTTTATTTGGGTTGGGTACGAAATACCAAAAAAGTAATTTCTATAAAATCCCTCCTAATAATTTTTTGCATGCATATTGCAACAAAAAAAAATTTTAAAATAATGGAAGCTAGAAATGATTGAAAACCTGATTTTGAATCCAACTCTAAAACCCCTCCTAAATCAGAATTTCACGTATACATATATATCAATATTCTAGATTTAGAAAAAGCGTCATATCCAAATTTTGTACCAAAATATAAAATTCTTCTTAGTTTTCGCTATGGACATTATTTTGTGGAATTGTTTTTTTGGAATAAAATACTTATTTTTTTTATTTTACAAAATGGTGAATTAAGGGCTTGTTGGAATTACTAATTTAAACTTTTAGGTTGAAAATTTTTAATTTTGTGATTTTGTAAATGGGGTTTTGTGATTTGGGATTTTGAGATGTTCCCGTTTATGATTCTGCAGACATTGCAGACTAAGTGTGGGTATCGGATTAGAATAGACCAACTCTTCATACGATTATTAAAAAACCAAAAACCACAAACTAGAGTTCTGAAAAGTTTTGAAAATTTATTAAATACAAGAGTCTTCAGATATTGAAATTGAAACTGATTTTGATCAACAGGCTCTGGAATAGCTGCAATACAACTTACTTATTTATATGATTTTGAGATGAGACTCAAGTTTAAATTACTGTAATATTAATAAAGTTTTTAAAAACATTGCAGATTAAAGAAATTCTAAAACATGTATTAAACTATCATTAAATTTACAGGAGAACGGTCCATAAGAAAGACTCTTTTAAATTTCCAGTAAATAAAAATCTAAAGGATCGTTAAAACCTTAGGCCTATTCTTAAGAGCGAAAAACGCCATAACTTAATTGCTCCACATTTATATTATACAAACACAAATGCTAACAACATGCAGTTAGTAATTTCCTTAAGTAACCAAACCTCTTCCACATAATATTTTTTTATCGATTGCTAAAAGTTATGAGTAAATACCAACTTAATTCCAGATAAAAATCAAATAGTTTGTTAACTTTTGAATTAATTTAAGTAATAATAAATGTTGAATCCAGTCAAACAACACCGAATCAGTAAGTATTATTAAATATTTTAACAACAAAATCATTTTCATAATCCGATTAGATATCATCCATCCATCCCAATCAATTGGTATCTCAGTATGATTTAAAATAATATCAGCGAAAGTACAATTTATGTAAAATTTTTTTTGTGATTGCCCCCACCTACTTGTTAATCGGAGCTATTAAAAGTATTAAAAAATACATTTAATGTTAACGATTTTTTTTTTTTGATATTATTTTATAATCCAAAATATTTTTATTTACATTTTAATACTTTTTTTTCAAATAATTAATATTTTGGTAAAACTTGTCATTAAACTGAATTTCTAATAAAAATTTTAATTTTGAAATACTTTATAATGTAAAACTTCAAATTAAAAATCCCCAGATATAGTAAAAATGGAGCAAAACTAAAAAGTGAGAATTAAATGACTCTTGTGCCCAACTTCTTTATGGGTTTGCGAGGTAATCCAAGCCATGCTCAATTGTTTAAATATTATAATATTATATGTATCTCTATATTTATAAAAACTATTGACTGCTAAAATTCTAACTAATAATCAAATTTCATAAATTTTGGAATAATACCAAATTCGTTTCCAGTTTACGAAACTGAGTCATTATATCTAATTACTTAACAGATACATAGCAGATTAAGTAAAGTCTCGATCTTTCATTTGAAAGAACCAGATTCGAATTCCTTGGTCAAAATTCAATTAATTTTTCAAAAGTCATCAAAAGTAATTAATAAATATAATAAAAAAAAAACACATAAAAAATTTTTAATTTAAAAATATAACTCACAGATTAAAATTGGAATCATTTCATATTAGACATTAAGCATTGGAATACGATCAAAAACAGTATTGCCGCAATGATACTATGTAGAACTTAATGGGATTCGACCTAAATAGTACCCAGTTTCTTATGTTAACATATACTTATGCTACAAAGAAACTTATAAACCAAACAGTTTAATAATTAGCAAATTAAAAAGACTGTGTAAGTGTTTCATTTTAAAATAGAGTATATTGCATATTTTCAGGGGTTAATTTTTATTTTTAAATTTTAAATACTTGTACGAACGTATTTTTAATTTTTAATAAGAAAAACTTTAATTAGTCTACATATGAAAAATATAAATATAATTTTATCAATTGAAGTTTATTAAAATGGAATGATAGAGGGAACAATGATGAAGAGAATGATACTGCTATCAGATTAACTCTTTCATATTTTTTTAACTCACTCAATTAAAAATATATTTCAAACTTTTTTAGTGTTATACGAGCTCCGAGGACGATTTTTTTTAGTAACTTTTTAAATTATTTTTATTCAAATTTCATCATTTTTTTTGTTTCAACACATTGGCTATTTTTTATATTTCTCATTTTTTTGAATTATCCTATCTATGATCAGAATAGGGATAAAAAAAAACACAAAGAACAGTATGTGACTTTTTTGTATTTTTAATAACATGGTTGATTTTTGTTGATATTTTAATAATCCAAAACAAAAAATAGAAACAAAAAACCATTGAATATTAATTGCAGGAATCCATTTAATCACAGTATGTTTCAAAAACTGAAAGTATAAATAAGTCCTTAATTATGTCTTTAGAGGGTATCTCCAATAAAACTGAACCCAATCAAAATACCCAATTAAAATATGGTGGACAACTCAACAACAACATTTTTTTCATTCCCATGAAGAGTGTTTTAAACATTCACGAAGTCATTTAGACTAAGCCTCGGTTTAATCAATTATTATTTTCACTAAGCCATTGATTACTCGATTGTAGCTCTTGTTTAGGATTATAAATTCACAAATGTTAAAGTTTTGAGAGTCATCTATTATCTTCCGCAAGAGCTAATTAATCTTACATTTTATTACAGATCTTCCCAATGTTCGAATCCGAAACCATCAACATGAAAAATTGCCATCTTAACCACTACACCATTGGTCAAAAATCATCTTCTAATATTCCAATTGTTATCATTGAATATACAAACCACTTATTATCTTTGATTTAACACTCATCTAACAACATTTAATTAGATTTTCTTTTAATTTTCTTCATTTTTCAGGGGTGTACGAAAAACTATAACAAACAAAAGTGTTATTAATTTTCATGCTTTTAATCTTTTATTAACAATTTGATACCATAATTAAGTTTATTGTACAAAAACATTCAGTACAAAGTTGAACTTAAAAAAAAATTTCTTAAATAACAAAACCTTAAAACACAATAAAAACTAAATACAAATTAAATCACTTGGCTATAGTGTATAGTGTTCACCTCAATTTAATTTCCCCTATCATCGTACATTTTTATTGTTCTTTTTTTTTCGTCTATTCTATCTTCATTTCTAACATTTTACTTTAATATTTACTAAGACCAGTACTCATATAACTGAATCCAACATAGAATACACACCAGTAGTACTTGTACTCGTGTAAAACTGATGAAGCAAGAAAAAAAAAAGCATAGAAAGTTTCCTATTGAGGAAAAGACTCTATAACCAATTGCTTTTCCATAAATTAAGTCAATCTCTCACCTTATATTACACAAGTGTCTATGCATTTCCTTTACTCTAACATTCATATGCATTTGAAAAATTATTGCATTGCATATATATATATTTATATATATACGAAGTTAATTAAGTTCAAAACAAGTCCAATGGGAATTGCAAAGTTTACCAAGATAAAACAACAAAAAGAAATTGAATAAAATCACCTTTACATTTGTAAAAAAAAAAAACAAAACTTACCTGGGTCCGTTTTTTTTACAATTCTTTTATTCATATTGCAAAGGTTTAGTCTTTAACTTTCTGTTGTTTTTATATTTTTATCTGCTGCCCTACGCTTTTCTGATTTTTTCAACCGAATTAAGAGTAGATGCACAGAATAAAAAAGCACTATAAAAAACTTTAACATGGATTTGAATATTGGATTTCAAATGTGCATAAATTTCAGGAATTGCAAATGCAAAAAAAAAACAGAAACAACTGATCAGAATAGAATACCCACTTACAAAACCAAAATAAAATTTTATGTAAAAAAGCTAAAAAAAAACAAGAACTTTTTTTTCACAACAAAAACTTGTGGTTGTACATATGTGCAGTTTATAGATAGTGTTAAATTTAGAGGTTTTCACTTTAAGACTTAATACTACCTATAAAAAAAAAGTACTAATCAAAAAAAATTTTGAAATTCTAGGGGCAATTTGAGTTCAGAATTGAATGTCTGATTGCTGACTAGGGAAATCTGAAAATCTTAAACATCCTTCAAAGGACGTAGTGTGATAGACTTAGTTCTTATTTAGTTTTGAAAAGTGTCTTAAATATAATTAGAATACATCTCATAGGATCCCATATCTTAGAACTTCTTCTAGCAACACGTAAGCCCTTATCTTTTCTAATTTTCACTGTTGTCTATCCATGCAGAAGTTATTTGAGAATCACTTTGATATTTGATCGGAAAAGGGACACCTAGACAATTTACAGAACTCAGAACAGCTACAATCATCGAAAAACGACAATTTTTAACAATATAAACAAATTATTAAATTCAATAATAAAACTCACGGATATAGAAATACCTTATAATCGAATATAAAATAAATTGGATGGTATCTTCTGAATATTTAAGACGTTTCTACATGTTGTAGGTCCTAGTACTACCTAATATCACGATTTCTATAGAACTTCTAAATAATAACAGTATAATATGTCCCCATTGTTGTAACATGCGCTTATAGTATAGACTGGCTTGTTAGCCTAACAAATTAACAGTTAGCAATTAAATAAGAAAAAAATATAAATAAAGAGTGGTGTAAATTATTGTAAAGTCTGAAAGCCAGCTTTTGAAACCAGTTACGTATACAGAATTTTAAGAAGTGGCAAAAACTTGTGCTTCCGGAGTAAGATTTTTTTTCCTTGAAGATTCCTTCTAAGGAGTAAATTACATTGGCGGCTTCAATTATATTATAGAATCGTTATATACACATAGTCTTTAATTACTCCGCTGTAGCTATTACATAGGTTTGTGAATTCTCAAATGGTGAGTTTTGTGCGCCATCTATTACATCGCCATCTTACATTAGAGTTATATATATACATTTTGTACAAGATTATTTTATATTACGATATAATTATACAATTTTACGATATTGCTATTATTAGATATGATCTGATTGGGGTTTGAACCCGAAACGTTCCACTTGAACTATCAGCGTTTTAACAACTTCCAAACACCTGCTAAAGATATCTCAGCCAGATCTCAATTCTCATATAAATGTTAATGAAACTGTCATTTACACGGATTGAATAAAAGCTAAACGTCAAATAATTTCCATTTTGTAATTTGTAAATTTCATTTCAAAAACGTATTTAACACTTTCTGGAATGATTTTTCGAAATGTATCGCTGTAAGCTAAAAAGAAATTATTTGTATTCTTAAACACCTTACATTTAGAATTTATTATTGTGAAATAATTCAAAGTTTTAATATAGCTTTTAATGAATACACTAGGATGTTAACCAGTTTAAGCAACTTCTTCCATGTGAAGTGCATCATCGTCATCAGCTACCTCTGGTGTTGTAGGTTCATCACAAACAATCTTAATCAATACCTATACTAAGTTTAATCATTCTATAAATTTTTGAAGCATGGACTTTTAGGCTATCATGAACTTGTAGAGAATCCAGATGAGAGCAAAGTTGTTTCTAATAAAAGAATTACTTAATATTTATCAGATTAGTCATTTTCATCTACTTCAGCTTTTTCACGTAAAGTTTCAATAATTGGATGATCTGGATTAATTCCAGGATGTTATTTCCTAGATATATAACCCATTGTTGAAGTATCAAGAAGATATAGCATAGCAAATTTATATTATTTTTCGATGATCAAAGCGATGCTTCAATATTAACACATCTATTTAAATCATGTGTATAGTTTTCTACGCTATGCTTTAATCGGCGCACTGATTACTTATCGCAGCTCCAACATAAGTGCACCCTAATTTGGACAAAGCTTCAAATTTAGATTTATCTTCTTCATGCCTTTTCTTTTTTTCTTCATCTTCTGGTAATTGTAATTCTTCTTTTGTAACTGAAACCAATTTTTTACCTTGGTATTTTTTTAAGTGTTGAATAATTTGTTCATCAATTGGTTCTGTCATGTATACAACTTCTAAACCACTTCTTCTTCAACGTTCAATGAAAGCTGAATTACTAACTTGTTCTCTGCTTTCACCAGTTAATGATTACCCCCAATGTTTAAAACCAGAATCTCTTTAAAATGGTGTATAAAATTACTTTTATTTATGTGCAAAATTTTTCTTTTTTTTTATTTACTTTTGTTTTTGGTTTTTTTGACAATAGTTTTGGTTTGGTTTATTATTTTACATATATAAATGTTTACTTACACATACATATTTATATGTATAATACTTAATATCCCGCAGCATTTTTTTTTTTTGTATTTCTTTAACTCTGTATAATCACCCGTTCCCTTTCGATTCATATACCTCTCTCTTTCTTTTTTTTTTTTTTATTTTGGTTCAATTCTGTCTGGCTATGTTTTTACGGTAATATGATTTTATGGAAGATTACATCCTGGATTTTGTACTAAATCCTTCTACATACAAGAATTTGTTTAAAAAAAAAATTTATTTCAAAATAAAACTTATAAAAAAAAAAAGAGAAAAAAAAATAAATAGAAAGAGAAAGCAAAAAAAAAAGAATATAATTCTCTTATATAAAATATAGGAATTGAAAGCAATTTCATGTATGATGCATGAATTTTATTTTGAAATCACAGTTAAAACGAAAGGTATTCGATTTCTATTTTTTTTTTTGTGTTTGATTGTATTGTGGCGCTGAAATTGTTTTGTGCCAATTTTTTTTTTTTTTTTTTTGCATATTTATGAAAAGAAAATGCACATGGAGGAAAAAAAATAAATATTATTCGAAAGCGTGTTGTATTTTATTTTGAAATCGATCACATAAAATTGATCAGATTTTGAAAGCTATGTTTTTTATTGCTTTTATGTTTTTAAATAAATTTTGAAAGTCAATTTAATTTGCTGTCACTTTGCATATGACAGTTTGTCTATTTAATTATTTTCTATTGATTTGAAATGGTTTAAAAAATCTGACGGATAGCTCAGTGATGAAGTGGTGGCTTTCAATGGAAAAGCCTCGGGTTTAAACCCTGGTCGGATCATATCTAATTAAAAAAAAATATAGTGTATATTACAATAATTTAATAATAAGTTCATATGTCAAATCGGCAAAGGATTAATATTATCATGCAATATTTACTATTGTCTGAGGTCATGAGACTATAAAATTTGATATCTTGACAAAGGTTCAAGGTTTAAGGCAAAAAGTGTAAAATTAATATTTATAAAATTTACGGAATTTAGATCTGAAGAGAGATTAATTGTTTCATAACTTCTTTTCCTGTCAAAATAAATTAAAATTTGACAGAATATTTCAAATTTTATATTCAGTCATTGACAGGTTTTAAATTGTAGTAAATTTTTAATCTTAAACACTTCCAAGAAATTAGGATTACTTTTAAAAACCAAAAATCAATGCATTTATTTAAATTAAAAGGAACCAAGACTTATAAAATCAATACCAAATCAATTTTCATCAAATTTTTCCCTTAATCCCATTAAATCTGTGATTTCTAATCCAAATATTCCAAGCTTTGTAGTGTAATGTAATATTAATAATAATGGTAAACAGAGTTAGCCCTAATTTAGTGACCCAACAGATGAATTTTTAATTTGAATCCCCTAAGTTTTATAAAAAGACACAGAGGCTAAGACTTTAAAGGTAGAGTTACTGATTGATTAAAATCCCACAATATGCAGAGGAATATTAAGAATGACAGTGGGAGTAAACGCTGAGTATTGATGTTTCGAAATGAAAGTGGAGTATATTTCTGATAATCTTTTCCGTGAATCACTATTTACTCATTCCGAGTGCAGTTACTCTGAATGATATTTTGTTGCTCTTTACACCCAGCTTAAGCCTAAAAATAGCCAAACCAAACCAAGAAAACAAAACCTTTGAGTTGAATCCCCATAGGAAATTGCAAGATTTAATACTCCTTACCAACTTAGTCCCATATCCTTACGAAATTGTGTAAAGAAATTTTTAAAAGAAAATTAATTTACCAAAACTGTTATTACAATGACGGTCAAAATTTGAGTTACAATTTTTTTTTTTTTAACTTTTGAATAATGCAAAGTAAAATCAGGTCTTTTGGGGAAATTTTTAATTTGAAAAATGTTTAACATTAAGTTCTTTTCATCCCCCCATGGCAAAATAGAATAGAACTTACCTTTGAATTGAGTTGGATTTTTTTGCGGTTTTAAAAATAAAAAGTTCTGAGAAAAAAAAAAACGTTTTTGTTTAGAATATTTGAAATTTCCTCGTAAATTTTAGTTTTTTTTTTTTTTTTTTTTATTTAGATTTTCTATTTTCTAATAATTCAACATTTAATACTTGGGAAAAACTATGATGAGTGCGAAAAACTATTTAGGGCGAAAAGAAAAAAAACGTAAAACATGAATAAACTGAATTTAACAATCAATTGATGATTTATTAGTTGAAATTTTTTTTTTACATTAAAAAATTTGAAAAAAAAAAAAAAAAAGTTTTTATTTTGGATTTTGGAAAACGTTTTATTTTCATTTTACGATTTTAAAAGTTGAAGTGGCACAAAAATTGTTTTTTAATCGATGCCATTTTTTTAATAGTTGATAATTTCACTAGAAATTCATAAATTCATAAATGTATATATTAAAGATGGTGTTTTTTTTTTCAAAATTTTAATTTTTGAATTTTAAATACCATTTTTTAAAACAAATGGTTTTTGCTAAAGGCTTAATCAAGGCTAAAAAATTTTATTGTATAAATTTTTTAGGAAAATGTACTTACAAAATGCTTCAACAATGTTGGTTAAATTAATTATTTTGAAAACACTATAAGGTAATACTGAAGCTTAAGGTTTTATCAACAATTTAAATAAAGATATTGAATTTCCCAAATTTCTTTTTATATTTTCAAATTTTTTAAATGTCACATTAATTTTTTAAAACTTCACTTATAATGAATTTATCACTTACAGTGATTGGTTTCAGAATTAGGGTTTAGACTTATTTCCATATACAATTTTAATTACTTTAAAATTTGAAAATTTTCTGAAATAATTTCTGTTGTATTTGATTTTTCTATAGAATTTATTTTTAATCTATTGGTAATTAAAGCATCTCCATTTATTTAATAGAAATAAATGGAGATGCTTTAATTAATGGTTTTATTTATTTTAAAATTGGAAAATAAATTTTAATTTTATACTTTTAATTAGAAACATGAAGGTAAAAGTTATTTATATTTAAAATTTTAAAATAAATTCTTCTTAAAAGAGGTCTATATTATAATTAAAATTTTCATTTATTTTTTATATTAGTTTTATATAATATTACAAATCACAATGCACTTTTTAATATAACTAACACCATCGGTCCATGTGGTGCAGATTTCAAAGAACTCGTACTACCTGGTCAAGCTTTAAACTTACACTCCTCGGTTGATAAACCATACGCCTCACCATCAAAGGACCTCATAAAATTTCCCATTTATTACCCATTAAAATTAAATTAATTTTTTTGTAAATTGCATACTTTTAGGACATTTGTACTAACAAGTATTGGCAGTAGTAATGCCTTTCTTATAATCGAATTTTTACTTGTAACCCATAGTAGACGGCTTTAAATGAGTTTTACATAAGAGCATATGGTTTTAGTTTTTAATTTAACCTTTTGAAAGAAGATGAAATAACGGGAGATTATTAAACCCATGATGCAGAGAAACCCAGAGATTATTAAACCCATGAACACAATCTTAGAAAACACTCTTCAAGAAAATGGTGATAAAATAAGGCTGCTGTTCAAAACCGTGACATTTAAAATCGTAACTTTCAAACTTCCAACGTTTGAAAATAGCGGTTTTTCAAAATTCCACTTTTTATAACCCCCACTTTGCTAAAACGTTCCAACATATATAAGGATTATATGTCCACAAAAATTAACAGAATTCTTGTTTTAAAAAAAACGTTTGCTTACGTCCCTCTAAAATGAGCCATTTAATAGTTATAAGTATTTTTATATACAATACCACTAAAAATTTGTAAAGCCTCGTGCCTCGAAAATTATGTAGAATTGGTTCCACTCTAATTGCATTGTAGTTTTAACAATCAAATTTTGCTGCAGAACGGACCAAATTTTTATTCGAGACTTGCTGCATATTAAATATTTTAGTATGAGGCTCCCATTATCTTAAATTCTTTGTAAAAAAAACTAATAAGAAGGGACTTTAGAGTTGGTAAAAAAATCACAATTTTGGTAGTTTGTTAAGTGTTTTGTGTTAATTGAAAGTTTGATATTTGTGGGATTCTGATTTTGGCAATTTGTTGGGGTTGTATTCAATACCAGGGTAACCAATCCTCTACCATATTAGAATACAATTGACGCAGCATATGATCGTCTTATTAATATTAGTCTTATTAATAGTATTTCTTATTTTACTCTAGATCAATTTACTTTTATTACTCCACTTTCGGATGACAAGAACTCTCGCGTGATTCGTAAATAAAGAAACTTTAAATAAATAATTTTGAAGAATCTTCTATTTTTAAATTCTGTGGAACTAAAAAGCTGATAATCTTTAAGCTTTATAATTAAAATTTTAAGAACACTAGATTTTCATTAATATTTTCAAAAAAAAAAAATTATTTTCCAGCACCAGATTCTTATACCATTTCTTATCGTCAAGTCTTATACAAAATTTATCTTCTTGTATTTTCTTCTTGTAATTGGAAACAGTTGGTTGAAAGTTAGATATTTTCAGTTTTTAGTTTTTTTTTTGGCATTTTTTTTTATTTTTAAAACTTAATACTCTAATCTGTGGAACTATTACATTGCATGGATTCTTTAATTAGTCTAGTGACCTTATAAATTACGAGAAGCAAAAGTATAAAAAAAAGAAAAACAGATAATAATATTTTTCAGTTTTTTAATTCTTGTAGTAAAAAGTTTTCCAAACTCGCGTAATGTATAAAAATTAAAACATGAATACATGTGTATTACAAGCAAGGCAGTATCTAATATCAGGAACGTGGTAAGATGCACATTTCCAAACATGATCTCGTAATCCGAGGGATTGGTTAATACCTAAACTATAGTACATACTAGGAATTGCAAATACCATTGCAATTTTCACTCATCTCAACTCATCTATTAAGTTGTTTGAAAATGTTAAATAGGAGCTGTATACAGTAGTCAAGTAGCTTCGAGCGATGAAACACTATCTATAGTATTATAAACCCTACGTAATTACGACAAGTTCTTTAGTTTTGTACATATAAAAACACAGCTTTGGCATTTTACTTTTTGCATCATGCCTTTTAAAAAATCTGGACGGGTTTCGAAGTTCCGACTTTGTAAAAGAAACAAATTTTTAGACCTAAAAATTTTTCTTGAAGTATTTATTAAGGTCCTTAAAGGAAGGCACTAAATAAATAAGTTATGCTATTGATTATAAAAAAAAATTATTTGATCTCCAAGGAAGCCGTAGATTGGTATCCCTAAGGAAAAACAAGAGTGGGAATACCTTAAACAGCATGGAAAAGAACTGTATCAAAAGAAATCGAAGAGGTAAGAAAAAAAAACGTGGACACAAATCTTGTCGCTAGTAAAAACAATAATAAAATATAGAGGTTTCGTGGAATCTCTATGCTCCCGAGTAGAAAAGCAGCCCCAAAAAAATTGATTCTGAAACTTTTATGACACCTATTTAAGGTAAATCTTAATGAATTTACATCCAAATTGGCAGACGAACTGTGTCAAATTTATCTGCACATTTTTCAAAGTTTTATTAAATGATGCTACGGGTTTATTTGTAGCTAACACAAATTTATTCTTTTAGAAAATAAAATTAGGAATGGGAGTTTTCTAAAAAGTTTTAATCTCGGATAATATAACGAGAATCCAAAATAAAGAAGAAAAATTTTCATTTCCTAGAGTTGAACATAATAATTACAAAAGGACACGCTTTAAAATAAAAACTCGTTGTATTCGAAGTTATTATGGTGGAAAATTTTGTATTAAAGGATTAAAATTTTTAAAATTGGAATTATTAATTAAATGATTATACATTGTAATCTCGAGATAATTTTAGAGATAACTCAAACCAATTTTACATGAATAGTGTCTCTGAGTTTCCATGTGTAGAAGCTGCAGATGATATTTAGAATACAGGTATATGAAATAGACTAACATATTGTTGTACAAAAAAATAAAAGTTTGGTAGACAAAATGGTAGAAAAAAATTAAATATATCAGGCAAAGGCACGAACCTCGGAATTTCAAAGGTTAAGTCAAGGTTAACTCAATTATCCTAAATCATATTACTGATCTCTTGTAGAGTAAATCACGAACATTTTCAATGATAAGAAAGGTTTTAGCAATGTTATCACTTTGACTCAGTTTCTTTTTAAGCTGGTTGGATTTTTAAGATCCTAGTTTTTAAATAATTAAAGGTTTAGTTAAGATTAACTCAATTATTTTAAATAACATTACTGATCTATGATAGAGTCAGTCAGAAATAAGCAATTTTAAACAAGATTTCTTAACTATATTGTTAACTGGGCTTCCTTTTTTAAAATTTGGTTGTTATTCTAGAATCCTGGTTTTTGATAAAATTCAAGGTTAAGTCAAGGTTACCTCAAACAACCCTAAATAATTTAATCGGTATCTTATAAATTGCTCTAAATAAGTCTTAAACAACTTTAAAGATAAAAATTTTCAAAAGCCTTTTAACCATGTCGTTATTTACACTTACTTCTTTTAAAAAAAACAAAGTAAAGGTTAAGTCAAGGTTAAGTGAAGGTTAAGTCGATTGATACTTAATAAAATCTTTCATGACTTCCTATGTCTATAAAATATTTAAAGAGACAAACAAATTTTGTGATATTTAAAAATTTGTTTTACAGAAAGTGTCACATTTTCAAAGCTAAAAAATTTAATACTCGTACAAATCTACAAGATATTCTTAACTTAATTAATTTTCTAGTTAAAAAAGACTCATGAAACGTAATGAAATGTATCAAATTTCTTTTTAATTAAAAATTTTTTCTTAGTATCTTCCATTGTTTGTAAAATAATTTAAAAAATCAATATGAACTCAAAAATTAAAAAAAAAAAAAATTTTATAAAATTACATATCTAGTTTTCATGTATCTAATGTTTTTAATTGAACCCATATTGAAGTCAAAGAACTGAAGCCATCAGTCTTTTGTAACTCATAATAAAACCTAAAAAAAACAGAACCAAATTAAATTTTAATTTACTATCACTTTCTATTTTCAAAATTTTTTTTTTATCTAAAGACTCATTAAATTGTTGCTATGACAAAAAGGAAAAAAGAAAAAATATCCAGCTACATAATGAAAGTCTCAAGATATTGAAAATTCAAGAAAAAAAGTATTAATTATAATATTTTTAGTTAATTAATTTCCAATTTTTTTTTTATTGAAAAAAAATCTCACCCCAATACTGAAAATTTTCAGAAGAAATATAATATTTCATGATTTTTGAAAGAATTCTGTTTTTTCGCTATCTCTTTCTTTCTCTCACCTTTGATCGGATACTAAAGATTCGATTATGGTTCTATTCATTTCAATTCTCATTAAAGGAAATTTTCTTTTTCTTTCTTTCTTCTATTCTTTCAACCACAAAAGGCCATATTGCACAAAAATAAAAAAAAAATTATGAATAGTTCCGATATTTCTAGTGATTAAAAAGAGGAAGAAGGAGAGGGAAAAAAGAAATTCGGAAAAGATATTATAACAGACTGGTAAAATAAAGAATAAGACAACATAATTTTTGTCCAATAACATAAAGTCAAAATGAATAGAAATTACAAAAAAACTGAATTTATATACATACCTATATATAATGTATATATATATATATTTTACGGAGTATACATAATGGAATCAAAATAGTAGTTTCAAAAAAGGACATTTCCAAAATTTCAATTAGCGAAAACTGTGTGGGTTTATATGGTTTAATTTTAGCATAGCTGACTGAACTGTTTCGGAGACTGAACATTCAACACGTTCATAGTACTCGATCTATTGGTATTGACCAGAATTGTAAAAAGCTCATGTTTCGACTCAACTAACGTTCAACTGCTCATAATTGGAAAAAATGTACTCGTAACTCAAGAGCAAACTTATTATTTGAACCAAACACAATATTTAAGTTGAGCGATAAGCTGAGTTTGCCAAATGAGTCACCTCATTCACAACCCTGGTTTTGATTTGCCATGCATTCATAGGTTGAATGGACTCATGTGTGAGTAAACTTATTATTTGCCTGACACAATATTTGACTTGAGCGAAAAAGTTGAGTTTCCCAAATGAGTCGGCTCATTTACAACACTGGTTCCGATTTTCATTGACTATTAGATTAACCTTTGTCAATGTTCTAATAATTTCACAGAAAAGATTGGATCTACATGTAAGCATGGTTTAAGTCTATAACTTATAACAAGACTAATTTGACGCTGCAGCTTATCAGATTTTTTATTTGTGTTGGATCGTAGACGCTTTTACGCATTTCAAAATAAACATTTTAGACATGCAACAGTATAAAAGACTGATTAAACCTTTTTGAGTCGGCAATATAAAAAACATTAAAGTTTTGAATGTAGTAAGAGAGCCTCAAGCCAATAAATTAAGTTACTCAGCACATTTAATAAATTTTGTAAGAAGAACATAGATTGTTCAAAGCTAAATTGATGGAAGAAGAGCTCGCAGACGATCGTTTACCAATACTGTATCTGAAACAGATCTGAAATATTTTTAACTGTAAAACCCCCAGAATATTAAGAAGAAGAGGACATTGACCAAAAATAATCAAAGAAGCTTTCTACTTGCGGTAAGGAAGTTCTTAAAAAAACAAGTTTTCTATTCTGGCAATGGAGCTACTAATTAATACGAACCAATCTAAGGAGTAATATTTCATGGTTTTGAAATCACTAGCACTTTTGAAGAAAATCCATGATAAATAACGAATAAATACGACCGACAAAACCGACTTTAAGTTTTTTAATTTAATATTCAATAAAAATATGAATTTTTTGATTATAACAAATAAATATTGATTACTTTAATGGATAAATTCTTTTATAATAGATTCAACATTTAATTTTTATGTAAGTTTCTTGACTTTTTGAAGCAGT
Organism: Dolichopus griseipennis; assembly: GCA_963082915.1. NCBI lineage: Eukaryota > Metazoa > Arthropoda > Insecta > Diptera > Dolichopodidae > Dolichopus > Dolichopus griseipennis. Next base: position 5,874,610 of record OY720441.1, read on the forward strand.
TTATAGAAAATATTTCACTTAAAGTAATTATACAAAAAAAAATAAGTGCAAAAATATGGAATCAAATAGACATTAAAAAATAATTAAATAAACATAATTTTGTTTTTTGATTTGTTTGATCTGGTAAAAGAAAGTAAAGTTCAAAAAGCTTCATAGTAAAACCTTGTGTATTCACAAATAATTTTTAAAGTTCATAAAACTCAAAAAAATTAAATTTATTCTAGTAATTGATTAACATTTGTATAAAACCACAAAGAAATACAAATTGTGTTGGAGGGACTTCGTAGGTTAAAGCTTAAAGAGTTTTCAAGCATGGGTCTAGAAGAAAATTTCATTCTTCAAATTCATCAATTCTTTTGATTTTAATGATATTGTTTTATTATAAGGCTTCAGTATTTGGACATGGTAAGGTGAGCTCGTAAAATTTTAGATTTCTTTAAATTAAAATTATTTTCTATAATCCTAAATTCCTTAAGTAATCATTCATGGAAGCTGTATGAATCAACCGGATTCTGTGATTTGAGATCTGTAAATTGATTTTTGACGCAAAACTTAGAATTTTTCAAGTGCGTAGTTTCTAGACTCTAGTTATTAGGAGAACGTCACTTACGCAAAGGAACACAGTGTTGCGTAATCAAAAAAAATATGTGTGGAATAAAGGAACACACTTAAAACAAGGACCTCACAACTGGTAGATATTATTATTAATATAATATGACAAAAGTCATCCAGAACTGTAAGGCGTTCCCTTAGGTAGTGGAAGGTGAATATGAAAGTGATACTGTCTTATCACAGCAAAATTGACCATGAAATAATCCACTTATACAATCAATTCCAGAATAAATTTTTAAATAGTCGTATGTAAAATTAGTTGCATCTTTTATTTTTTAAATTAAAAAAATAGTTGGACATTAATTAGTTTCTGGACTTGCTTCAACATTCCATTCACAATCCATATTATTTTTGTAAATATAATCTGCATACTGAGCATGAGAATAAAATTGCTGAATACGTATCGTAGCATTGATGAGTCCACTACAAATTCTTGGTAAAAATAAAGACAAAAACTCCATTTACCAATTCATCTGCTTATGAATAACATTCGCTAATCTCCTTTCTTGAAGATAATTTTTTTTTAACGGTAAAAGCCACGCAAGCCTGGAATCATTAATATGAAAAAGAGTTTTATTTTGCATTTAATCAACATAATGCTAAATTTTAAGGAGATCTAAATTGTTTTCAGATAAAGATACTTATGAACGTTAATCTGATTCCTTTACAAAAGGAGTTGCTTTCAAAAGATTGAACAATATCCATTTCAATTTTTTAATTTCATAGTTAGAGGAAAACGTGTTAATCACATTTTAAGGAAATCTTCAGTTTTTTATGTTTTCAATGAGAACTCCCCATCTTTTTGAAAAAAGAAATTAAACCACGCAAATCCAAAAATCTTAATATTAATCCCAGATTTATCAAATTTTAATACTAAAATTTAACTTTTACTCTAGTTATTCTCTATAGACTTTTATTTTTAAATTATTTCCAAAAAAAAAAATAAAACTTTTTTCTAAGTACATAAATTTTCTTTTTCTTAAGTAGTATTCTTTAAAGCATGTCAGTCTTTTAATTTCCCAATTCTTCCCTCTTTTACATTTTAAAAACTAATTTTTAATCCGACATACACTATATCTAAATAAATATCGTTTTTGTTTTAAAATACGTATACCAGGAACGCAACGAACCATTAAATACATTCATTTTACATCATTTAAGGATTAAAATTATATTTACTTCTCCCCCTCATGCTCCCTCCTGCAATAATTCTTCGACCTCATTTTAGGAAAAAAATTTTCATTGGCCAGAACTTGAACTAGAAAAACTTTTTTTTTTTTTTTTTTTTTTTTATTTACTACAAAACTTAAGTTCACTAGCAAATTTCACTTGTATATAGTATCCAAAATTTATTACACTTTTGTTGAATTTTTCGATTTAAGTAGAAAAACTCCTACAACGAAATTTGAAAAAAAAAAACAACAACAAAAAAAATGAAAATAATAACAAAAGGGATATTAGAGTAAACGAAGGGAATTAAGTGAACGAAAATTTTAATTTGTAGAAAACATTAAAGTGGGATGTTCGTACAAAATTCAAAGTTTTCAAATTAAATATTTGTGTTTTTAAAAGTGTTCTTTTGTTTTTATTCTGCTTTTGTTTTTGTTTTAAAGCGAAAACTTATTTTTTATCTAAACTAAAAAGTTTCATAATTCAAATCTTGTCCTGAATTAAGAATATATGGAACATTATAATCTTTAAGAAATTTACAGTTTATAGGGGATCACTTTAAAGTAATTTTTTTTTTTTAAATCTCCGGGTATGTTTAAATTATTTTGTTTCTACAGAGTTTTGTTTTGTTTATTTTGTGACTTAATTCGAGTGGAATTCAACGGAATTAGTTTGTCAACGTATGAAAAAAGAAATTCAATGTGAACTGAGGAAACTAAGTAATATATAAAAGAACGGGTCTTTAAGGTACACATTACCAAACCGTATTGAATAACCAATGAATGGAAAGAATTTCTAGTTTCTATCTTTGTGGAAATTTTAATTTTTGAAAGAGGATCAGAGGACACTAGACAGGATAGGCCGCTGGATCAAATTAATATTTTAATGACCTTAATGTCATTACCAATAATGCATTTAATTAAATTAAAAATAATGTAACAGAAGGAAATCTATTTATTCGATAAGTTTCTATCTTCATCAGAGCTAGCCGATCAAGTACTCCAATTCATCCAAATTTTCAGGGATATAATGGAAGCAGAACCATCTTTGTACCAAATTTCAGGTTCCTATATAAAATTAATTTCGACGATATGCTTGTTAGATTTTGGGAGATTTTAGTGAGGTTTCTTATATAAGTATTACTTTTGCCCAATTGATCCCAAATTTAGGCACATAATGGAAACAGGACAGAAAACTCTTGACCAAAATTAAAAGTTTCTATCTTTATTAATTTTGAAGATATTCTTTTAAGTGTTGCAAAGTGTGTGTGGAGTACTCGAACAAATATTCCTATTCATCCAGAATTAGTCGAAAATATCCCTGAGCTAAATTTAATTGTCCTATTCTAAATTTGGTTTAACACCAAATATAATGGTCCGATAGTTTTGGAACCTAGGCTCCATTGGAAGCTTCTAGAATCCAAACTAATAGTCCGATTTCGTTCATTAGGAAACCAGCCTTTCATTAGTCATTTGAAACCTATAGTATAAATTTAATGGAGATAGGATCCTTACTTTTGAGTTATCTTCTAAATGGATCGATAGAAGAACACAGAATCGGGAATTAATTCCGGTCATTGGTAAAAATAGATTGCAACAGACAGTTGAATTGTCGCGTTATTTAGATATAAATTCCGGTAAAAGTGATAAAAGTTGAGTCAACTACCATTTGTCATCTGGTTTAAATTAAATACTTCAACAGACAGACAAATGTCTTCTGCATTCAAATAGAATCACTGCTTCGGATTGAAATCTAAGCATTCTGAACGTAACAAGGCCTTGTTAAAATCATTTTAGACGCAATAAGTTTTTTTTTATTTTTTAAATTTATTTATTTAAATTTTTAATATATTATATTTAATATAAATATTAAGAAACCATTAGAGGCGGAGGAAATTTTAGAATTTAAATTTATTCAAAATTCTTTAGGGTATAAAATACAAGAAATGCGGAACAAGAAACCTCTTTATATTCTAATCTGGGAATACCATAAGAAAAATCAAATATGTGAAATCCAAAAGTTTTAAGATAAGAAACATTTACAGAAACCAATGGTTTATTTTAAATATTTCATTCAATGCCACCAAGTTTAAATCGATTGTTACGTACTTTACATTCGAAATAAAGTTTAAAAATATTTCAAAACTAATACAAAATAAAATGAAACTAATAAGTCATTCTAGTACTTTAAAAAAATTTGTTCATTATTAAAATCATATTAGGTTTCCAAATAAAATTCTATAAAAGCCCATAAATTAAAATTTTTACAACAAATTGTTAGTGTTTTTTTTTGTAAGAAAAACTGCGACATTACATTTGCCAGTACATTTCCAACTTCATTGAGTCTAAAATTTAGCACTTCCTTTCTATTTAAAAAATAAATCGTTATTTGTCTAAAAAAAAATTTTAATGTTCAATTTCAAATGTTTAATGGAATATAAAAATAATTTCAATTTAGAAAAATTTTTTTTTACATCCATATTTCACTAAAATATGTCAAATAGATTAAATTTTAAGCATTCCATTAAATTTATGTTTGGAAAATATATAATTAAATTTCCTAAGAAAAAAATTTAATATTAGAATTTTAATTGTTTTCATTTTTATTAAAAAATTTTAGTGACATTTTAGGATTAAATGGAAAGATTTTTTAGAATTGCTTTATACTTTTATGTGTCATAACTGTAATTGCATAGTTAAAATTTTTAACCCGTTAAAGAGAGTGGGTTTCAAGGCACCAGCGAAATTTAAGAAAATTGAAAGAATAAATTGGAGGGAGATGTTATTCCGGTTGTTTTAATCAATTGTTTCCTTAAAAATCGTCCTTGTCAAATTCCAGCTTATCAAAAACCAGTTTCCTCAAACTTGAGTTTTCAATATTTCGCCAAGACAAATTCCACTGTTGTTGAAAAGGTTCTCTTATGACAATTCCTCTTTCCATTTCAGAAGCACATAATGAACGAAAGGCAAACATTTTTTTTCAAATAGCATAATATATGGAATTCGGTTTGGGGCTGATAGACTCTTCTATTTTTAGGGGTTTACTGTTTGTATGTATGTAAAATATAATGAAAGGGATTTTATAATAGGTCAGAAGTACATGGAACAAATATTCGCCAAACATTTTATACTCAACAAAAAGGGGATATTTTTCACTGGGGAAATATTATCTATGTGAGATTTCAAAGGAGATACTTTAAATTTCGATTCAAAATCAAAGTTTCAACCATTTTCTAGCGGAAGTTTTGGAGCAGCAGTCGCCATTTCTTTTCTTATATATTTTCTTTAAAATTGACTTTTAGAGAATTTAGTACATTTAATTTATATAGAAATAAAACTGTCATTGTATTTTTTTAAACAGCTTGTATCTAAAACAAATGGCAACCTCTTTTCCTTGACTCTCTTGGAGCAGTTTTGATTTGCTTAGTAAGTAAATGGAAATAATGTTGTAGATTGCTTTTTGTTGGCAAATTTTCAATAGTGAATTTAAACATATATTTTTAAAGCCGTCAGCTAAATTAGTAAAGCTTCATTGGATATTTTGAAAATAAAGTGGTTCAAAAACATTTCGACTTCTAAAGATCGAAAAAGAAGATTTTCCTAAACTTTACATTTTATTTCTCAAGTTTTTTTGCTTTTGGCAAAATTTTACAATGGCTCAGGATAAATTGAAGAGGTTTCTCGTGATGATGTTCGTCTTTAATGCAAAAAACCACCCTTTTAAAATTTAAATTCGCTTCAGAATAAATCCTAAGTACAAAAAACCCGTTTGATTTTGATTATCGCGAGGGATTATTAATGGAAGCTTATTGACTTTTTTGGCAATAGTAATTTGAAAATATGGATGGTAAATTTGCATTCTAATTTGTTGGATAAACATGACTTCTTTGTTGTGACTATTAAGAACTAAATATTAAGGGAGATTTCAAAGAAGTCTTTCTAGTTTGCGGAATGATGCAAAAGTTTGGTTAAATTAAAAAAGAAATTTAAATAGATATTTTAAAGCAATTGAAATCAAGATGACCCTAAAACTAGAAATAGCAACTTATTTAAAAAAATATAAAAAATTCCAGATCCACCATTAAAACCAAAAAATTCATTTTTATTATTCTCCAATCATTTTCTAACAGTTTTGTTTTCATTAAAACTTTTATAATAACTTAAATTAATACCAATTAATTTGATTAAATTGTCTCAAATTTGGTATTTGTTTCAAAATTAATTAAGTCTACAAGAAACAGAATAAAACTAAAAATTTTCAACTAATTTGTTACAATTTTTTGAAAATCATCTTTCCATCATTATTTTTAAATTCCCTTAAACAAATTACACTCTTAATTACAACATGGAAAATTTATCATTTATGAGAAATTACTTTATTTCTAATACCGCACACCAAATTATTTAACTTAATTTTTAATTTCATCGCGTCTCCATCTAAATATTATCAATTCTATATTTAAAAAGGAGCTCATCATTTCTCAAAATACCAAAAATCAAATAAATGACAAAAAAACAACAAAACAACAAAAACAAACATCTAAAAGTCATTCATCTCTTTCACATAATTAATTGAAAAAAAGGGTGGGTCTATTTCAATGTTTTCATTTTTTTTTTTTATTCTTATTTATTTTATTAATTGTTTCAACGATACCCGCAATAAAAAACAATAAAAACACAATAAGAGGAATAGAGAAAACAAAATTATTTGATTTTTTGCCGCCAACTACAATCTCATTAACCCTATCATCACAATCATCACAATCATCAGAGTCAAAATCAACCCTTTTTTTTTTACAATAATTCGAATTGCTCGCTATTTTTAATGTCAGCTCTATCTTATATTTCCTGTAATAAATTTCGCCAACCTATCAATTTGTCACAAAGTCACACAAACGAACACACAAACACACAAAACAAATAAATAACAAGCCACAACCTTAACAAACATTAAAAGAAAGATTTGACAAGAAAGTAGTGCGAGGAAGAAGACATTTTTGTTTTGTGTTTTTTACTGTTATTTCAATATTAAGGTTTTACCGTTATAATAATAGTATAATAATTTCCTACTAAATACTTTTCTTACTGTTTATCATTTTTCTTGTTATTATTTAAAAAAAAAAAGAAAAATAAAAAAAAAGGCAACAATATACATGAAATACAAGATAAGGCAAATGCGATAGCACACAATTAGAAAGAGATGTAAGATAAAAAGTAAAGTAGAAAAGTTGGTTGTTGTTTTTTTTGTGCCTCGAGCAAATTTTTAAATTTACGATGAGTTGAAGAAAAAAGAACGCGAAAGCAACAACTTATATACATATATATTCATGATAATATAAATTACTTTCAGTTGAAAGGACATAATTAAACTTTCATCGCAATAATGTAATGTTGATGTTTTATTTGGGGGCCGCAATAAACTCTAGTCTATATTACCCATGAAAACATCATCATTTAAAATTATAAGATAGCTACCGTTTTTTTTTTTTTTTTTATTATTGAAAGGTTTTTTTTTTTTTTGTAATCGAAAGGGTGTTAGAGGATGAGGTATGAAGGAATTTGACAATGATGATCTTAAATTCGTCCAAAGGAAAGGAGGAAATAAAAGCAATTAAAAAGTTTAAATGTCATCACTTCTTTTGTCGTGACAATGATATCTTGAAAGATAAAATATTATAAGAATATTTAGTAAATAATACGGTAAAAATTAAGGAGAAAGAGTATATGGGAAACTAGAGAAATAATAATTTACTGGGGAACACATTATAATACAAGCATTACTCTAAAAATAATGAAAGCCCTATAAATATAGGTAAATATAAACTCATAAATGTTGGTTTAAATGTTTATGGTAATTGCCCTGCAAACCTCCAACCCAGAGTGAAAAAAAAAAAAACACAAAAATTATTTCATAAAAATATAATGGGGATTTAAGAGGATAACGGTACAAAAAAACGAACTAATATTTCATTGTACGATAGATAGTCTTAACTTTAAAATAAATTTAAAATATTTTGGGGGAAAAATTGAGAGAAAAAATGAAGAAAACAAAATAATGCATAGAAAAATACAGAAGGTACAGAATACAGAAAGTAACAAACTGTTGAAAAAAATATAATTATATAAAAAAAAAACAAAATCTAATATAAAAAGTATAATAACGGCTCATTTTCATCAAATGATAGCGGTTTTTTTTTTTTCTTAAATATTTAAATGTGTGTTTATGTTGGGGAAACTTTCTTAGCCTTATGGGCATCCTTGTAGGTTGAGTTATCAATTATAGAAAACGTTTTTAATTCCATCATATTGAGGAACGAGTATAAGTTGTGTTTTATACTGCTGCCACGTTTTTAATGCTATTTGCTATACTTTGTTTTTTTTTTAAATTGTTATTTGAAGACTTTAAACCTTGGCGACGCAGAAAACGGTTGATTTTCTTATAAACTGGCAAATGGTCGTATTATTTTGCGCCCACTTAAGACTTATTATATTGCCTTATAAGAGAATTTTGTATTAATTATTTTTAAAATAAGCTAAGAAATTGCCCGGCCTTTCTGCTTGACTAAGATCTTTGACTAATATAGTTTTCTTTCGCCACTACCTTTGGTCATGAAGTTTTTACGAACTATTTTTATTTATGAAATTCTTAATGCAAATGATTGGATTGTGTCTTTGTCTTATTAAGGACTTCGCTAAAGTTCTTAATCACTCAGCTGTTTGACTTTAACTACGTGCTGCGTACATAAAGGGTTCCACATCAAAGACTTCTTTCTATGTTATTGTTCGGTTACTTCAAATTTTTCTCAATCCATCTCCATTTTCTTTGTTGAATTTCCGCAGTTTATTCGCTAAAATCTTGTTTGCAATGTTAGGCCTCGGCAACCATGCGGCCAATGATTTTTTTGGGATCAAAAGGCCACATAATTTTTTTTTTACAAGTAGTTCTTCTATAAGGTCATTTATATGAAAACCAATATGATTGAAATTCTTCCTGGAAAAGCGCTTGCTAGCTGTCTGTGTGTTTGAGGACTTTACTGTCTCTCCTTCTTAAAAACAAAACTCAAATTTGTATTATTTAAATACTTCGGTTTATATATAGATTATAAGAAAACCTATATCCTATTCTTGGCAGTAAACCATCATTTTATCCTAACTTCTGCTTGGTTTAGTTTTTTTTCTAACTAAAAGATTTTTTATAAGTTCTCCATTAACGGTATAATCCAGCCGTCCAAATATTGAAATGCAGGTCCGATATAATAATATACAGTAAAATATTAATAGAAATTTTTTAAGGAGCTTTAACTTTAATAGAATTTTATCAAAGTCATTGAAAAAAAGGTACAGAAGAAAGGAAAATAAAAAAAAATTATTTTTTGGGGATATCTTCAATATTAAACATTTGGCGACATGGGGTCGTCGGATTTGTAGACATAAAAAAAAAAACCATAAAGTGGTTACCAAAATAAGTAATAAATATGCAAAATATTTGAAGATATTTTAGTTTTTTTATAAGTTTTCGTTTATTTTAAAGTGGTTTTTGTTTTCTTTGTTAGAATGAAGACCCCAAATGCGTTTAAAAATTTAGTGATTGTTTTTATATTTCGACATTTTTTAAAGTGAGATGAATAAAATATTGAAATATCTACAAGATACAAAAGTTTTATGCGGGAGTTTTAATATTTTTTAAGTGAATCCGTAATAATGATCTCATAAAACTTTAAATCTGATGTCCCATCTTAGTTATATTAAGAATGAAATACAACAGATTGTATCGTCAACACATTTTTGACAAAATATTTAAAAAAATGCTGGCAGCAAAGAAAGCGGTTTGATAGGTGAGCTTATTAGTTCGATCAATTACACTAGTTAGGCTGCAATACTAAAATGACGATGCACTGAAACTTTTAACATTAAAAGTTAATAAAAGTGGGTAAGTTGGGGATGCACATATGAATTGTCATATTAAGCAACAAAAAGGAAGATTGTCGGAATATATTGAGAAGAGGAGAGACGTTAGAGTATAAACTTATAAATTAATACCTTGAATTAATACAATCGTCTCACAAATATCCTACTTACTAAATAATACTGTATATACCTATGAGTATTTGAGACAGCCTATAGATAAATTATCGAGATCTGTTTAAAATGGTATTTGATGGCTCCCTTATTTAATCTGAGCCAATTTTTACGAACAAAATATAGGGATTGTTATTTAACATCCTGCTTTGAAGAAATACAAACATACTAAGGCAGTTAATAAATATGCAATGCCAGAGCCAGAGAATAGGCCCTTTCCTTTAATTTATGAAACTCTAAAAGATTAACACAAGTTGGAAACTTAGTCAAGCTTTACACTTTTATAAATGTTTGAAGTTAGGCATACCCGATTCTAGTAACTTATTTTCCTTTAGGTACATTTTATTGTACCGCAGCTGTGAATCTTCAAATGACAAAACCCCTCATCGCAAATTCACCCCTCGCTTTTATAGATTAAATATGTACACATAATATTAGAAGATTTTTATTTTAGGAGGATAGAAACTCTCAGACGTTTTACTTATTATCCCTCCCATAGTGTATCTAGGATGTAAGAATAGAATAGGTATATGGAAGCTCATGCTCTTAAGAAGGATGGCCGAACATGATAAAATTCATTAGTGAAAATTAAATTTTTAACGGTTTTTTTAACATTAGTTTACAGTAATTATAAAAAACTTCCCAATTTTTATTATTATCGACTCGAAATGTCTGCTTTTAACCAATTGTAATAATTATTATATTTCCAAAATGTTATTATTTTTGGACTGAACCAACATTGCCAATTAATTAAACTAATAAAATAAATTAAAAATTTAAAGAAAATAACTTGAGAAAATAAATTTCAAATTAAAATATTAAATAATGGAAAAAAAGAGGAAAAATAAAAATTTGTAATCACTTAAATTACAATTATAAATTTCAGAATTGAATTGAAAACATTTGAACGAAGGAACGAAGTAACAATCAGTATCATAATCATCATTTTAATTCTTCTTTTATTATTTTAAATCCCATGCCACAAATAAAAATACCAATAATACACCATTTTTCTTATTTTTTTAAATTTTATTTATGTGATCTCACAATTTTTTAATTGCTGGTACCGATAAATGGTATTAACTTTGGGTAATGGTTGTTAAAATTTCATCTAATATTGTGTATGTAAAAGAACGGAATCACCAAAATTTTAGGAAAAATTTCAGCTCATTTCAAGTGATAATTTGTACAGTTTTCCAAAACAGGAACAACTTATTTGTATAACAACTCATTCCTGTTAGGATTTGGAGGCAAGCAATTTACTAGAAACAAGGAACTTGGGAGCTTAATGGACACGAGCATCTGTTTGAAAAAACTTACATGATAAAAAAAGAGAAAGTGCAATCTAATAGATCGGCAACTATCTTTAACAAGGCAATGTGTCTATCATGAAGACGAAGAGAAGGTATCACCTATATTAAAATCCCAAATGCATTAATCCAAATATATTAATTCATTTTCTTAAACTATTACCTTCATGTGCTTTGTTTGTGTGGACTATAAACTGTAGTAAGTAAGGTCATGGCTCTTTAATCGAACGAGTATGAGCTCAAGAAACCTGATATGAAAAGAGGCAAGTTTTAAAGTGGGAGGAAACATTAATGCAAAGTATTAAATGCTTATAAATGAATAAATGGTATTCTTGCCACACTTTAAAAATAAAGGTATGCTTCACTCCCATTAACACATTCTCAATAAATAAATAAAGTCTTATTTAGTTTCATCAACGTATCATACTATAAAATATTCAAAATATTATCAATATATTTTTATTGTTTCAGATTCAATCGGTTGGAAAAGCATGACCTTTAGTCGATTCAATTGATTGTTTTCATATTCAACTTATACTAATTTTTAAATTCTCTTAGTTCACTGGAACCTAAATCGAAGTTCAACAAAAGCAGCTGAGATACAATTTAGCTAACGCTTATAAAGCCGTCTGTATTATGAGTATATGTTGGAATAGGAACGACATATTATATTCTGTTTATTAGAATTGATCTTAATAAATTCCACATACAATATAAACATGAGATAGTCCTAGGCCATATAACATGTAGAAACGTCTTAGATATTCAATAGATACCACTCTATTTTGTTATATGTAAATTTCAATAATTTTGTATTTGATGAAATATTTCTGTATCTGTGAGTTATATTATTCAATTAAATTATTTGTTTATATTTGTTGTAATACTTGTATTATAATTATTAATTTCTACCCAATTACAAATGTGAGTTTAGTCGAAAATCAGGTAACATTTTTTTTTAATTCTTCTAGGATTCGAACCTGGGTCTCTCGAATGAAAGGTGGAAACTCAAATCACTTTCCCACACATTTGTTAATTGAAAAACAATTTCAAATTCCTTGATTTTCTAATGAATTACATATTAAACATTATAATATGGTGGTAAGGAACCCATTATCATAATAACGGTAAAATATTTAAACTTTAATTTTATTTTATATAATATTTGGTTGTATGTTCTTTATAGCTGTTGTATTGCAATTTCAAAAACCATTGAAAACCATTGAAAAGTCATTAAGAATTAAAACAAAGTAAAAACAAAATTGTAATAAATTTTTTTTTTTATTTTTTTTTTATTTTGTTGAAAGCTTAACAAATTATGTTGGTTTTGGATCAGTCTCTTTTAACACAAATGTATATATGTATTAATATATATATATATATATATATATATTTATGAGCTTTTAAGTATCTTTAATTTAGTTTTTGTTTTTTTTTCAAAATTAAAGAATTTTTCAAAGAAAATTTTCAAAAAAAAAAAAAATAATAAATAAAAACCATACGAATAAAATGAAATTAATTACCCGTGTCTTTAATATAAATTATCTTTTCTTCTGCTATATGCTAAATTTCTAATAAAATATTTCGAAATTTTGGAATGGGAATGATTATAAATTTTCCAAAAAAAAAAAAAGAAAAGGAAATAAAAAGCAATAAAATAAGACAAAGATAGGTTGTAAATGTAAATGAGACAAGAAATAAAAGATAAAAATTTACAATCATTTTTAAATAAAATTTATTTAGAATTTTTATATTTTTTTTTTTTTTTTTATTTAAAGAGTAAATAATTTTTCGATTTTTAAATATATTTAATAAAATATTTTTAAGTATCTGCAATACTAATAAGCTAGAAAATAAAAATAACAAGACCGTTAAAGAGTTTATGGAAATGGTAATATTTGTTTTGTAATTTGTGTGATATGCTTTAATTTATATTTAGATTAAATTTACTACTAGAAAGTGGAGAGGTACAGTTGTCTTAATTTTTATCTGCTATTCAAACTAATTCGGTTTCAAATCTCCATTTGATTAAAATAAATAGATATTTATACATTAACTAGATGTTGACCTGTCACAGAATGACGGAAGGTCAATTGAAAAAAGAACTTTTTTTAATTAAAATCTATTTCTAATTTCATTACGTACATTATGTTAAAAGTATGTTAAATAAAATTGCAACCGTTACATTTTATATAACGCATATTATGCTTCGATTCTAGTAATTTTTTTTTTTTTTTTTTTTTTTTTTTTTTGTCCTTATTACTCCTCTTGGGAGCATAGGATATCTACTAGGCATCTCCATCTGCTTTTTTTTTTTTTTTCTTATCGAGGCTCTGCCTTGTGTTTCGAATCGTTTTTTTCCTTTTTCAATTAAGTAAATGACTGGTCTACTGTAATCTATCTACAAGATGTCGCTTCTTAATTTCTTCCCTAGTGTCATCTATCGGTCAAGTAGAGAAACCGTGTCATGTTGTTAGGTGCGTACTGCCATTGTAATTGCATATGACAGTTGCAATTACATTGTCGTTCAATTACATATAGGTTATTGTTTATTCAGTATTAATTATTAGATTATAGAGTATAGCTGGAAACACGATTATAGGTATATTTTTATATTATTTGTTACTAATTATTTATTATTATATTTTTAGGTATAGAATTATTATATTATAATTTATTATATATTAATTTATTATAATTATTAATTTTACTGGATATGGTATCTCCCACCAGGATTCGAACCCGGGACTGCCACAGTGTTTAGATTGCAAGGTTGCGCTCTAACCACCTAGGCTACGGAGGAGATTTAAGTAATAGATACACAAAAAATAAATAAATGACTCATATAATTTCTAGTTGTATTTTAAAAACTTGAAGATGAATAAGTTAGTTAGTCTACTTTTTATATGTTTCGTATTTTATAAAACGTTGGGGTCGTTAGTTCAAATCCCTTCTTGGTATAATTTTTTTTTAATTTCAATTAAAATTTTTTTTTATTTAAGTGCATACTTGCTTAAATTAAATAAATTAATAAAAGATTTTAATTTTTTTTATATGTGTATTTTGTTTCAGTAATGATCTATTTCTCCATTCAATAATTTTTGTATATATATTTTTAAAAAACGTTGCTATACTTTCTATATTGTTTCCTTTGTTTAGATTCAAATCGAAATACTTGTTTGTTGCTAACATTCTATAATGCACCTACTCAACCTTGCTAAATAATGTATCTATTATTTATATATACGTAAAATTTTATTAAATAAATGATGATTTTTGAATTAAATTTTGCATTATCAAATGTAAATTATAAATTTTATTTGGAATTTTTTTAATATACCTAATTTAGTTTAAAAAAAATTTATTTTGTTTGGCTTCTATGATGCATTGAACTCAGGTATTGTATACCCGAAGCCACTTGCCCAAACTTAACCCCATTTTCTTTAATTTTTAACTTTTTTTAAATAGAAAAATATTTAAAAGATTATGAGGGAAAGATGCAGGGATGGGGGGATATATGAGGTTAGAGTTCAGAGCGAAATGTGGGAGAGATGAGGGAAACTTTGAAATTACTTTGATACATTGCTTGGCTTATTTGATTCAGCAAAGCAAGCAATGCATCAAAGCCAATAATTAAGACTTACTACACAAATGTTCATGTGAAGCATAGTCATCTTAATTTTTATTTACAAAATGTTTTACTATTTATTTAAAATTTCCAGAAAATCATCTGTGATTTTTAAAGCTGAAATGAATTAATTCATAAACTAATAAATATTTTTTATTTCATCAAAATGTTTTTTTTTTTTGTTAAAAATAAATAAAATATTTTTTGGCCTGCTTATGATAATTTTGGATATTTTATTTTCTAAAATAAAACACATCCAACAGAACATTAATACTTTATTTTTTTATAATTAAACACATCCAACAAAACACATTCAATTGAATGCGTTTGTTACACCTCATTCTAGACAAATATATTAATAAAAAAATATATTAATAATAATAATAATTAATAATATAAAAGTAAACAAATATATAATTAAATATAAACTTCAACGGTATTTGTCAAAAACAATAAATGTCACCTCAGGTGTTCATCAAAGTTGTCATTTATATTCACTGCTTTTCAATATACAGGGTGTTATACGAATTTTTTCATAAAATAAAAGAATGAATGTATAATATTTAATTATTAATATTTCAATCTCATATATCAATATTCAAATCTCATATAAAATTTTGAATAAAACAATATTATAATAAATAAAAACATTTATGAAAATCAGCTATAGGGTTGCTATTATACTTAAAATGTGCAACAATAAACAGAGAATAATTTTAAAGAATATTTTTTAGAAAAACGGTTTAAATGACATTTTTTGAATATAAAATGCAAAAATATTTAAATTGAAAGCTGTAGAACTATTTGAAAGTCACCCGGTTTTTTTTCATGCTACGCTAAATAGCTTATTTAGTAAGCTTCCGCAAATGGTATTAATTTACGTTTTTTTTAGTTCCTAAATTACAAACAAAAATTTAAATTAAAGAATTTTAGAGAAGATATATAATTTTTAAGTCCCGTTATTTTGAAAACCGTTATGCATAGACTTCACTTAATATTTAGTTTTATGTTTGTTTTTATCTCGCCTATCACTTTTTACAAGGATCTCGTTTACTCGTGAGACGCCCTGTATTTATTTCAGATCTTTCAACAAAAATAGCGAATGTTTCCCACATCCTAAAATTTACAAGGTTATCAAGAATAATTCTAATATTGAATTACTTCTAGCAAATTTTCATTCTTTTCAAGATTGCGGTGTTTGCAATAAATTAAAACTAAATATAGTATAATAAATAACATGTCCCTAAAAAGTGCGTATAGTATAGCCAAACATGGTATTCTTTTGAACGATAAACTTAACTTTCATTTTAAATATTATCATATGGTTTCAAAAGCAAATAAAATATTAAGATTTATTAAAGCTAAACAATTTAGTAACACAGCTTTTGATTGCTCTTTAAACCGATCTATTCTAGAATACGGTTTGGATTTCAGCATTTCAAATGCATTCCAAAAGAATAGAATCCATTCAAAAACAATTCACTAAGCTATTTTATAAGATTGAACTCATTGAACATATTAATTATATCTTCACACAGGCCAATGCTGGAATCCTCACTTTTAACGTTTTAAAAAAAAACATTGACATTTAATCTTTAGTAAATAAGGTTAGAATAAATGCATTTAGAATTACAAGAAAAATCTAATTTTTAATTGAAAATAATCACAATATGGAAGAAATCAATCATTAAATACATATTGCACTGCATTACATAAACACAATAATATTTTTTCAACATCTTAGAATCTTAGAACCTTATTGTATAAGCAAAACTTCAGAAGACTTCAGAGACACTTTTCTTAATTTTATAATTTAAAGGAGTTCCATTTCAATTAGGAAAAAATGTTTATATGTAATTAAAATTGAATACCCAATTTTTGTATGTTATTTCAAATTTAATCCGGTATTAAAGTATGAAAGCACTGCATATTTATTTAATCTGCAATTGTCAATTACAAAGCTTATGAAAGCAGCTTTCTTTCATTGAAGATTGAAGATGTACCTTATGTTATAACAATTTTTATACAGCACTTTTTTTTTAAACTTTGGAGGGCTTTGGAAACTTTCCACGTTTAGACACCCTAAAATTTAAAATGCACATTTCTTTAAATTTTTAAAAAAAAAGTGTTAATGTGGTTGCCAAATATGTTCAAAACTAACACAATTATTTGGTACCTTCAAAAGAATCCTATCTAAGCAAGTCACATTCAAAGTTTAAAATAAAATATACTTGAATATTAATTGAATATCTTAGAAAATTACATTAATTCTTTTCTTCACTTATAAATTTATTTCAAAATTAATCATACATAGACTTATAACTTGTTAGTCTTAAAGATATTCTATAGAATGTTGTATTTTATTCTAACGCAGATGAAAGATAAATGTTTTTAAAAAATTAATTCTAATAAAAGATTTTTAATTGGAAACGAACATATCTACACAAATTACTGAAATGACAAGAGAGAGTATGTCTCAATATAATTGTGTATAGTCTATACACCAAAAAAAAAAATTGTATTATCCTGACTGCAATTATCCTGTGAATAATCGTAAATAAATAAAAGAATTTTTATGATCTTAATTGCTTGAATGAATAATTATCAATTCTAATTTTAAATATTTTTTTACCAATCACCCCTCATACTCTCGGATATTTAAGAAATATTGTGAAAGAGGGTAAATTGTACATATATATATATATAATATATTTAATATATACAAGAAAGGAAAAATTATTAATGAATTTTGTTGTCTTAAAATACTGAATATACAATGTTATTATCTACATTAATAACATATACAGCATACCTTTATGTACTCAAGTACATACACATAAGTATATATTGATTACACGTAATCCGATTGAAAAAAATTTTTTTTTTTTATTTTTTTTTTGTTGTTAGAATCCTTTAAGCCAATAGAAATGGAAAAATCTTCCAGATGAAATTATCATTCTCTTATCATCATTAGTTATAATCAATATCATCATTTTCATCATTATTATATAGTATCATCATAATATCAAAATATAAAATCATCTTTATACCAATCATTTTCATTATTTTGTTGATTGTATTAAAAAAAAAAAACAAAAAAAAAAAAAAATTCTTCAAGATAATGAACACACATATAAAAAAAAAAACAACAACAACAAAATAATGAAAAGAAAGAGACAAATAAAAAGGAATCATTTTTTTTTTTTGTTTTGCAGAATTAAATTTTTGAAATCCAATGAACATTATTATATATATATTTTTTTTTTTTATTTTATACATCAATATTTCTATGAAGTTTTTTTTTCAATTTTTTGAATTAGATTTTCTATTTTTTAATTTTGTTTTTTTTTTTTTTTTGAATAGAAAGAGAGAGAGAATAAGATGAAAAAAAAATAATTTTTATTTTTTTACCTATTTTTTAAAAAAAAAATTTCATTTAGAATTAGTCCAGTGGCGAAGAGTCAAGAGAGTGTATAAGCGAAAATTTTTTAAGTGCAATTGTTTAAATCTTATGCTCATAATACTGTCTCTGTAAATGTTTGAACATGATGACTGATCCATATTCTTATTATCATCATTATTAATGAATTTTAAGTACAATTTAAGCATGAGATAGTACTAGGTCTTATAACATATGTAGAAAAGTCTTAGATTTTCAGTAGATACAACTCTGTTAAATTTTGTAATTTTATATTTGAATTATAGTGTTCTTCTGTATCTGCGAGTTATAATTACCATTTAAATTATTTGTTTTAAATGTTATATTAATGCATTTTTTATTAAAGATATATAATTATTAATTATTGGTTATGGCATTAAATTGAACCCAATAACGAATGGTAGCTGAGTCGAATCAAAAACCATTCAAATGAAAGATCGCACTCCAATCACTTTGCACCAAGACATTGGTATTATTTTCTTTTTATTAATATCAAAATTTTTCATCTTTTAAAAGACCTGTTTGCTTATATTCAAAGGTTCATTTGGTTCATCATGGTTCAGAAAGAAACTGAGCACATAATATTCTCAATAATACAATTTCTAATTGATTTTAGGAAATGTTACAAAAATTTTCACGTGATATAGCACTAAACATAATATGTTTGGTCTTGTCATATCTAAAATATATTAGATTGATATATATAATAAACGAATATTCATTATTTGTTATGCCATTAATTTGAGCCCAATGATGAATAAAAGACGTCATATATATGATAGAATGATTGAAGTCGGTAATCTTCTGTGCTGTCCAGTGGCGTTTCTTTAAATTTGAAGGTGATGCCAATGATAGCGCCGCTGTTTTCGTCATTTTAATGTTTAGATGGAATATGATAATGCGCTAAATTAAATACGACTTCAATCTAACATTACTTAAGGACATTTATAGACATTATACATAATGTATATTTAAAGTATCTAAACATAACCTTCAGAAATTACAATGCAAAATTATTTAAACCTTTTAAAATTTAAATATTTTAATAATTTGGCACATAATCTTTCTAACTCCACAAGCAAACCCTTGTTCAATACAATCCGACACTGCTAATCACAAATATTTGATAACATGTGATAATGTTATTTGTTATTTACTTATAAGCCTTATATTCTAATAAATGAATTTTTAATCTAATTTTTCTTAATCAAGATTTAATACAAGTTTTCATCATATCTGAAAATCTTCTAGATTACTTATACATTTTCTACCTACTTATACATGTACATACTTATAAAACTAATGGTAATAATCTATTGGTAGTTAAAATCACAATCATTACTATCATTTAGAAAAACTAAAATTGTTTGAAGAGTGTAAAGACTCTTATTTTGAAAATGTTTATTATGCAATTGAACAAAATAAACACAGAACACCCATCCCGAGGTTTATTAAATTTTTTTTATTTTTTTTTTGTAAGTAATTTAATGATTTTTAATCCAGTTATAGTGATAGCATTGCCCTCATCATTTTAATCATTATTATCATTACTCTCTTACTATTATCATCTCAAACATTGTCATGATTATTATTACTATTATCACAAATATCATTATCTCTGATCTGGTTTTTGAATGTTCTTAGATTATTTGATTTTTTTTTTTTTTTTTTTTGAATTTTAACAAAACTCAACCTATGAAAAAAGCAATAGTAAATAAAAAAAAGAGATAGAAATATTAAAAAAAAAAGTCCATTTCATTTTCAAGGATAAAACTAGGAGTACTTATAAAAATTAAAAGGATCAAATTAAATTGATGTTTAATTTTTTTTTTTTTATTTATTATTGTTTTTTTTTTTTTTTTTTTTTGTTTTTGTAATCGTTTTCAAGATAAATTTTGATGAGTTTGAATAACCTATACTATTAAGTAAAATGGGTACTTTTTAGCATGCAAAAGAAATTCAAGGTGGGAGACTAAAAAATACTATGGACAAAAGAATCTTAATACTTAAAAAAATAAAAATCCTTATATAATCCTTGAATATCCTTTTAATAAAATTTAAAAATTTTTTGCATCAAAATAAAAAAAAAATTAAAGATTGTAAACAAAGGGGGTAGGAATGGTTATTTTAATTTTCCAAAAATCGAATTGTTTGATTAAAATCTTATCTGTACAGTCGAATCTCGAATTATGTACCTAAATGATAACTTTTGATAATTTTTAAAAGTAAGTTTTATGAGGACATTTAAAATAAATTCGTTATAATGAATGATTTTGGATTCGATTGTATATTCAGGTGGGCAGGGTTCAGAAAAATTCGAGTTTCGCTACAAATATAATCAACAGTTGGATAATCAATATATTGCCCGAGTTTTTTACCAAACAGAGTAAAGGTAGCACAGTGGAGGAAAGCAAAAAATAATACCCTTGTTTGCTTTCCTTTACTCTTCTACCATTACTTTCATTTCATTTAAATTTAATTTTAATATGACATAATGATATGAGCAAACTTATTAAAATTTAAGAACCTTTTAGTAGTAAATACCAGTTGTGAGTATATTTTCGAAAATTAAGTTAAAAATTTTCAAAACTTTTTGAAAATCTCAAGAGTTTTTATTTACTCATATTGACACAAGTCTTTAACAAGCCTCTTAAATAAAATAAACTTTAACTTTACAAAAAATTAGTACTGAGTTATAAAGTAAATATATTGGAAATGAAGTTTATATTGTAATTCATAACACTATCAAATTTGGAAAAAAAATCTGTCAAGCAAAATCCAGTTCTTGATCTTTATATATTTTTAGTACTAACTTCTTATTTAATATTCCCCGAATTAAAAATCCGTGAAATTTCGATTTTTAAATTACTTAAGTATGAAATTTTACATAATTCTTGATTTGTTTTCAATAAAATTTTAATTGTCACCATTTTTCTACTTTTATTTTATGTTAAATATAAATTGTTCAATATCAATTTGACAGCTGACCAATAACTCAGTGGTAGTGTGATGGCTTTTCAGTCGAAAAGTTTCGGTTTCAAATCCTGGTCAGATCATATCTTAATAAAAAAATATAGTTTATATTCCAATAATTTAATAAAAAGTTCAAATGTCAGTTAAAGATAAATATTATCAAGCAATATTTACAATTGTCTAGTATTAAAAATAAATAAATAAATCAATTTGACATTCCAATACTAATTAAAATCTATTGTGAACACATTTTAATATTGTAATTAATAATCATGTTGAAATGTTATCAGAAACCTCAATTGTGAACAACTCATTAGCAAAAATACTCAAACTATTCGAGTAAAAGTTCCAAATGATTAAACGCTCAATTGAAAATGACTCAGAATCGATATTATTAATATTATTAATCACTTCAAGTATTGTCTTATTCAAAAAGGTATTAGTGACATATTTCATAGTTTCATTTTAAGAATTACAAACCACAAAGAATTTGATTTCACTGTAATTTATTGAATTTGTTTTTAAGTAAATTTTAAATACAAATAACTCTAAAGATCACAGACACTCTGTAAATCAAATTCAATAATATTAATTAAGTAAATAGTATTAATGAAATGTTTACATTTGGTTTTGAAATAGAAATATAAAATTTAGTTTAATATTATTGCAATAATTTGATTTGCATTTTATTTCTAAAGAAATTTTCTCAAAAATAGGTTTAAAGATAATTAAAATTTAAATTTTTGTTAAAATTTATATTAAAAGATAAAGTAATCAATTAATTGATTTGTGGTATTGCATAATGATGTATAGAATTTTTGTATTCTAATAGTTTTAATTCTTATAATTTAATTTCTTCATTAATAATTGATTTTTATTAATGAAGAAATTAAATCAAAATGATTTTGAAAAAATTGAAAAATTTATGAAATTAATTAATAATTTATTTTGGAGCCTCGGTGATGTAGTAGGTAAGCATTTGGCTTATTAACCTATTCAGGTCATGAATATTTAATTAGAAAAACAAATTATTTTACAATAAATTGACTTCCAAATCCACTTGGTGATCAACTATAGATAGTAAAATATAAAATATATGATATAAACAAAATTAATAATATTACATATAAATATAACAAAAAGTATATATCTGTCACACTTGAAAAAGAAAGGCATGCTTCACTCGCTTGACGTTTATCCCATTATATGAGGTAATGAACTGTTTAAAAGTTAATTAATTATTAATAGTTTATTATTAACTAGAGAGACAACCTGTCGTACGATAGGTGAAAGTGTTTAAATCAAATTTTGTTATTTGTAAAAATCTTAAGCCAAAAAAATAATATCTAATAAATTTATTCGTGTTTACAAATATTTAAATAAAAACAGATCTGAATTATACCCTACACGTAAAGCATAATAGATTTCGCAATCCTTGCTGTAACCATCCCACAGCTTGGTTATTTATACTTTACTTGCTAACCGTTAATTTTGACAAAAAAGGCACGTAAATTAGCAGCAGTTTCTAGCCTTTTACTATATTTTAGATTAGAAGTAAAAGAAATTTGTTATACCTCAGTTTAAGTTTATGTCTGTAAATATTACATTAGAAAAACATTAATGTTAGAAATCACTTTTAAACATTTTGATTTCTTTTTTTTTCCTATTTTTTCAAACACCAAAGAATTAACGAAAGAAATTGTATGTTACATATGTATAAATAACACTTAACATAAGATAGCGCTCCCTAATCAGCAGCAGTTGGACTTTAGATTCTTATAAGTATTCTAATCATTAAATTGTATAAAATATCAATTCAATGATTTTAATTATTAACTCAAAATGTCAGTAGATTCTTTAGATTTTTCAAATATTATCAGATTTGTTGAGTTTGGTAAAAACATCAGAACGATTTTTACAGATTTTTAGTAAAAATCTATTAAGCTTATTAAAATTTATTTAATGAAATATTTAGCTAATAACGTGTTTATAAATTCTTATATTATAAACTAAATTCGTTGTTATAAAATTGTTAATATGGATGCAGTAGGCCTTATTAATTTACAACATATGAAAATTATTGTTTTCAAAATTCATGATAATGTTTTGTTGCATCTCAATTGGGGTTTGTAGGTTAAGATTCGCATCAGTGATAAATATTCATTCATATTAATTTTTGTGCTATAAATTGTGCTTTTAAAATCATTGAAATTTTTTCGTGATACATTCTTATATTTTTAAAATTTTCGGAAGGATAGCAATCATACCTCCATTTATTAATCTTCTCTCATTAAAAAATATATCCTATTTTCGAAATTCCACTTTTCTATATTTAATAGCACATTTTCTAACTAATTTTCAAAAATGTACTTAATAGTTGTTCTCTTTTCGACCGTCCGGCTGTATGTCAGTCCATTTCTTTGCAAATAAATTTTATTACCACCGGACATACTCGTAAATCAATAAAATATTAATAATTAAGAAAGTTCTCATTACCAATCACTCATCTTCATTAATGTGACAACAGAACCGTCATTGTTTTCTGAAGCTCAATATTCAAGCGGCAGCGTTTCATAATCTCGGTTTTGTAAATCTTGTTTTTTAAATCTCGTTTTTAGAAAATCTTAAGATTTTCTAAAACGAGATTTTCTAAAAACGAGATTTTCTAAAACGTGATTTTGTAGAAACAAGATTTACTAAACCGAGATTTCAGACCCAACTCATTCATACATTGTAACTATGGCAATTTGATATTTGCATATGGACCTTAATGGATATATTTTTTTACTTATTTGTTGATTCCCGATATCTGGTTTGAACTTGAAACAAAATCGTATGAAGTTTTAAGAAGGGGAAACTAAATTATATTTGAAAAAAGTTTCGTATTCATACTTGCTTTAGAACAGAATTCAAGATCGAAAAGGGCAATCGCTAACTTTATGTTTTGTATTCATTATTACTTTCTATTTAATTAAATGGGATCTACTTAAAATTGCAGAAAGTATCTTTTAAATGTTAACCAAAACTTTTTCCAGAAAAAAATATATCAAGAAAAGTAGTTAAAATTCGAAAATGCCTTTTATTGTCTCTTTGAACATGTGACCCTTTAAAAAACTTTGGTTTTACATATTTCATTAGTTTCCTGTACATATATATATATATTCAACAGGAAAATTAAAACCATTTCTTGTATTTAGCAGGCAACTGATGTAAATGCGAAATAATTCTGCTATCAACTTATCAACTAAAAATAATCATATTAAAATTCAAATGAATATAGTTTTTGTGTACTGATAATGCGTATAATTTTTGCAAAATTAAAAACAAGGCTAAAAATTAAATTTTCACCGTCAATGAAATTGCAGTAGATTTAATAATACGAATTTAAAAGCTAAACTGATTCTGAGTTAAACAGTATAATCTCAAAATTGTTATAGATTATTTGTATAAAACTATTTATAAAATATCGATTACTAAAGTTTCGAAAAAAATTGTTTAACCTTACACATTTTTGTTAATTGCTTCTAATTATATTTTAACATTGTATCAAATAAGTGCATTTTCAACTTATAAAGAGTTTCTAGTTTAATTACATCTAGTTAGCTTATTTAGAGCTTTTAAAATAACTCCATTGAATCAAATGACTGTATATTTTAGCCTCTTATCTTTAAATTTGGGGTTTAAATTCGACTGAGGAAGTTCCGTTATATATTAACATTTTCTTAAATTTCGTTTATTAAGTTAATTACTTAATTTACCTAAACGTGCCATCACAGAGGGTCAGACGACCATTTAAAAGAATTAGGTAAAACAACCCTCCAACCAAAAGGTGATTTTACTAGAGTGAAGAATTATAGATTAGTCATCAGAAAAAAACAAGAAGAAGAAAAGAAAAAAGAAATTAATTCAACTCACGTGAAATTACCAGATGGATTGAGATTAAAGAATATTAAAAATAGTCAAAAGGGTGCTAAGAAATTTCGTATGACACATTAAACAAGGGGAAAAAAAATCTATTGTTGATATCGTTGTTATTAGTATGAAAATTACAACGATAATAAAAGTGTTTTCTTGGTTATTGTTTTTGTTTTTGTTACTAATGTTATTACTTTAATGATTGGTTAACTTTAATATGTTCAAACTCACAATACATAAATATGATAATTATATTTTTTTTTTGCCTTGCGAATATTTTAACCAGTGTTCAATGGACGACGTAACCATTTGTCTTTAATAATTTAGAACTGTACCGGCATACGCTCATAAATATTCTGGCACAAGCGAAAATATGGATTTTGTATTTAACCTTAAAATATCTCCAAAATAAGAATTTCGCGTAAACATACACACATATGTATATAAATTTATGTATGCTATATATTCTGATCGAATCATATTACGCATTTTCAATAAAATTAGCAGGCAAATGAAGTACAGCAAAAAACCCCCTCGCAATTTTGTTATTCAGATAAATATTAAGGTGGGAATTAGCTTTTACTCGAACTATCAGGAAATTTTATATAAAAGATGTCAGAACTACAAGTCCTATAACATTTATTATGATTATGAATCATATCAGGAATATTATATATATTGTTTTATGATATATTCCCATATTCTTACTACATGGTATCGTATAATACATTTCAGATTATCCATATACCTGGACATTTTGCGATAATACGCGAATTAGTCTTAAATAAATTTTTAATTAAATAATAAAATAAGTACTAAATTTTTTTTTTTTAAATTGTACTGCTTTATAAATTGTAACATCTGGTCACCTTTTATATATTTGTACCTACATATTACACAAAATACTATATTGAACTGATATATAACATGTCCTTTTTTCTGTTTGGTGCGTTCAATGCATAACTAAACACCTTATCATCGTCTTTTTTTAGTACAGTTACCTAAATATATACACATGTACACATATACATTGAATTTATTTGTATAACTTGGTATATAAATTATAATATGTTTAATAAAGTATGTAATGAAAATAAAAAACGGAATATTATAGGAAATCTTGATAAAATATTCGTGGTGCAATTCACTGACATCGACTTTTGAATTGCGGTATACTTTTAAAGTATGATTTGTGCTTATCATTGATTATAACTGATGTGTGCATTTACACATAAATTTTAAAGGATTTCTTTAAAAGAACACTAATGATAAACTAACAAAAATCAAAATACATACTTGCAGAAATTTTATTTTATATTTACCTTGTCTGCATAACATATTGGTTAATTTTATCATTTCTGAAAGTTGTTTTTTTTTAAATATCTTTTAACCGTAGCCTTAACCTGTAGTTTTTTAAAGCTCGCCATTTAGAATTCTTTCTCAGGCCATTATTTTTTAACTTATATTTTTGATAGTAAGCACTTTCGCCCTAATTACAACTTTCTATCACAAAATTAATATCTAGCACTCATTAATTACTTTCATTTTTATACTAAGCCTCTTTTAGTGTACTAGGCCTTCTGATAAGTAACTGCAATTCACTTAGTACATAAAATTTTCCAATTAACCGCATATTGATGTAAAAGCTAGGCTTTATGAAATTTAATGGACACCCTAATTATGTTACAAACAAACAAAAAAATATACAAAAGTAATTTAATTCAAAAATATAACTCACAGAAAAATAAAAATCCTATAAATCAAATATATAATTATTATTATATACAGGATGTTTCGCCAATAAGCTGACATGGAACTAGTAGTTATTTTCAGGTTCAAAATAAGTTCTGAATCAGCAATTTGGCAGGTTATTGACTAAACACCTTGTATAATAAATAGAATTCGATTTATTGAAAATCTAAAATGTCTGTACGTGTAACAAGGCCTTATACAGTTTAAGGCAATAATTGTGTATAACATTCATTAAAATTTCTTATAATAGGCTTCAAAAAATCCTCCAGTAGGCTTTAAAAAAGGTTCAACCACATTTTTAACATTTTTAAAGGTTTTGAGGGTTAAGAAAGTTTTTTTTGAGTATAAACTTAACTATCAAGTTATTGATTATTCCCTATATTTCGGAGTTATCCTTCTTACCACCCGCCCTTCTTCAATTCTTTAATTGGTAAATTAATTGGATTCCAAAAGCTAATGAATCTAAAATCAAATTATATCAAATTAAAATCAAAACACATAACATTTCATACTTATTTTCTATTTTAATTTCATCTTTTATATATATATATACTGTTATGTCTTTTGTCATTTTCTCATACCATCAAACATCACATGTCAACGTATATTCCAATAAAGTTTCTCTTGAATATATGCCTGTCAACGAATTCATTGAACTGCAAATAAAATTTGTTGTAAGTCGAAAGGACATTTAATCGTATGCAATTTTCATATTATACATATATAAAGTATAATATAAAATATAATATACACGTGCATTTACCGGATATCTGGTATAATTTACACACGTTCAATTCTGTATTTTACTTTCGCCCTGAAATTAAAAAAAAAATAAAAAAAACGCAAATATTTAAAGCGAATATTGTCTTTATGGAGAATTATAAACGAATGACTTTAATTAAAAAAAAATTTTTTTTTTTTTCCTTTTTTAATAGCCCGCAGAAAAATCATTTTCCTTTTTCCCTCCACCCTATTTTTTTGTTCTTGAATTTTTTAATACATACACACATACACAAACATATGTTTAATAAAAATTAAGTATTAAATTCCATTTTATGAGAAAACAAATTTTATAATTTTTTTATAGGGAAAAAATGAATAATTTCGATTAAAAGCAATATTAAGGACAGTTGATTTACAATTTTAATTACATTAATATTATACATATAAATATATGTATGTGTGTATGTTAATAATATGTTTAAGGTGTATAATATGTAATTAAAAATCAATAATTAATTTGGCACAGATTAAAGGTAATTGATAAATTTTCAATATTTGGTTAGTTAAATTAATGAAAGTTGATAATTTTTAATTTTTTTTTTTTTTGCTTCTTAGTGAAGAAAATTTTATTTGTATAATGGTGTATGTATGTAGGTATGTGTTGATTAATTTGAGGTTAATTTTATTATAAGTTAAGGTTAATTTTATACGAGTGAATTTGAGAATATTATTTTGAAAGTAATTATTAACAAGTGATGAAAAAAAACCAAGGGTTTTTAAAAAAGCACATTTTCAAAATTATATTGTATTACATACTGAGTTTAACTTTGGAAATATTTACTTGGAAATAGTTACTACTGACTTATAAAATTTACTGCTAACAGTAAATTTTTTATTTAAAAGTTGTTATAGCCCTTCAATGGGGAAGGTTGCCAAATTTCTCAAGTCTCTTACTTCAATTTCTTCTAGTTTTTTAGGTTCTAGGAATTAAATTGTGAATTACACAAAAATTTGGAATTTTACTTAGAATTTTATTATCTAAGCAAAAATGGGTAAAACTGAGAGACACTTTCTTCAATTTAAGGAACCCCTTTTAAATTTAAGGAAAACCTTTAACATATGTTAAAATATAATGTTGGACCTTTAAATTTTGTATTTTAATAAAAAAACAAATGGACAGGTATTCAAGTTACAGGTGTTTAAAAATAGCAAAATTTCAATTTCGAGCCCTTATAGCTCCTAAATAGGGGGCTTGACAAAAAAATTTTGTTAACCGACACCTACTAATTTCTGAATATCTAACTTCTCCCAAAATTTCAAGACCTTAGCTTGAACCGTTCAGAAGATATGTGTGGCCAAAAATTTTGCGAAAATTGAGTTTTGCGTAATGTTAAATTTTAGTACCGTATGGCAACCCTAAACATTTTCCTTGTAAAAATTTATTAAGTTTATGAAACCAGCTATCATTTGCCGTTTTCAGATTGAAAATATATGTAACAGAACTCTTGTTATAACAATTTAAATATAGGGCTTTTTCCAACTTGGGGGGCTGTAGCCCCGTAACAGGTGGGGCTACAGAAAAATATTCTTCTACGAAATTATTTTTTTTGCAAAAACTACCCAAGGTTAAAATTTCTTTTCTCTATTTCAAACGGTGTAAAAGTTTTTGTAAACATACGGACGGACGGACGGACGGACGGACAGAGTGAAGCTATATAGGCACATTTTTACAAAAATTTTTGGAAACCAAAAAAAATTATTGTGACATAATATATATTATTGCGGTTGAACTTGTCTGAACCATCAGAATCTCCTGAAACACGGTCGCACAGCTTAATATTAATTTTTAATATTCGTTATCTCTAATATGAAAAAGCTTGAGTATGCGTTGTATTTGATTATTCGAGCTACAGACAGGGTTCACTTTTCTCTTATTTATCAGTTCGTTAACCCATTCCGGCATAATTGTAATTTAATTTTACAATAGTCGTAGCAGTTTACTACTTGCTATAGGCTTTAAAAATGGTTTAGACTACAGACACGTACTTGTGTAGTTCTAGCAAAAAGTCCATACAACTAAAAAATTTTTACTCCTTCTTTGGTTTTGCTACAACTACAAAATTTGTGGTTCAGTTAACTTGGTACGGCACAAAAGCGTTTTAATGATTTTTTGCTTTTCACTCTCAATTAAAAATATTTTGATAGAGTGTTTAGAAAATTTTTTGCAGGTAACTGTGGATTCATCGCAGTAGTTGATGAGTAGTTACAGTTGTTATAACAACATACTAAAAATTAGTTAACCCATTTTGGCCCGACGATTAGCAGAAATAATTTTTGATAATGACACAACTTCAAACTGCATTGATTCAAAAATTGTCAAAAAATTTCGTTTTAAACTGTTCGTTTTTCACATACAAAAAAATAAATAAATATTTAACAGAAAGCATTACAGTGCCGATAAATTCCAAAAAAAAAAGGAGTAATGGAAATTATTCGAAAAAATACACAAATCACAGTTCCAATAGGATATTCCAAGAATTGATTACATTTTCATCTTTAGATTTTTAAAAACACATAAAATTTATTCCAAGTACAACCAGGGGATCGAGCCAGGGGATTTATAATTTAAAAGCTTCTGAAAAATTTTAAATATGAATTGTACAAATATAAAATTTTTATACTCATATATTTCCAATTTAAATTTTTTTTAAATTTTTTAACATTCTAATAATAAAGAGTTCCCAAATAATAGCAACTCTCTTCGATTTATTAAAATATCTTAATTTATTTGAATATTTTATAAAAAATAATGTCTTAAATTTATTTAAAGTTAAAATTCCAATAAAAATCAATATAAAATAATTATAAAAATGCATAATTTATTTATTAAAATTAAATTTAAAAAAACAATTTTAATTGCTTAATTTCATAAATAGTAAAAGTTTTTATATACAAAATTTATTAAAAAAATTTTAGTAATCGTTTGCATGCAGATTTTAAAAAAAAAACATTAAAACATTATTTAAGCTCTAACCAAAATGGGCGAGAAGTAACGTAACGTAACGTATCATAACGAATACAATTTAAAAAAACTGAAGGGTGAGAAAATCGTTTAAACGATTTAGATTTTACTTGGAAAAAGTAAGTTTTTTTTTTATAAATGTATGGACTATGACTCTCTTGTTAAGATGTGCCGACATGAGGATAGGAATAGCATTAACTAAAGGTATTTAAGTCATAAAAAATTCTTTTTTTAATAACTTTCTTTCAAATTAACAAACATTTTATGGCCTGTGCGGTTTTATAACTTTAATTCCAAATCCTAACAGTCCCACAGCTTATAATCAATGTATTTATTTGAACATTTAAATAAGAGATACTTTAAATTATTTTTAAAAATTCCTTTTAACTTGGTAATAAATCTGTTTGTCAGTACAGACAATAATTCTTAATTTTTGGCCGCTATGAACATTTACCGTGCCGCGGAAAGAAACTGAATTTGGCGTTGCTACTAATATATTGAGATCAGTTTAATAATAGGTTTAATAATATACTGACAATATTTTGTGGCAGCCACGACTTATATTAACCTATTCAAGATTCCTATTCAAATTACAACAGCTGTAGAAAACGTCTAATGTATTTTGTTAAATGAATTTCAATTCTCACAAATGTCATACACAAAAGTCACATAAAAATGTCACAAATGTTCTGTATAGTTTCATCAATTATGGTTGCACCATTAGTTTTATTTATTTTGGTTTTTTTTTGTAATTTAAATCAATTTAAAACATTTTAAATTCTTTTAAAATTCTTTTGAATTTTTTTTAATATTTTATTATTTGTTTACAAAATTTTAATATCTAATTTTATTTAAAAACTTAAAAAAAAAAAAATAACAAAATTGCATTGCAATAAAAAAATTGGTTTCAATTTCTTTATTTCTTGCATTTTTAATACCTATAAATACTTCTGTAAAACTATAACACATATATTAAATATATATTTATTTCTATAAATAACTTTATATACCATATATTATATATATATATAAATATATATAAAAATTATCTTAAACTATAAATTCACCAATAAATTACAAAAAGCATATAGTTTTCAAGTTGTAAATTATTTAATACAGAATTTATTTATTTTTATATTTATAAGATTTATTTTTATTGTTTATATTTTGTTCTTTTGGTTTTTTGTTTTTTTTTTCATACCAATTCACCAAATTCACCACTTCACACCCTTATGTATATGGTAAAAATTTTTTATATGGGTTTGCTTTGTTAATTTTTTTATTTAATAATTTTATTCTGTTAAATTGGAAAATCCGAATAACCGAATGAATATAATGGCTGGGTGGTACAGTGGTTACAATGCCGGCCCTTCATAAAAAAGGTCCGGCTTCAAATCCTAGTGAAAATCAAAAAAACTTTTATCTGGTTGCGACACGACTCGGCTACAATTCGTCATTGGGTTCAAATTAATCAGTAAATATTAATTATATATCTTTAATTGAAAATACATTAATATAACAATATAAACAAATAATTTAATTGAATAATATAACTCACAGAAATAGAATACCATATAACTCTAATACAAAATATTACAATATAAACAAAAAAGCGTTGTATTTATTGAAAATCTAAGACATTTCTACATGTTATAAGGCCTAGTACTAAATTGTATGTGTTAGTCATTAAGATCAATTCTAATAACACGAATATAATATGACCACCCGTTCCAAAATACCTATGGTAGACTTATTAGCCTACAATTAGCGCTTGAAAAAAAAACTAAGGTTCGATAAGGTGTGCATTTCTAAAACTGTTCCATTATTTCGATTCTTTGGGTACAATACAAAAAAAGCTTTCTAAAAATAAAGGTCTTACATACAACAATGCCATCTTACAAGAATATAAAGGATCTCGATGTGGACAGTTTGAGGATGCATATAATGGTAGTCTTCAAGATTGTTTCCGCATAACTCGAAATATTTTATACCTCTGATATAAGTTTTAAGTTTATAACGAGTATTAACGAATGTAAATTATTACGATTTCAGTATCAAAGTTTTCCCAACTATAAATGAGATTTGTGAAGGAGAAGAGGTCTTTGATTTAAAAGGCAGGTGGCCGTATTTATGTCTCCCAAGATTAAAAAAAAATCTAAAAAGAAGAAGTTAATTTACAACTTTTATGTAAGCATTTTTTAATGATCATGTTCACTACAACAAGTAATCTTAGTTCTGTTACACTATTTACCGTTATTATAATTGAAATATCCATATTATACTTAATATGATTCAGAAAAGGATGCATTTATCATAATCTTTTTAGAAGCTGAGAGAAAATTATAAGAGAAAGCTTAAAAACTTAAAAGTTAAACTAAAATTATAACAGGGGCTACAAAGGTTAACAGTTGAAGTCCAGCTTGAAGCTGTAAATTTCTAAAGAAAGCCTTCAAGAATTTCATTTCACAGCTGTCATTCATTTACCATATAGCATTATTTTAATTATCTTGATATCCATTTTCTGATCTATAAATGAAGCACAGTCATTGGTCATCCAGAAAAAGTTAATGATCACATTTTTTAAATAAAAACTAACCTTCAAGTAAAATTTTAAAAATTTTAAAGAAAGAAAAAAAAAACTACAATTACGTTCCTAGAAATCTCCATGATCTAAAGTCAATATTCTATTTACTGATGGATGTATGGAAGAGAGAAAGAATAAAAACCAATGAAAAAAAAGAGATAACAATAAAACAAAATCAGTTTTTATTAAATTGTCAAGGGAATTTTTAATACCTGTATAAACATACTTAAAAATAAAAAAAAAGTTCACTAGAATTACTAGATTCCAAAAAAAAAAAAATTTTAAATTACAAATAGAAATAACACAAGATTTTGATACATAAAAATTACACCAATTCAAGTTATCATTCATTCTGTTATCAGTAACAACAACATAATATCAACATCATTATCATTATCATCTGTATAATTCAAATATAAATTTTCAGAAGATTTGAAAATAACAGAAAAACAATAAAACCTGTAGAATTTATAATTTCCGGACCAGACAATAAAAGGATCTTTTAAATTTAACCAAATATACAGACATGCTATTAAACTTCAGGAAATATGCTAAATCTATACTTTAGTAAATATGTGTATAAGAATAGAATTATATAACCATTATTATAATCATTTGTTTAACAGATAATAGATGTACATCATGCAATACAGGGATGAATTAGTACATCATTTTCCAATATTTCGCTTTGTTTAAATTCAAATCGTCTAAACACTACAAGATTAGGCAAACTGAACCAACTGATCGTCGTACGTTCACTTAACATTTATTCAAAGACAATCTACTGTCTAAACAAATTCATGGCTATGTTTACATAGGCCATGGCATAACCTTGTAATTTAAATTTGTGATCTAAAATAATCTAAATTTTCACATTTATTGTAACATATCAATGTTTTTTATTTCTAAATGCTCTTAAATGGAATTGCAATTCTTAAATACCAGCAGAATACAAAAGAAGATTCCAACAAAGCATATAAAATAAATCCCAGATGGAATATGTTCATAAAGAAATGAAGCAATTATCACATTTTTCTCTTTTTATTTTTTTTTTTGAATGTATCCAACAATTATTATTTCTTTTTTGCATTGTCTACATATATTGTTACTATATTAATATCCCTTTTTCTAGACATCTTTCTCTTTTTGTTATGTTTTGTCTTCTTTTTTCATTTTACAAAAATAGCTTGTCATATTAATAAAAAGAATAGTACGGAATAAAGCTATAAATAAAATTCTCTAAAGATTTTAGAATTATAAAGTTGTCAGGTAACAAAATTTTAGAAAACTCTTTCGTCCAGTGTCATTTTACCGGGTGAAGCTTTTGGGTTCACAGTTCTAAATTTTATTACTAATAGTTTTCTATATAGCTCTCTTTAAAAGTATTGAAAATCTGCAGCCTCGATTACAAAACCATGCCATGGCCTATTATATAGCCATAGCCTAAAATTATTTATAAAATACAAAATTAATATAGCAGTGAATTACCCAAGGTTATGTTGAAATTATTATTGAAAAAATTTTTAGAATTGATGGTGAACAGGTGTAGGTAGGGAGGGGTTTAATAGCGGAAAAAGCTAGGCACCTGGGATTTTTATAGAATTCATACTTAAAGCTACAATTGATATAATAAAATCTCCAAAATGATAACTAAAGTTTGTAAGTATAAACTTTGTAAGTAATGACTTGAATCAAAAATACTTTAGAATAAACATAACAATACAAAGTTCTAAAAATTTTATACGTCTGGATACAACAACTTAATTCATTCAATAGCTTGTCCAAAGTATTCTGAAAGAAATCTTTAAAACTGCCAAAATGCCAAAATATTTAAAATAAGACAGGAGTAAAACTGAAAAAACAAAAAATAATAAGAAAATAGTAAAAACAACAAAAACCGAAGAACAATACCATATCATTGTTGCAATAAAACAAATGCAACAGCATCATCAAACAATGATATATTCACCTGATGGTAATAAGAAAAATGGATTTACAATATAAGAATGAAAAAAAGAACAAAATAATAAAAATATCTAAGCAAACAAACAAAGCATAACGGAAACAATCAACTAATACTTATAAAGATTATATACAATACTCACATATTATGCATTTACAAGTACAGTGTACTCGTATATAACATAAAATAAAGAATAGTTATAACAAGTTGATGCCTTTGTTGTTTTTTGCTATTATTATTTTTTTTGAATTCCCAATTGTGGAGTAAATAAAAATTTTCCGTTATTTTTAATTTTTTTTTTTGTTGTTGTTGTTATTGTTTTTCTATTTTTTTATTTTTGTTTTATTGCTTTCCTGTTATTATTCTCACAGGTAACACTGAAAACTCTAAAATATAACAAAAAAAAAAAAAAAAAAAAAAAACATTTACAACAATCAACTTTTATAAATGTGTTTGTTGTGCAACAGTTTCATTTCATTATCCGTTGCAATGCAATACAATATTCAATTTAATCAATAAAAAAAAAATTTACTGTTATATTTTGTATAGAAGATTTTTTAAGAATAGGATTACAATTTACCGTTATAAAACTGGAGTAGATAAAATCATATTATTTTTTATGTTCCGGGACTTAAATGTCAGTGTATATTATATTGTTTTGCGTTATATTATTTGATAGAAATAATTATATACTCGTATACATATATAAATTTTTTTTACAGTTATATAAATCTGAAGTATAAAACTTTAAAAATTAGTTTCTAGAGATGTCAAAAATCACTTTAAAATTACTGTTTGGATAATTGGAAAATTAATCATTCGAATAAAATGAATACTTTAAAAATAGGATTTGAATTATATATATATATATATATATATATATATAAGTAATTGTATAAGAGTAGTAATTTGTTGTAATTGTTGGAGATATTTTTATATAATGGCATTTCTAAAGGATTAAAATCAACATTTGTTTAGTTGATATACAAATGTAACATAGTTGTATTGTGTAAGGATTAGATATGTTTGGGACACATTAGATTTACAACAAATATATAAGGAACAAAATGTTTACATTTATAAATTTATGTAATAACAATTAAATCTGACGTATAATTAACTTACAATTGACTTAATATCAGTGCAATGCAATTACTATTATTTTTTTTTTAAATACGGAGTACATGCGTGTAATTATTTTTATGGTCATAGTCATGGTAAAACTCAAATAGCACGTCTTGATTTATAGGGCTTATAGCTCGCCAGAATACTCCCCCTATTCTGGCCACATAGCAACATAGTTTAATAGTTGTTGTAAAATCAGAATAATATTAAGATGATTAATGGATTATTTGAATCCTTTAATTGTTAAGGGTTCACAAAAGTTATACATTAGAATAGGAGCTGGTAGTAATCATCAAGCACTTTCTCAATAAGCAATGTTCTCTTTCAAATACTATGCACTTATTAAGATGATTTTTAATGCACTTTTTTCCCGGTCGAGATAAGTTCACTAAATAAAATTCGTCAAAAGCAGGAAGTACCAAGTAAGGATCTCAATGAGAAAATACAATTTTTGTTCAGAATATGTAAATAAAAATTAGAAGAGAGGAATCAGAGTGATCTATTGTTGTTGCTTTATATAGGGAATAGCATATGCTATCTTAACACCTAAGTCTTAGAACTCGTTGTGCACTCCATTTCCAATACTCTATTAGTTTATATGTTTCATTTTTTTTCTATTAAATATTTGATCATCTGTATGGGAATCAAATTCACGCTTTCCCTTAATAAACCAAATGTTCCCCCACTATATCATCGAGGTCTACTGAACTAGTCGATATAGCTAGAGTGAATATATTCATATATTAGAGACAAAATATATATGTTCTTGATGTCTTGATCTGACTTAGCATGATATTCCTACACCAAGGCCTTGTCTTCTGTTGTATATCCCAATTGCTAACACTGGAAGTGAAAAAATAGATGGGATGGATTTCGAAAATCTTGCGAATGACTTTGAAGAAATTGTGAATAATTTTGAAAAGATTGTTTTTGAAGTTTAAACAGTATATCAGACATTTTATAACTTCCATTATTTATTTGGTAGTTAAGGAATTTCCTTCCAGTACTTCTTCAAAGAACCAACTGTTTGATAACTCAACTACCAAGGTTTTTTTGAATCCCTTTAAATTGTAGCGTTTGACTTGTAAAATAGCAACGAAATGTTGATATTCTTTGTTATTTTCTGATTTTCGTAAATTTTAGTCAAATTAATAGATTTGCTCAAAATTTAACAAAATTTTGGGGTTGTTGTTTAGAACATTCGGATTCTGCTGTCCAGTCCTACTGTTATCCTGTAAAATTGTTTATCTTGATTAATTTCAATGATTTTCAACTTGACTTCAGGTATGAAATAAACTTTAGGGGACAATACAGATAAAGCTTTTAACAAATTAATATTGAATTCAATTTTAGTAGTCTGATTATAGACAATTACCTTCGGGTATCTTGTATATAAATTTTGGATGATTTCCAGATGCAAAACAAATCAAAAACTCAAAACAATTTTTTTTTATTTTTAGGCTTGTAGTCCTAAAAAGACCTTTTAAATATAACCGGAAGGTGAAATTAACAATAAAAGTGTCTCTCACTATACAATATAATATAAGATACCTATTCTATTTCCCAAAGACACACTTTCTTTTGTAAGAAAACAATATTTAACATTACTTTGAATAAAAAAAAAAAGAATGAGTTACATAATGATAAATCTCTGTAGAAAATCTGTAAAACGTTTTGACAAATAGTCAAGATTTAGCAAAATGATTTATGGTCGATTCCGTATTTTTTATTAAATTTTATATATTCTTATCGTTCTGGTGCTATGCTCTGTGTTTCCTACTTCTTCTATATTTTATTCTGCCTGTTTTTTTTTTTTTTTTTTTATTATTTTATAGTTATGGTTTCAGGACCTTGCAAAATATGTACAAAAAAAATTGATTTCCGTTTCTTTACGAATGGAATTATGAAGGCGAAAAGAAGATGAAAAAAAAAATCAGAATATAAGTTCCTTAGGATTTGGTACATATTTAAGTATTAGTGATGTCGTTTATACTTTTCATATTGTAGTAACAGAAGCCTAATCTCAAGTTTAAAATTTACATACATAAATAATTTTTAAGATAAACTCCTATTAGTTATTTCTCGAGAATTGCTAATGAACACTTTTGACGGGAGTGTATGACAAACAAATTTCCATAAGCTTCAGTGTGGCACCACTTAGATAATGTATAGACATGAACGTCTATTTCACTCGTTGTTTCTTGTTGGAAAATATTTAGCGAAGGCATTATTTGTTTAACACCTCTTGGGCAGGTGTTAGGCTCTACAAGACATCTATAAAATAGGGCCAGTGACCCAAATGTGCAAAGTTGACCGATTGGAGTGAGTGTTAGGATGACATTGGAATCATTTAAAACACGAATAGCTCTATTTGCACTTTTTCAAGATATTCCAGCGCTGTAAAAGAGGCTCTAGCCAAAATGTGTGTAATATATTTTCTACTTTTGGTCTAATACACGTATTATAGATGTTATGGAGATCAAATCTGGAGAAGTAAGTTTTGCAGCGACAAATAGTATAGTAACTTCTTAATATCTTGAAAATATTTTCTGAAATTATACTTTTGAGCGTATTGGGTACAAATTGCTCTATATCCTTCTCTTTTGTAGTCGACCTATCTATCCGTTGATCTACGTTCATAAACCTATTCTTAAACTTGAAGACTTTCCAGCATTTGAAATTTAAGCTCTCAAAAACATTCTGTAAATTAATTTACATAGTAGTTGCACTACAAATATACTAATACATTAACACTATAAGTTGGAGCACCAGTTGCTCTCGGTCACCTTTATTATCAGAATATATATACGACTACATGTAAAGAGATGCACTGGGTAAAAAGAAACAAATTATAAGAAAAAAACTCAGGAAGTTAACGATAATCTAAAATGTATAATGCTGTGTCCTTTCGATTTGGGGATTTAGTGAAAAAAAAAAACATAATTTTTTTTCTTCCAGGTTTCAATATGGATTTCAGGTCCAAGTTTTGACATTTAAAAAAGTTTTCATTTTATTTGGTAATACAAGAGGAACTATGCTGCACTAAGGAATTCAAGTTTTTTTTGGAGTTGAACAAATAAACTTAAAAAAAAAATTTTTTTAATAATAGAAAAAACTTTCTTGATTTACATGAGTATACCATAAGTTTTCCCTAAAAAGTTCTGAAAAAAAGAACCGAACAATTTCAGAATTTGTTGATAAAAAATGTTTGTAAGACGTCGTTTTTTTTATAATCTTGAAAAAAAATTTTTTGGAACGACTTTAGAGAATATTTATCAAGATTTGAACTTAACTGAAAACAAATTGAGTTGTATAACCAGAAAAAAAAACACTAAAACTTATATATTTAGTATAATTTTTATATTCAATTGTTGAAATTTTCAAATTCATATATGATAAAGTGATAATTTATTGAAATATTCAAATATTCTGAGAAAAAATATATTTCTTTTATTATAATTTTTTTTTTGTTTTGAATTGGTGGAGAATTTGAATTAAATTGTATTTAGACTATGGAAATTTGTGGGGAATAAATCTACGTAAAGTTAATCTTTTATATGTTAACTAGTAAAATTCTTGTGCAATTGAACAGGTTTTTTTCAGACATATTCGCTAAAGTAAATTATCTTTTCTAGCATTAATACTGTCTTCTTAAAATACTTTGTAATATCGAGTTGCTTTAGACAATTACTTATTACTCTGACAAATATTTAAATTGCGGTTTCAACTGAAGGTAGTAAAACCAAAAACTTAAAATGATACCCGACTGGAGTTAAGATGACTGATAACAGCTGGTGCTTTAGCATTTTTCTAAAAGAAAGGACGCTAGAAATGATACTGGCCTGAAAATTTGCGTCAATTTCAGTCCCCGTGATGCAGGCTTTTAACTACAAAGGTGCATACAAAAACAATGCAAATTAATGCACAAATTTTTAAAGCTGTATTTCTTGAACCGTTCAAACTGCAGAGTTCAAAGTTATCTTAAAATTTTCATCAAAGCTTTGGCTTACAAGACCGCGGATAATTTTTAAGTTTCGACCTATAGACTATAATTAACGGTAAAATTAATAATTCTTAAAACAACCTAGAAAATTGAGAAGATAAATCTTCTACCTACTATCTTAGTTGAGATATTAATAAAATTAAGGTGAAAAATATAAACATATTTTTTAACCTTAAAACTTAAGCCGATTTATAATCTTCCATATTGAAGCTTAAAAAATTTAATAATTATTCATAAAATTATTTTAACTTCTCTTTAACAAACTTGTGTTTTTCATTTAAATAACAGAATATGAAAAATCGCAAAGTTAACGGTATTTCCTTATGGTGTCATTTCTGCGATTCTCTGGTACTTACAAAACATTTTTACAAATAAATGGAAGCATAATAGGTAGATACATAGTATTTTCCCAAAAAAAACTTACAAAAACATCAAAAATATGTGTTAATATTCCATCAAGCAAACAATATGTTAAGTTTTAGAAACAAAATGAAATTACAAAAGAAATAAAAAAAAATTTATATTAATTGCTTTAAATATGTCAGTAAGACTTGTGATTTTCAAGTATATTATTTTTCTTAAATTTAACCAAGGAACAAAAGTTTAATGTTAGATGAAAAAATACCCAAGGAAGAGTCGGTACGCACAAAAAAAAGAAAAACAAGTATAACATGTCGCATATATGTATTTTCATCAGACTTTCACTCGAAAGAAAAGGAAAAACCTTTGAATAACAGCTTTTTCATTAATCAAAGTTAATAATTTTTTTTTTCTTTTATACCTTCTTAGAAGTGGCGACAACCGCTTTTCATCATGAATGTTCTTCCTTTTTGCTATTGTTATTCTTATTTTTTTTTTGAAGACATTACACTTGTAATATAAATTAGTCTGAAAAATCTTAATTTTATTTTATTATTTTCATTATTTCTGATACTTTTTAATATTCTAGAAACGTATCGAATACACTTTTCTTCCATAAAAGACGAAAATAAAAAATGTGAAAAAGTTAAAACCTTGAAACAATACGTCATTTAACATTAAAACAAAGCACTATGTATGTAGAGTATAATGGAAAAATAAAAATGAGACAAAACGTGGGAGCGACAAAGAAACTCCAAAAGTGAATTGAATATAGGTTTTTTTCTTTTATTAAAAAAATCAGTTGAACTTTAAACTAAAAAAATAAACAAAGTAAAATAATTTTTATTTGAATGTGGATTTTTTTATACTTTCAGTATTTAAATAAGATGAGTTTAAAAGTTTGAGGTTAATAATCGGCTCAGTTTACTAAAAACATAAAGAAGACTGGATGAAAGATGCAGCCTAAAGCCTTTCTATCAAAATTCTTTTATGTATTTTAATATTACATTTTAGTTTTAAGCTTTAGGACTCAATATAAATTATTCATCTCATAAGCCTCGACAAGGTTTACTGTTTATTTGTCGATGACGCCTCCTATTCAATGTACGAACGCATCTCTAGAGAAGCTTCATGTACTTACTGAAGATATTCTTAGGTTGTTTAAAACTGAATGATGGTAACTCTTTTGTTATGGTCAAAACCATTATGCCAAAAATCAAATACTACCGCCGTAACACACGGTTGGCAGCTCAATCATATTCATGTACAGTAGAGCTTTTTCGAACATGACCTTTAAAATATAGGAACTCTTTTTTAAGTGTCACCTTCAAATTGTGGAACCCCCGGCACTACATGTGTTTCCTAATACATATGATTTACAAAAACTCACGAAGGGAATCAACTTATACTTCTTGGGTTGCCCATTCAACCCTTGCCATTATACTGCGTAAGCAGCTGCAGTGATTATCCCATTATTTTGGCTACGAAGGCAGATTGTTTTAGTGAGTAGAAATCTCACACTACGTGGAGGTTTAGTATTTCAGGTGACTTTTGAAGGTTCTTTCCTCCCTTGGAAAGCGCTAATATTCAACATATTATCCTCCCATCTAATGTTTTCTACTCTGATAGAAATGATCCTGTAGACAACTGTATTATCTGGGACTGTACTATCATGCTACTGTAGATAACTTTCAAAAAGAATTTGCCCAAGCTCATTTTCAACTTACATACCTTTAAAATCTTCTTCTACATATTATTCCCTCATAAATCCTCTCGCCTATTCCAAAACTCAAGTAATAAGAAAATAATCCACCTCTAGGGTTCCAGTAGAGTTTAAAAAATATAAAAAATATTCCTGTGAAGGTCGGGAATGAAAGAAGCGAAAGTCTGGTAATATTTAAATGACTTCCACATGATTTAATTTTATTGGTCAGTTCGTTATTTAGATTTCCTCCGTTCAAAATTAGCTCCACTTGAGCTAACTCCACTTTTTACTAGATCAACGAATTTTTATAGTACAGCTAGAAGAATTATAAAAAAATCTTGAGATAAAATATTTTGGAAATTCTTTCAATCTTTTAAAATAAATAATAATATAACATATAATTCAAATTTATTAAAAATATTTTCTTAATTTCGAAAATAACAGAACTTTTTCAACTCAAACTGACAAAATTTTAAATATTGAAAATAGAAAGCAATAAAACATTTTTAATCACTTTTAAAAATCATACCCTTTATGGTCACCCCCTCATTCCAACTTAGAATAAGAAAGGAAAAATATTCAAGGTCAAAAAATTTTGTATATTCATTTTGAAAATTACTTTAACATTTTATGAAAATACACGTGATGAAAATTAATTAAGAAACAAAATTTTGGAAACGTATTTTAGAACTTAACAATAGAATCTCATTTCAATATTTAAAAAAAAAAACAATCTATTAATTTCATTTAGGTAGTTGTAAAATATGTATAAGAGCCATTTAAATATGAATCTGCCGCAACTTTTTTTTTTGAAAATTACAAACTAGGAAAATTATTATGCTTTGTAGTTAACTTAGTGTTCATGGGATGGGATACGGATGGAAAAAATTAGGGTAACGGGAAGTTAAATGGTAAATTTAAAAAGAATCCGCTATAAGCAAAAAGCCAAATCGCCAATCTTTTTGAAATTCAGAAAATGGTAAAAAAAAATCCACATTTTTGCAGTTCTAACTACAAGCGAATTGCTG
This sequence comes from Dolichopus griseipennis, assembly GCA_963082915.1. Taxonomy (NCBI): domain Eukaryota; kingdom Metazoa; phylum Arthropoda; class Insecta; order Diptera; family Dolichopodidae; genus Dolichopus; species Dolichopus griseipennis. The sequence goes on from OY720441.1 coordinate 5,918,000, forward strand.
AACCCATAAGGTGGTTCGTTGGAATTATTTAAGAGGAGCCATTAATGATATTATTTCAACTTAGCAAGCGTTATTACCTGCAAGATATATATAAAAATTCTTAAATTAAAAGTTGGACTTATCATTTACCGGGGAAGTTATCCTAAATAACTTGATAAAAGAGTAGAACCCCTTTAAAACTCAATTTCTTTTAAAATGTTTAAGAGTTTCTTTAAAATGATAATTTTATGAATTAATAATTAATTACAGAACTGTTTTAAAGCGATTTTTATATTTTCTATTGAAATCTCTAGATATAAAAAAATTCAGTAGCTATTTATTAAAAGATATAATATATACAAGTAATATATATAAGTATTATTTACAAACTGAATGACAAATTACATCTGTAATTTATCTATGACATTTTTATTCACAGTTATTTTGAATTACTGAATAGAAAATATCAAAGACTGTATTTTGTTTTATATCCAATAAAAGTTTATTTTATAAACTACAGTACACAGTGTTGTACAGTAATTTGTATATTGAATATCTTAATTTTAACTTTTTTGAAAGAGTTAGATGTCAAACAATTGTCACTAATTAAGAATTGGCTTTTTGAAAAGATCTTGAGGCAGGTCTACTCTTTAATTAGTAAAACATCAACACAACCATCTAAAGAATAGGCCATGTTGCAATGCATAAAACCCAAAAAATTCATAGTTTCGCAAACCTAATTCCCAAAATTCCTTTCATATTAAAAGTTAACATTCGATCCATAGATTACAACCTAATGTTGACTTCAAAATCTCTTCGTTTTAGTGAGTTAAATTTACTTAGCATCTATTCTTATTTTAGCACTACCCAAAAAACTCTATTGAGGCTTCCAATTGACCTTATTAAAAAGCAGCGAATATTAAATACCTTCGGACTTCAAATTACCATGGAAATTACAAAAAATGTGAATATTATTAGGGAAATATTTTGATAATGTCTTTCCTACAACTTTAGTTTCACATGAAAATACCTATACAAGTTTTGCTTAAAATAATCTTACGAATAACCGTTTATTATGACTTTCATTATAAATTAATTTGTTTTTATAATTTTGTCCAACACTGTACAATATTAATGCGTTTCCTTGAACTTAATACCTATAAATAAGATTTTGGATTATGAAAATGATAAAGAGCCTACAAGAATCTTTTTTGATTTACTCTAGATGTGGATATGAATTTGAAAATTACAATTGAGGTCAAAATGAATCACAGATACAAAAAAAAGAAATAATAAATATATTTTATATTTTCGTGATTAAAGATTTCACTCAACATTTAGATAATAATTTTTTTGTTTTTTTTTTTTATTCTTTCTTTTGACGGATGTCTGAACATTAAATCTCTGCCCATAGAAAAACATGAAATCATCGTAAACAACAATCATAGGGCAGCTTAAGTGATTTTTATTTTAGACTTTTAAAATAAATGAAAAAAAAATATGAAACAAATAAAGTTTTGACGTTTTGATAATAGCAGTAGTAACTCAAATGTCAAATATTCGCTATTTGACATAAAGTAGTGTTTGCACTTTTAAAAAAATTTTTAGAACAAAAATTAATTCAGAAGTTGTTAAGTTCCGTTTTTTATTATTTTTAAAAGGTTTTTAATGATCCAGTAATTATTGCATGGGACAAACTACTTTTATTACAATGTTATTATATTTTTGATAAAATTAAGTACAAAAATTGCCAAAAATTTTAATTGATACTTTATTGATATCTTCGGAATTAGCTCACTTACTACCATATCAATAAATTACTCAGGATTTGGTACATCCATGAATATGGAACTGACTTTGAAATTGCATATACATGTGGTGTAACTACTCTGTAGATGAAACCACTCTACTCATTTTATACCCATTATCTGCGTGGGCAAACAATATTGAATTCAGAATTGCAGAACTTTGTTGACATTTGTGCATAAAAAATTTGTTGTGTGTTTGGTTTTGTAGAACAAGTGTTACCAACAATTTTTAAGTCAGGAATATTGTTTCAAATTATAGAAGTCTATATGTAAGTTATATGCAAGCTAAGATGTAATTAATAATTACTTCTGATCTGTATAATGTTCTGAAAAGCTTTTACTATAATGCAATTAAAAATACAATTCTATTGTGCTGGTGGTCAAACAAAACCGAGGTATTGATGAATAAACAGACAGCTAACTGACAAAAATTCATTATATACCATTTCTTATAAGGAAGTAATTGTAAAATGCGTAAATATTACATTCCAGATATCATCCAGATATTTTTTATTGTTTCTATTATCTATTTACAATCCAAGAAAAAAATAATACAACAACAATTTCAACAAACTAATACATCATCCTGATCATTGCTACCTTTCTCTTCTCGCACTAAACCCCCTCTCTAATCATCTTGTGACAATGTTTTTGACTTTATTACAAGAATTATTATTGGTATTATTATTGATTCTTCCAAGTTAAAAAAAAAAATTCAAAAAAATGATTATATTTAAAGCTTTTTATCTTTACTTGGACAGAAATAAAGACTACTTAGGCTCAGACTCTAAAATAACAATAGAACAACTATAATGTTGATGGGAGCATCTAACAAAAGATTTATTGACATAAAAATAAGATCTTTAGATAACGAAGTGATGTTTATGTGGTTGTTGTTGTTGTTGTTAGCGAATTGAATGTAATATAGTATAGAAATTGTCAAAATTGTTTTATGGTTTCAAATGAATTTTTAAGAATACTTCAAATGTATGTATATATACTATTTATATAATCTATATACCTATTAGTATATAGAGAAATAGATATGCTAAAGCTTACTCATATATACTAAAAAATATAAATGAATTCAATGATTTCAAGATGAAGCAGGTTATGGAAATGATAAATGATTTCAAAACTGATTTTTATTAAAAAAAAAAATAAACAAAAACAAGTAAATCAAAATGATTATTGTGAATGAAATGTAAATATAAATATAAATTAAAATTAAAAACCAAAATAAAATATAATAACAAAATTTTAAAAAATATTGTATACAAAATCATGTTAAATAAAAAATTATATAATGTCAACAATATTACAGTTATATTAAAAAATATTAACAGGCCACAACAAGGAAAGGAGGAAAACGTTTGCTTAAGTTCTGGAAAAAATTTTGGAAAGAATAATCAGTTTTCAGTAATTTTGTCGGAACAGGGGGAGATATATTCATATATTAGAACATTAGATGAATTCCACAAACAATTTAAACATGAGATAGTACTGCTTATATATGTATAAATGTCTTAGATTTTCAATAGACACAGTTCTATTTTGTTTATATTGTAATAATTTTGTATTTGAGTTACATAGTGTTACATATCTGTATTTTTTATTAAAGACATATAATTATTAATTATTTATTAAGCCATTAATTTGAACCCAGTGACGAATGCTAGTTGAGTCGATTCAACCTGATCTTTAATGCATTTAGGTTAAATAATCTATTATACGTTGCCTTCGGTTATCTTTACCCACATATATCCTATTTGTAAGAAATTTTAAGATCTTTTCGATTTCAGCATATTTACGGTTACGGTTAAATATTAAAAAACCCATAGTCACAGGCAAGTTAATATAATAAATTATAAAAAAAAGTATATAATAAATAAATATTCGTATTTCTTTAGAAAATAGGGGTATAGCTACCGAATCATGTGAGTTCTAATTGAAGATTTGTACATTTCAAAATCAGATTATTTCAATAATATTAAACTGATTCAGATTACGAATCTATTTAAAAACTTTCGAATGAATATATGATATAACACTCTGAAGCACGGGTTTTCGCACCTCTACTTCCCTGTTCTGAAAATTCCCTCTACGCTAGAGAATTATTCTATAGAGCTACATATTATACACAAGCAACGTTTTACACGGTTCATATATCTTATTTTACGATCTTTTGTATTAATATGCAAAAGAATGAAGATGAAAAAGATGAACTACTTAAATATCTATACTAAAGAAGCTCTATATATCATCATCCAAACAAATCATGGTAATCAGGAAAAATTTACGTACTCTGAATGTCAGAATGAATCCAAAGGTGTACGTTAGAACTCTTACGAGTGTTTACACCTAAGTAAATAACTCTATTGAGACTTTTGCCTTGATTCCAGCATTTATCAACGGTGAGAATTGGTTACTTAGCTTATGAAAAAATAATAGGTTTATATCTGACCTTATCTAAATATACCTTTAGACCTCTACTTTGTAAAACCCAAAGAATATATACAATATCTATAAAAAAATTCAGTCTATTTGAAATATAAGTCGGACCAATATTTTATTTGATATCTTCTATTGAAAAAGTGTTTTTTTACCAAATGATTACCAATTTGTCTTAAAAACACTTTTCCAGTTTTCTAGATAAATATTTTTCAAAATAAAACTCTCATTTTATTTTATCTTAATCTTCTAAGAAATAAGTACACTTTATTGAATTTTATAATAATTTATAAAGTGTTGAGAAAAACTATTTTCTAATCAATATAAAAACATACACCTAATCTTAATTCTTAAGTGTTAAATATTCCCCTAAAGAAAATTAAATGAAGAAATATATTATTTACAATCAATTCGAAATTGAACTTTATCTTAAGAAAACAGATAAAATGAAAATGGAGGAAAAAAAAAACGAATTAAAATAATTCCCTTTAGAAGTGCAATCAATTAATTTGAATATAAGGTCTGTTTTAGAAAGATTTAAGAGATTATTTTAAGAAAATTCAATAATAATTATTTTCGAAATATTTCAATCTGAAATGAAAGTGATATAGGATGGAACCAATTTGATAGGATATAAAATGCAATTAATATAATAAATATTTGTCAATCGTTGCTTCAAACTTAAGCTGATAATAAAAATTTTTATTTCAAATATTCATCAATTATATTTTAATAATGGCGATTTTGTATTTCACACGAGTGAATAGTATTTTTTTTTAGTATTAAATTGGATTAAAATTAGTTTGCTTTAAAGGTGATTGAATTTTAGATAAAGATAAGCCGAAAATTTTCAATTGAGAACCTATTATAAATTAGATTAAAAATTAAATGCATCGTGATAATATTTGAAATTTTCATATAAAAAAATTTATAATGAAAAAACGAGTAAGACAGTAAATAGAGTGAGTGGACTGAGTCAAATCTATATTTTACCATATCAATCAAATTTTCAAGAAGTCTTTGCCAATAAAGCTAATCACTATTAATAAAATTTCAAATTTTTAAGTTGGAGATTATATAGCAGCTACACAAGGCTGTCATCTAAAACTCATCAAATTTACCTGGAAGTCATCGATACCATGACATACAATTTAACTTCCTTTGTCAATTTTACACGCTCAGATTTACTAAGAGGAATTGAGGAAATCTAGAGGAATTTAATTCGTGGACCCAGCATTTTGTTATTATAAAAGAAACTAGTTCTTTAGAAAATACAATTAGTATGATATACGATGCCCAATTTTAGTCACAATGTGATATAAATGGTATTAATCATTTTTATAGGTTACTTCTATTCTTATCAAAAATGGTAATTCTATCCAAAAATTAAATTTTTGTATCTCAACTTCAAACGCTAATTTTAGTCGAGACGGAGTTTTATAGATCAAAGCAATTTTATAGGAAGTCGAAGCAGCCAAAACTATAAAAAATTTTAAAAAACCTTCATGTTCAGTTTAGAAGGACTCCCCTCTTCTTTAAATTACTCACTTCTTTTTTCACGCATTCAAAAAAACCTAAAAAGATGATAATTTTACTAAAAATTTATTCTACGTAAAGGTAAATTTAAACATCAAATTTCAAATAATAACCTTCTACTACTACGTTTTGTATCCACGTTGCATTAATTATCTTTGGTAAAGAAGCAATAAGGTCACAGTAAATAAACAATGGGAAGTTTTGGTAGGTGACTTATGACCCTGAGAAATTTGACACAGAGAGGATGTTGATAACTTAAAGGGGTTATTAGAAATAAATTACCACGCATTTTGGATTAGAATTCGAAATCAGGGTATTTGCTTTTCCCAAAATTAAACAAGTGAGGGAAAAAACCAAGGGTTTTTAAAAAGCACAGTTTCAAAATTATATACGGTTTCTTACTGAGTATTTTATCATTTATTTTTATAGAAATATATATGATAATATTATAATTTTGTTATTTCATTAATAATTACATATATTACTAATAGTGAATTACTTAGAATATAACCCCAATGCACTCAAGAAAACCTGTTAATAAGTGCAAAATATAATGTTGGAGCTTCAATGTTAACGTTTAATTTTGGAAAAACTTACACTGGTAAATAAGTTACTGTTTTATAAGAACATACAAGTTTTAATTTTGAAGACCTAGTAGCCCTTCAATGGGGAAGGTTCCCAAATTTTTGCTTAGCAAACTTATGATGGATCTGCTTACTCCCCTCCTGTCTTCACTCTTCCATTTTTTTCCGGTTCTAGGAAATCAATTTTGAACTCCAACAAAATTTGGAATTTTACCTAGAATATTATTATCAAACCAAAAATGGTAAGGACTAAGAAACAATTTCTTAAATTTAATGAAACCCTTTCAAATTTAAGAAAAACCTTTAACGTATGTTGAAATATAATGCTGCAGCTATAAATTTTGCATATTTGTAAAAAAAAATTTGAACAGGTGTTAAAGTTACAGGTGGTTGAAAATAGCAAAATTTCAATTTTCGAGCCCTTATAGCTCCTAAACAGGGGGCGTGATAAAAAAATTTTGTTAACCGACTCCTACTAGTTTTGAAGGACCTAACTTCTCCCAAAATTTCAAGACCCTAGGTTGAACGGATTAGAAGATATATGGGGCCAAAAATTTAGCAAAAGTTGAGTTTTGCTTAATGGTAAATTTTAGTACCGTATGGTAACTCTATACATTTAAACCTTATATTTTTGTAAAGCCAATAAAACCAGCTATCATTTACCGTTTGCAGATTAAAAATGGACTTAAAGAAACTCTTGTTATAACAATTTAAATATAGGACTTTTTCCAATTTTGGGGGGCTGTAGCTCCGTAACGGGTAGGGCTACAGAAAAAAATTCTTCTACGAAATTAATTTTTTTGTAATATCTACCCGTGGTTAAAATTTTTTTAATCTATTTCAAACGGTGTAAAAGTTTTTGTAAACATACGGACGGACGGACGGACGGACAAAGTCAAAATTAAGAAAAACCTTTGACACTTATTGAAACTTTCGTTTTGGAGCTTTCAATTTTGTATACAAATAAAAAAAAATTTTGACTGGTATTCAAGTTATAGGTGTTTAAAAGCTAAATTTTTAGCAAAATTTCATTTTTCGACCCCTTACAGCTCCTAAAGAAGGGGCGTGACAAAAAAACTTTGTTAACTGACTCTTAATTATTTCTAAGGATCTAACTTCTCCCAAAATTTCAAGTTTCTAGATTTAGCCGTCCTGAAGTTATGAGGGACCAAAAATTTTGTAAAACTTAGTTTTGAATAACGGTAAATTTTAGTACCGTATGGTAACCCTATACAATTGGTTTTTAAAAATTTGTAAAGCTTATAAGAACAGCTGTCTGTTACCGTTTTCAGGTTGGAAATATACCTTATAGAACTCTAATTATAACTGTTTAAATATGGGGCATTTTGCGACTTTGTGGGGCTGTAGCTCCGTAACGGGGGGGGGGGGCTACAAAAAAAAGTTTTAACATTAAATTATTTTTATTGCAATACCTACCCATTTCTGATATTTTTTAGTCAATCGTAGGTAAAAAGGGACGGACGGACGGACAGAGTGAAGCTATATAGGCACATTTTTACAAAATTTTTTGAAAATGTGCTAAAAAGAACAATAATTTTACATATAAACTGCATTTAGAAAGACCAATCCTAATTTTGTAGTGGTTAACTTTTACTTTTTAAATAACTTAAATATGCTTTCTAATATAGAATTTCGTATAGATAAAAAGACCCTGTACCGATTTAGTCAGTCATCTTAAATTTACAATAACAGAACGAACAGATGTGTACGCTCAATCTCATAATTTTAGTTATGCGACGTTATAACTCAAAAATTAATAAAAGAAGTAATAACTCACTTAATGGGTTAATAACCCTTAAATGGTTAATAACTTCCAAAAGAAACTTATGACCCATTTTTCAAGGGAATTATGTCCCATGTAAATATTTTAAAGTGAGTCAAAGGTCGCTTAGGGACTTATGTCCCACTAAATGAATGATGAGTCCCAAAAGACCCTGTACTGATTTAGTCAGTCATCTTAAATTTACAATAACAGAACAAACAGATGAACACAGTGAAACTACAAACTTCCACTTTTATTTTAAAACATACTGAAAATCCATTATAATTTTGTGCTAAAACCAAGCCTTAACACTAAAAATATGCTTATTATTTATATTCTTATTAAATTTCTGTTTTAATTCCTTCTTTAATTCCTTTAAATTAATTTTAATTTAAATTCATTTACAGTGTCTTTGTTTTGGAATTTATTTTATTTATAAAACGCATTAACTTTATTATTGTATATTTATTTTTTTTTTTATCTTCTATACTGTTTTTTTGTTGCATTTTAATTTTATTTTTCTAGAATTTTATTTTATTCATTATTTTCATCTATTGTGCATTTTTTCTACTTCTGAACTGTTTATATTTTTGTTTATTAATACAAAGTTTATTAATAGTTTTAATTTAAATTTGCTTTTTGCAATGTTTTTGCTTTCTTGGACTGAACTGTTTATGAAAAAAAAAAAATCCGAATAGACGCCACAAATTTAATATTCAAAACATTATCTGCATTCTTTTATTTTATTTTATTTTTTTAGTATTTTATCTTTTGAGACACACGCTTTCCAATAGAAAAATAAAACCGTTATTTTTTTAATATTTTATTTTGTCTATTTCGCTTAGTTTGCGTTTTACTTATAGTTTCTTTCATTTAGCCGGTACTTCTCTTTGGGATTTTTTTTTTCCAATTCTTTCCTATGTTTCTCTTTTGTTCCATCGCCAGGTTTTTATTTTGAGTTTAATTTTATATCTCTCTTCTCCGTGGCACAAGGTGATTTTCAAATAAATAAAAATTCTAATTAACTTTTGCTGAAACCAAAATGTCCAAAATGTGTTTATGATTATAAGGACTTTTGACATCAAAATTTTAATGAGTCAATGCACAGATTTCGAAGTCTTCCTTAATAATTGGTCAGCAGTACTTAAATTTTTTAAGGGTTCTATTTCCTTACATAAATAGATAAATGCTCTGTATTTATTTTAATTTTTTTAAATGTTATATTATAATCTTATATTTAGAGCTTAATGAAAATAGGTCCTGGTCGAACAATGGATTTTTTTGTGTATAAAATGTCCTTTTAATAAAATGGTAACTGAAAAAATCTCACGAATTGTACAAAGGAAGAAGGAGGTGTCAAGTGGCCATTTTAACACTTTGGAAATTCCTAGGTGGCTGCTAAAATTTAAAACAAGAGCCCATTCGCTTTTGTTTGCAATATACCATTTTATTATATGCTTTACTTTAAAAAGAACTAAAATAATTTTATTTGCACCCTAAACTCTTCAACTCTCCATTACTGTGCTATTTCCCTTCCAATGGCTTCTTCTCTTGACAAAACCTTTTATATATCTATTTACAAAATTTTAGACTCTCTTATTTTAAATATTTTTTGTGTAAAAATTTTAGTACATGTTAGAACAGGGGATCATATTATATTCGGGTTATCAGAAATGGTCTTAATGAATTCCACATACAATTTAAACATGCGATAGTACTAGGCTTTATAACATGTAGAAATATTTTAGATTTTCAATAGATACAATTCTATTTTTCTTTATATAGGAATATTTTGTATTTAAGTTATATATCTGTGAGTTATATTTTTCAATTAAATTATTTATTCATATTTTTCGTTTGTTTATATTGTTATATTAATGTATTAGTCAGTATTATGTATCAAGCCATTAATTTAAACCCAATGACGAATGGCAAATGAGTCAAATCAAAAATCAGAAAAGTTTTTCACTTTCACTAGGTTTCGAACCCGCGCCTCTCGTATGAAAGGCCGGCACTCTTACCACTGTGCCACCCAACCGTTAAAGCTTTAAAGAATTTATAAGACCTTGATGTGATTCTTCTAATTTCATTATATAATTAACTTTAAGTTATTTAAGGACTTTATGTAGATTTTAATTTTAAGCAATTTTTGTTTTAGCCAATTTATACAAGCCTCGTTTCTTCGAAAAAAGATATGCATTTTTTTTTTTTTAAGTTTTTTAAAAGTAATGATCAAATAAGTTATGATGATTTAAAATGCAAACTTTGAAGAAACTTTTTTTTTGAACATTAGAATTTCAACGCAATATTTATTTTAAATTAACATTTTTTTAAATCGACATATATTCCATGACCCATCTTTCATATTTAGTTCCATCCATCATTAATATTCCATCGTAATTTCTCCTACAGTCTAAAATATTGAGGTTTTTAATGCACCACAACCTACAACATATACTTCACCTGAATAATACAAGTCATGCTGTATACATTTTTATTAAATCCGTTTTATTTTTTTTAAATATTACAATTACTTCGTGTTCTGTAAGCTCAATTGAATAAAAATTCAATTTATTTTTTTCAACTAAAAGTATTTTGTTGTTTCCATATTTTTTAACATAATTTTATTTCATCTGTACGTTTTGCTGATTTTTATTTTAGTTTTCAACTCCAATGTTGGTACACTCTCCCATATACACCATCCCTTCTTTTAAACTCCTTGTTTCATAAAATTCAATTTTTTAATTCAATTCATATTCGAAATGTTAAGCAACAGGAATTGGATGCTTTATTTATACACTTATTAAAAGGAATAATAAGGACAATGTCCTGTGTTCCAATGGTGTAGACCTTCGTGGTTTTAGAATGGTATCATTTATTTATATCTTCCCATTGAGTAAGAAACCCATTGATTGTTAAATTATAACAGATGGGGGGTTTCAAATTTCTTCGCCAAAAGCTATAATCGATTCTAACTAACTGAATGAGTTGCGGGAGTTTCTTGTGTTGTTTTTTTTTATTTTTGTTGTCTTTAAGGTTGAGTAATTCGAGTTTTTTCAACAGAAAATTAAAATAAATTGAAAACCATAACAACATTTTGATATTATGTTTTAAAAGATTTATTTTTTTGTTCTTGGTTTTCAATGTTTCCACACCGTTTTATTTTTTAACTTTGTTCCCGTTCATTTGAGATCTGGTTTTTTTTCGGTTTATTGTTTTATTTTGATCAAAGTTGGAAAGAAATTCATCTTGTTGAAAGATTTGATGATTTCTTTGGTATTGTGTTGTGTTGTATAAAACAAAAAACATCGATTTAAACAACTGCAACAACTTCACATCCAATAAACTAAAACATTTTGTGATATTGAAATGTGTTTTATGATAAAAAAGAAATTAAAAATAATAAAAATAATGAAAAGAACAGAAACTTTAAATTGAATATTTTCTATTTATTTTATTAAAAACTTATCAAGGAAATAAGGTCGGGAATTTTCACAAAACTACTATTTAATATGAGAACAAGGAATTTAAGATTTTATTAATATTGGAGGATTATAAATTGTTTTATAGACGGCTGTTTCCGAAAAAAATTCCCATCGATTCTGGACTCAAAATAATATTTTAACTACCGGTCGCAGTAGAATAATTTGCTGCGAATTTATCTGTGTTTAAATCTTTAATTTTACTTTCGCGTTAAAAGACTTTGATAACCCCAATAGATCATGAATGTATAATTAACGAACTGGACCGAGCATTTAAACTTTAATTTGTGATAGTAGTGTATAAAGATCTTAATAATTGAAAAAAAAAAATCCTTTCACATTCTCGTTTCATATTCTCAAAACCAAACTTTACACTTGAATCACACGTCTCACCACAAAGTTTGGATCAAAATGCAAAATGCTGAACTTTATATTTTTCTACTGGCAATGGTAATGACCAACCTCAAACTAGCTGTATCAGTATATCTAACGGAGATGCTGCAGAAATCGTGTACGTAAAACAGATTAAAAGTTTTAGTTATTAGTGAATCAACTATGCAAATAGCTGACAGGAATTTATTCCTTCAAAAACTTGTAAACTTTGTTTACAATTAAGTAACATTTTTGACTTCCACAATAGACTAATCATTTCAAAATAAGCTAAAATGTACTAAATTAGGTTTTTCAAAAGTTTTTTCAAAGAAAACTTTCATAAAACAATCATATATGCCATTTCCAGTGTTTGTAGCCCATCAAATTCTTGTTGATTATCAATACATATATTTGGTTTTTAAAATTCTAATATTGTCCTCCAGTACTTATCTGATTTACCAATCCCTTGAATTTGTTTGGTTAAATTTCTAGCCATGCGAATTCGCTTCTTGGTAAAATCCAATAACTGAATTTTTTTTTTTTTTTTGTTAATTTTTCACTCCTGAATCACTGTTGGGCCAACAAGTCTGTCTATCTTTTTGGTAGATGTTGAAACGAGAGAACTGAGGATAACCTTACACTATCTAGTCTTCCAATGGAATTGATATTAATGAAGTCAAGATACTAATCCTAAACTAGTGAGTTTAGACCCTATCGTATGTGATATGTCATGGATTTCAATAACCATTTCAATAGTATTTGCTTTAAATTTTAAAATAATTTGCTTTTTGAATTTAATGTATTTGTTCATCTGTGAATTATATTTATGAAATAAAATTATTATTATTATGATAATCTAATTTTTATTTGTAATTCAAACTTATTAATTATCGGCTATACTAATAATTTAAACCCCAATGAGGAATGGTAGTTGCATCTACTCGAAAACCAGGTACAAATTTTTCATTATTACAAGGAATCAAACCTGGACCTTTCCTATCGGTAGTCGCAGCCTAACTATTAAAGATTAGTTTGCAATTTCTATTTTACTTCCCACAGAAACTAATAATTTAATAGGAGTTTGATAGTCGACGACATATACTCCAAAGACTTTTTTGGAGAGCTTAAAAGACCATTGCTGTTAAAATTTACTGAACAATAGACAAATCCAGCACTCAACTTAGTAATCAAAATATGTTAAGATCTTGAAGGATTATATTAAGAGAAAATTCGGTTTCTAAATCCTTGAATTTAAAGTAAAAATTTCATTAGGTTATTCACCTTGATTCTAAAGTACAAAATATTAAAATAAGAAAAAATAATGGATGGAAGCTGTTTCTTGTGCAACCATGAATAAAAAGATATTATTATTGTTAATTTTTTATTTTTTTTTTATTTTTTTCATTTTTAATATAAGTTATATTATTACAAAAAAAAAAAAATTAAAAAATTGAGTAAAATAAAATAAAAGAAGGACGAAAGATTTAAATATTACTTTCCTGCCATTGCAATTTGATATTTTCTTGAAAGAAAAGCACAGAGAAATTTTCTGACAAGAATAAGAAGAATTCTATCATCATTTTAAGTTTATTTGATGGACTTTCTTTTTCTTTTTCTATTGTCGGTACTTTTCTTTTTTTTTTGCTATCTTAGAGATACATTTTCAATTTTCTTCTTGTGGTTTTTTCTTTGTGTTTTTGAATTTTCCAGGATGAAAAAAAAATAGTTTTACAATTGAGTCTAGATAATGAAAAAGAGTTGAATTACAAAATAAAATAACATTATAATAAAAAAAAAACCACAGAGTTTTTTTTTTTTTCTTTACTTTAATTTTATAAAAATGAAATTCAAAACAAAAAAAATTTAACACTTTAATCATAATAAAAATAAAACACTAAAAGTAAATTTCTTTAAAATTATTTACTGCACTAATATGAACTTTTACCATATATTGAAAATAAAGAGAGTTCTAAAAGATATTACCACAACCACAATGATATGCACAAACATTCGTAAAAAACAAAAAAAGAACAAGTGTAATTTGCATCCGATGATAACACTTTATAGATCACAAGATTGTTTTTAATCAAGAAGAGATGAAATATAAAAAACTCGGTATGCATAATAATTCATCTGGGTAATGTTTTAGTGTATTAAAATATTCGATGACATCTCATTAACATTTAAGTGCATTAATTTGAGATCATAAAATTGACATTTAAAATAGTAATTGTTTTAATTCATTTTATTTTTTCTTTTAAATTTATCGATTAAGTTTGAAAATAAAGTTACAACAATAATTCATCAAATCTGAACTTAAGCTCACATTTCGCCTTGACTGAGGAATGACTTCAACCTCATGCATCAGTCGCTTTGATCAAATTTTCCATTGAAAGAAATATGTATTGCTACTTTTAGTTTTCCTTAATATCCATAAGCATAACAAGATGGCCCTAGAATGGAATCCCTAAGGCAGTCGGAGACGAGGTCGACCCAATAACACCTGGTGTCGAACAGCAATAGCTGAATTAACCAAGCATGGACTAACTTGGGAAGAAATGAAGGCGAGCGCAAATGATAGAGAACAATGGAGGAGGCTAGTTGATGCTCCCACGAGAAGTAACAGGAAAAAAAAAACTTTTAGTTTTCCTTAATATATATAAAATTTGAGTCCATAAATCACCTCAAAACTCAGTTTCTACTCATCGCGATAAACGATGGTAGCACTGTTTTTTTTGAACGTTTATTTTTAGCTATTAAATAATAATGATAGTATTCTACAGATCTAATTCCAAGCCATGAAAATAAATGCTATGCATTTAAATACTATGTATTCGAAAGGCGTTTTTTTTTTAAATCAGAGCATAGATCTGAACACGTTCTGAACAAAAAAGCAAGCTCTGAGCAGAGCATGAACAGAGTACGTTTAGATTTAATAAAAAAACACGATTTGAAAAAACTGTCATTGCTATTTTAGTTACAATTTTAATTGTCAAAAAATTAAATTAAAAATGGATAACTTAAAAATAAACTAAACATTTTGACTTTTATTTTACAAGTAAAATCTTAAACAAACGTCAAATGTCTTTATATTTTATTTTGCTCAGTCGTGCTCGATATATTTCCACTGAGTACGTAGAACACGCTCTGAGCTCGGTCTGATTTAAAAAAAACACGAAACACAACTTGCACAATTTAAAACACGATTTTTTTGACAGTTCATGTTCTGCTCAGATTTAAAAAAAAAAACGCCTAAAGGTTTGCATTTTAATTACTTGTTTTTTTTTTTTTTTTGAGCTCATAAAAATTTTAACAACTTTAATTTTTACAATTTTGTCTAACAATTCAATATGGCTGACTAAAATATATGTTCTGCCAACTATGACATTTAAAGCGATATGTTTAACATTAGTGTTACCATCTATCTCAATTTATTTTACTTAGTAAAAATACTTCATACAATTTAAATTCTATTTACATACTTGCTCAAGGCATATTTACATATGTTCAGTTTAATTACTTGTATATAGGTACTATTAACGATTTTGACAACTTAAAGTAAATCTTAATAATATGTGTACTTATATTTAAAAATGTAATCGTTGGACCTAAATTCATATTATATTTACTCAAATAAATGTAAAACTATTTTATATTATTCCAAATCTTTTGTTTACAATTTTTAAAATATATATTTCAATTAATTAATATATTTTCTATTCATTCACTACAAATGAATCATTGGGAATTTATAAACAAACAAATTGATCTGTTGATTTATTATCAACAAAAAAAAAACAGAAACAAAGACTTTAAGGTCCTAGAACTCTAAATATTAAATAAGGGCTTATGATAAAAAATAATTTCCTATTATTTTTTTTCTTTAAAATTTAAACCAATTCTCATATATATTTATATATATATATATATATCACAAGTAAATAATATTATACTTTATACTTAAGTATTTATGCATAACATATACTATAAAATAATTCATATAAGTGTTGCGGTTTAGTGTTTGATTCGATTTTTATGCACTTCTATATACCCTCAAAGATTAGAAATTAATATTCTAATCAAAACAGAAAAAGCGCCATAGATGCTAAAGCCCCTAGTAGCGAGAGGATTTTACTCACTAAAATCTCTTTCACTTGTAGTCAAAATAATGGGATAAATACCCGTTTGTTCAGTATAAGGGCATAGCCGTTTTCTGGAAAAGTTATTGGTTGCTTGCATTAGGGATTAAATTCTTTGAATACATTTTTTTATTTTAAGTGAATATATTTTTACTTTAAATTAACATTTTTTACTTTTTGTGAAGATTTTTTACTTAACTAAATTAAACATCCACAATATTACAGCCATTGTTCAAAGCTTTAATTTGAATGCTTTCCAAGCTGTTATGAATGCTTGTGAATAGTCTAAATTGTTCGAAACTTTGAATTGCAACAATTGTTTCCGAATATCTCAAACTTTTCATAGGCAATTATAATTTCTGATTATGTAATTAATATGATCAAAATGAAAAATTACTGAACTTTTTACCCTAACCTGAGCATACATTTTAATTTACCTAATGGATTTGTATATATTATACATAAAAACTTTTCATTCATTTTCTTTATATTTTAAGTGAATAAAAAAAAATTAAATAAATATATTTATTTTTTATTTTTAAATAATATTTAAAATGCAATTTTAAAATGTTACATACAAGTGCACCTACTTTTAATATAGTATAACATAATATGTTATATAAAAATATACTTAGAAGACAAGTCTACAAAACCACAAAATGTTAAAAAAAATTCTTTTTACATTCTTCTTATGAATGAATGCACTTATATAATATGTACATGGTGTATCAAAAAAATATATATTTTTTTATACTAAGGATATTATACGGCTATAACGAAACATATTCACCTTTTCTAGGAACTTAATTTAAGATTTCGATAGAAAATTTACTTTATAATAGTTTGATGCATTAGACCTTAAACACGAAGGCAGCAAGAGAAGAATTTTTCAGAAAAAATATCAAACTTATTGGTTTTTAAAATGAGTGATGAAATAGAAGTGTCTAATTACATAATAATCAGAAAAATTATAAAATAATTTTGCTGTGAGAATAACTTAAATCAAAATCTATACTTCAATTAAGGATCTTGCCCCAACATTTGATGAAAAAATCTGAGTTTTCTGAGCAGCTCCTCTGAGGAGAACTTAACTTTTTGCACCGACCATTAGAATTCTAATGAGCTTACCAAGCTATTTAATATCAAACTAGTATCGCCCTGTGCTCGAGATTCGAGCTATTTTTGCTTTTAAATTTACATACAAAATTATTTTTTTGAAATTTATAATAGACTAATTTAACACGAAAAACTATATTTTTTTTCCTATACGTAATAAAATATATTGCAACAATGTTGTCAACAATTCTTGCGCTTGAAATTTGCTAAAAAAAAATTTATAATTTGTTGTATTTTTGAATTTTATTCCTATAGCTAAAGTCGCTTTAAAGAGAGTATAATGTGGCACAGTTATTGCACAAAATAGGCGATTTACATTCTAAATAAGAATAGTGTTCTAATATATAATGTTCTGAAAATTTGATGATGATGTATTATGTATCCTAATTAAAAAGCTTATTCATAGAGCATAATATGTACATATACAACAAAATTTAACATACCTAGCATAATTCATAAGTAAATAAGTTAAGTACTTAGTATTATATTATATTGAAGCTGCCAAAATACAAAATAATAGTTAAGTTGACAGAAGTCGAGATTTTTTTTAAAATCACAATTTTAAGATTTATAACATACTATATTGATGATTTTTTCCTCCCCTTGTTCCATTTTTAAATTTAGTAGCTACATAGGCAAATAAGCACTACATTTCAATAATAAAATCTGAAATTTTTACTACAAATGTATGTACATATACAAAAAACGGTTCTGAATTCTTTACTTTACTTTATATTATACCTATTTGTATAGGAGTGAACTACTCTTTTTACAGCTACACCACACCGCCTCTTGAAGAATAGTAGATGAAAGGAGTAGATAATTAAATATTTATTTTATCTAAATTAAAGCATACGACGTACAATTTTTATACGGCAGTACGTCAATATGTCTATCTATATATCCGTAAATTGATACGCGCGTACACACAAAAATATTTATTTGAATGTTTTAATTTAAAACAAAAAATTTTATTAATTTCATATAATAGGTATATATTTTTAATTTTTTTCAATATAAGATATTTTTTAAAACATAATCTTAGAAATATAAGAAAAACCAAAAACCATTTGTCAATTTGTAAACTTTAAAAATCCGATTACAGTACATCGCGTTACGCGTATTTTGGTTGCTCTCATGTAAATTCATGTACCTATTTATTTGTAAATTTTTTGACAGAAATTATACGTCAACTTTTATTTAAGATTAAGATTATTTTTTAGTTTTTTTTTGCGAACATATTATAGGTATTTTCAATTATTTTGAATGTATGTTTTTTAAAAAAAAAAAAATTATTTTAAAATATTTTATTTTGAAATCTAAATCGTAGCAACATCAGAAAAAACAATTACAATATTTTTATACGCTTTGTCAAATTTTAAAATTTTAAATTCCGAAGTACAGTACACAACATACCTACTTATTTCAAATTTTTTTGACAGAAACTGCATGCCGTACGCGTTTATTCTGATTGATCTGTAAAGAACACATAATTTTTCTTAAGAAATGTTATTTTTTTGTTTCTGCAAACATACTATATAGGTATTTCAATTATTTTGAATATATGTACAGTATTTTTTAAAAAAATATAGGTATTTTTAAAAACAATATTATTTTAAAATATTTTATTTTTAGAACAATAACAACATAAGAAAAAACAATAACTTTTTTACATGCTTTGTCAATGTTTAAATTTTAAAAATTCGAGGTACAGTAAGTTATTCTCATGTAATATCATGTACTTAACTACTAATTTAAAACTTTTTGTTAGCAATTATACACCATAAGCGTTGATTTTTGTTAGGTCCAAAGGAACAAATCATTTAAATTGCAAATTATTTTTTTAAGAAAGATTTTTCGTTTTTAAATTTTGCAAACATATTTCAATTATTTTGAATATATGTTTTAAAAAAAATTATTTTAAAAAAATATTATTTTAAAATATTTTATTTTTAAAATTTAATTGTAGCAACATAAGAAAAAACAATTACAATATTTTTATACCCTTTGTCAATTTTCAAATTTTAAAACTCCGAGGTACAGTACGTCGTGTATGCTTTCATGTAAATTTATTTACATTACAACTTATTTCAAAATTTTTTGACAGAAACTGAACGCCGTACATGCTGAATTTGGTTGATCCATAAGTAACAAATCATTTTTCTTAAGAAATATTATTTATCAGAAGTCGGTTTCTTATTTTACAAAAAACTTAACAAAAACCAACAACAATATACGATTTAAAAAAAAAAATTTTTAAGCAAACGAAAAAAAAGTACAGTACTTTTCGGTTATAACGACCATGATGGGATGGAAAATATTCGTCATAATAAACGAATGTCGTTTTAAAAGAATGCTGTGAATTTTGAAAAATTAGTATAAGACTATACATTTGCTAAAATTTTATTTGATGTGTCAGCCTCAAGCCTATGTATATAGTACTTTTTCTTCTAATGAATTTTTTTTTGTATTTTTGATGCGTTATTATGATTTTTTTTATATTCAAAAATAAATAAAAAAATACTAAATTAATCACCAAGCAACATAATCAGATATAATAATTTTAAATAAAAGAAATATCAATGTAATAAAAAACTTTAATTTTTAGGTAAAATTTAATTCTTTGGCAAAAAGTGTAAAATTTATTATAATTAAAATTGCACCGAGTTCGTTATAAATGAAAACTACTGTATAAACCAAATGTATTGCTTTCATTTCGATAGAACTCATTTTTTTTCGTTCACTTTTTAAGATAAAGAAAAAACAAAAACAAAAAAAAAATTTTAAAAAAATTTAAATCTCCTTGTTCATTGAATATTCAAAAAAAAGAAAGATATACATAAGTCGGCGCCTATAATCTTTTGAATTAGATTTAGCTGCGAGTTACAACCGAAAATGAATTACATTTACACAGAAAGTCGGCGCATAATATTAGAGTCATAAGCCTCAACTTTTAGCCGCGTGACCGTTAAATTCAAAATTACGTTAAATTAAAGACATGTTTTCACCTGAAAAAACGCAATATTCTTAAAAAAAAATATCATTGTCCTATGAAAACAAAAAAAAACTTTCTTTTGGTTGTTGTTTCATTAAAATTGGTTAAATAGTTTACCCAGAAAAAGGATGTTTATATTTGTATGGGAAAAAATAAGCCGATTAAATATTATGATATATTTTAAGTGTTTTCCAACATTAAATTAAATCTATAACATATCATTTAAATTTTATAGCACTCTGTATTTGGATGTATTTTAAAGTGAGACAAAATATATTAAAATATAGACTTATGTTCATAGAAAAGGTGGTGAGTTCATGAACAACAACTTTGTTTTATTTGAAACTTTTCTTTCCTTTAATATCCCCATTTTTTAATCCAGTTTCTTTTCTTTTTTTTTTTATTATTGTTTTTCTTTTTTTATTTTTAATAAAAAAATTGTACATGAATTTTTTTAAAATAACAAAAATGTTTGGAGATTATTTAAAGATTTTTGCTTTATAATAAATTTTTGTGGTTTAATTTTTAAACTATAAAAATTTATTATCTATACATATATACATTTATACATAATATTTTATATAATATACACTTTATCTAAGTATCGTCTCTCAGATAATCTAAATAAAAAAAAAAACAAACAAAAAAATTTGTCTAAATTCTAGCCCATTATTTTCTGTGTTTTGTTATATACTATAAAAGCAAATGAAAATAGAAGCATTAGAAAGTATAAGACAAACGCATCAACAAAAGTTCACATCATCCTTAAAATTTATTTTTTGTATGCACTCACTTTTCAGTTACAGTCACTGATAATGTGTTAGACATATAAATGTTGCAAAGTTTTAAACTTTGAAGAATTTTAAATGAAGATTAGTACTTTTTTCTAAGCTTGAGGAATTAACGTAAGATCTTACTCGGACAGTAGGAGCCCAAACAGAATGCGGGCATCGGAATACAAAAGTGCACTTGTAGAAATAGTTTTACCCTGATAGAAGGGGCCAAAAAAACATGCGGGCATCAGAATACGAAAGTGCACTTGTAGAAAAGCCCTGGATAATCGTTTACCTAGGTTTGTTAAAAAAAATAAAACTCTTCTTCAATTCTGTTAAAATTATCATAATCATAAGAAATCTAACGGTATTTCCTGTATGCACGTTACTTTAACAAGGTATTTCCTGTATGCACGTTACTTTCTGTATACTTTAACAAAGCCACATGGTAATATGAAAAATTATATTATTGTTACTATTTTTTTTTATTAAAGTATATCAACTATAAATTCTGATGACTGATTTTGGCGAAAGCATATAACTCATATCGAAATTCTAATTTAGCAAATAAGAGCTTGTTAAACTTATAAACATTATGACACTTGTGACACGCGGGGGAGAAGTCCGCAATAATTTTTCGACCTCCTATGTCAAATAGGAGCATATATTCTAAGATGTCCTTCGAGGTGCTGCATACCATATTATGAATTAACTTAGAGGGTTACCAAATATTACTGACGCAACTGGGAGAATCACGATAATCAAAAAAATTCCTATGCATTAATCTGGCCAATTTTGTCGTGCGTAAAAGTTACTCAGGTGTTCCTTTTACTTGTAATTTTGAACGCAAGCAAACACCATATCATTCAAATTGTCCTTTCACTATATGTCAAGGAATTCGACCAGAACTATGATTTAAGTGTGATTATCATTTCTTAGCAAAAAGAAACAAATGAACACATTAATATATAACACTTTTTATTTCTATTAAATTTTATAAAGAATTATTATTGTTTTCTTTTCTCTCTTTCTCTTCCTTTTTTTTTTCCTTTTCTATCTTAATTAAACATAAAATTTTGTTGTTCTTACTGATGTTTTACTTTAAAACAATGTATTATTGTTTTCTCTGTCTTGTTTCTTTTATTTTACTTTTATGTTTTGCATATCACGCAAAGGATATTATTATATTATACTAATACATACACACTGCACTGTAATATATTCTTAATATTTATATTAGTGTAATATAATATATTTTATTTTATTTTATTTTAGTTTTTTTTTTTTTATTTTGCAATTAAGGTTACCACAAAATTTTTGGTCATTTAAAGTGATTAAATATTCCATTGGGAAAATTGAAATAAAAATGCATTTAATTTTTAAAGAGAGAGGGAGAGAGAGAAAGAAACGAGAGAAAGGAACAAAATAAAAATGAAAAGAAAAAAAAATTAAAATAAATATTAAAGATTTAAAAAGAATTAACAAGATTTTTAGTAAATATTTTTCAAAAAAATAAAAATAAAATTTTATATTTTAAATAAAAATAAATTTAAAAATTTATTATACTTTAAGGAATAATTAAAATATATTTTAATATATGTTTAAAGAATTATTAAATATATGTATACATTTATGAAATATTATTTATTTTTTTTATCTTTTATGATTTATGATCTATGAATTAATTGTTATATACAAATATTATATGTATAAATATAATTCTTTAATATCTAAAATAATAATAAGTATATTAAAAAATGAATATAAGTTTTAAGTAAATTGAATTTTTTTTTTCAATTTAAGTCTAAGGTTTTATTTTATGCATTAAAACATTTTTATTACAAAATAAACATAGACAACTTATAAAAATATATTTTAAGAATCTATTTTTATAATGGATATTAATGATGAGAATTAGACTTAAAAATAGGAGAATGGAGAGTTCTTTGATGTCGCCACAAGTTAACACTATTATGTCTTCTGGTTGAATTCGTAAAATAACTTCCTAGCGGTAGATTTTTCCAATTTATACGTATAACGGGTCAACCGGACTCTGGTGTAGTAGAACAAGTAAAGTTAATGTATGTGATAATAGTATTTTTTTTTTTATTCCTTTTCCACTCCTTTAAGGAATATAGAGCATTCACCAAGTTTTTATTTTAAACTAGGCTTAAGTTTCTTTAATCATAATATTCACTAAGCCGTTGGTTACTCGGCTGTAGCTATTGTATAAGGTTATCAAATATGAATGCACAAATGTTAACTTTGTGCGCCATCTATAATCTTACATAAGAATTATTTATATATTTTTATTAAATCTTATTTTATATTACGATATAAACTATTGCGATATAAGTAAACAATTTTACGATATTTTTTTATTGGATATGATCTGACCGGGGATTGAACCGGAGACCTTCCACATGAAAGGCAGCGTCTTTACCACTACGCCATTGGTCAGATAATAGTATAGTACTGCCTAATACATCTTAGAATTTTAATTAATTTAAAAATAGCCCGGTTCTAAAGGTTGAAAGTTGACTTTCTTGGGTAAATGCTACACATCGAAAATTAGTGTCAGTTACGGGATCTTTAGAACAACTTCGGTATGGAACAGTACAGACGTTCCATAAATAGAACCGCACCAAAACCAAAGACCCATTAAAATTGTAAACTACTCTAGTGATGGATTTTCGCAGTGATAAATAAATTTAAGAACACTTTGATTGAAAAGGTAGGATTTTGTAAGGGGACCCCGTCATATGCCTATAGTTTCATTTGACTGTATTCCGTGAAATTGAAACCTTATCTAAAGAATATCTAACGGAATATTTATATATACGTGTACAAGAGGTTCTGAAACAGGAGAAATTTAGAATTGGGTTAAAAAATAGAGTATTGTCTTTTCCGAAATATTGATATATATGTGTGTATGCATCATATATCTATTCTATAAATTATCATAGATGTCATTGGTGAACTTATCACGTTGCACATTATACAAGCTCATTCCAAAGTACTTCTACAATACAAAGTACATTATTTTCAAAGTACTTCTTACAAAAACCAATACAAAGCGTCGTTGATGTCGGTGTTATTAGATGTGAATATACTCAAAACATATGCATAGAATAATAAAACACCACTGTACGTCGTCGTCCACGTGTTGGTGTAGTGGGAATCAATCTTAATTTAATTTAAATTTTATTTTACAATCACAATCCACTACACCATCAAATATTAATTAACATTCAAATCACGGTCATTAAAATCAAATACCAAAAATGTCATTATTAAAAAAGGCCAAGTGATTAAAATAAACAGTTCCATATATTATTTAAAAACAAGTGATGAAAAAAAACCAAGGGATTTTAAAAAAGCACATTTTCAAAATTATATTGTATTACATACTGAGTTTAACTTTGGAAATATTTACTTGGAAATAGTTACTACTGACTTATAAAATTTACTGCTAACAGTAAACTTTTTATTTAAAAGTTGTTATAGCCCTTCAATGGGGAAGGTTGCCAAATTTTTCAAGAATCTAACTTCAACTTCCCCCCCCCCCCCCCTTCATCCTCTAGTTTTTTAGGTTCTACGAATTAAATTTCTGAATTACACAAAAATTTGGATTTTATTTAGAATTTTATTATCTAAACAAAAATGGGTAAAACTAAGAGACACTTTCTTCAATTTAAGGAACCACTTTTAAATTTAAGAAAAACCTTTAACATATGTTAAAATATAATGTTGGACCTTTAAATTTTGTATATTAATAATCTAACTTCTCCCAAAATTTCAAGATCCTAGCTTGAACTGTTTAAAAGATATGTCGGGCCAAAAATTTTGCAAAAATTGAGTTTTATATAATGGTAAATTTTAGTACCGTATGGCAACCCTATACATTTAAGCGATTTTTGTAAAGCTTATAAAAGCAGCTCTCTAATACCGTTTTTGGATTGAAAATAAACCTAACAGAACTCTTGTTATATCAATTTAAATATAGGGCTTTTTTGGAATTTTCAGGGGCTGTAACTTCGTCACCCTTCAAAATTAAGAAAAACCTTTGACACATGTTGAAATATAATTATAGGGCTTTGAATTTTGTCTATCACTAAAAAAAAATTTTCACAGGTATTCAAGTTACAGGTGTTTAAAAATAGCAAAATTTCAATTTTCGAGCCCTTATAGCTCCTAAGCATGGGGCTGGACAAAAAAATTTTGTTAACCGACTCCTACTAATTTCTAGGTATCTAACTTGTCCCAAAATTTCAAGACCCTAGCTTGAACCGTTCAGAAGATATGTGTGGCCAAAAATTTTGCGAAAACTGAGTTTTGCGTAATGTTAAATTTTAGTACCGTATGGCAACCCTAAACATTTGCCTTCTAAAAATTTATAAAGTTTATGAAACCAGCTATCATTTGCCGTTTTCAGATTGAAAATATATGTAACAGAACTGTTGTTATAACAATTTAAATATAGGGCTTTTTCCAACTTTGGGGGGCTACAGAAAAAAATTCTTCTACGAAATTATTTTTTTTGCAAAAACTACCCATGGTTAAAATTTCTTTTCTCTATTTCGAACGGTGTAAAAGTTTTTGTAAACATACGGACGGACGGACGGACGGACAGAGTGAAGCAATATAGGCACATTTTTACAAAATTTTTTGAAAATGTGCTAAAAATCATCTAACCACAAATTTCTAAATTTAAAAATTTCCGAACTACTTTTTTTTTTCAAAATTCTTGCTTTGTAGATGAAGTCGTTATTATAATATGTATAATGAAATATTTTAGAATTTTACTTTAGATATGAACAATAAAATAAACAAAGATGAAACGGAATGCATAATAAAATCATATTAAAATGACCACCATTGTTAATATTATTCAAAAATGCAATCCAGACTGAAGTCTGAACCAAATGAATTTGAAAAATTTGATTAATAAAACTTTTTTTAAACTTAAAATTCCATGGCAAATAAAAATCATATCAAAATTCCTACAGGACTCGTTAATAATCTCGTTTACATAATTTTATCAAACTGTGAAAGTATTTGCCTTCATAGTTCATATTAAAAAAAAAATTTTTTTTTTTTCTTCAATTTTTTGAATTAAATTTGAAAATTTTATTTTACAAATATTAGAAAGAACGCCTTTTTTTTAAATATTGCAAAATAATAAAATTACAAATTTAAACTTCGAGTTACATCAAGTCTAACAAGTTGAATATCAGGGAAATTAAGCTGTTAATAGCATAAAGGCAAGGTCATGCTATTAACATCCAAAGCTTTCCTAAGATCTCCCTTTTAGTAACACTATGTATCATTTAAACCAACATTCCCTTACATTTTTACTTCAAGAAGACGACTTTTCAGTTTAAGTGCAAGTTTTTTTTTGCAGTAAGTTTGTTTTCTAAGTGCAACTTTATGTTTTAGTGCAAAGCATTTAAGGATAGCGTATCTTGGGATCCAAAAGTTAGACTTACATAACATGAAAAACCATGTCCCTGATACTATAATAGAAAGTCAAAAGAAAAACAAGGTCTGAAAATGTGTCACCCTAATTTTTGAAGCCGTTCTTAGAGTTAGACTTCAAAGTCAAAATTTTTATTGAAATATTTTAATTTTAATAGAAAATATGTAAGGTAAGCTCCTTTGTTTCAATTAGTTTAATTCTTAAAAAAACGCCTTTGTATTCTGGGATTTTATTTATTTTTAGTCCTAGCCTTTATGAAAATTATAGTGTTAAATACACGTTTCGGACCACGCTTCCAATATTCCATTTCAGTGATAGAATAGTATTGAAAATCACTTTTTTATAATTAACCAGTTATCTTACCACTGGCCTGTTTCGGTTCCAAACATCTACTTTAGTATCACTGTATGTAGACATTTTTCTAGTAATACCAAAAATATTGCATACTTACAGGAGTAACTTTTTAAACTGTAAAATCGTAATAATAGTTGAAATATAAAAATTCAAGTAAACTCCTGCAATCGAAATAATAAAAAATAAATCTTACCATCAACTTGATTGTCTACATAACTTTCTAATACTTCATAGAAAATTCACCCTACTGTGAAATTCGATTCTTTTAACAAATTGTAAGTTCAAATCTATTTAAAATAATTGCATATATTTTAAAACTAAAACTCCCAAAATTCAAACAAAATTGTACACCATTTTTATATAAAGACAATAAAAACCAAAGAGCAACAACTATTTAATTTTTTTTTTTTTTTATTTTTTGATAAATTTTGAACATCGATAGAAATAATTCACAACTTGTACAAAATTTTTTTTTTTTTAGAATCCCTTTTAATTTTTTTTCTCTGTTTATTTTTGCTTTGTGAATTTTTGATATATGATCTGGTGATAAAAGTAAACCGCATATGAACAACTATTCAATTTCCCTCGAAAACATATTCAACTGTCCACTCAATTTGCTAAACAGAATTTAAAATAAAAATTCGAAAAAAAAAACAATAAGCACCGTTGTTCAGAAAGATTATAGAATATTTTCAGAGTATTTATAATACTTTGTCCAATACAATGATTTATTAGCTTTATAACACATACCGTAATTGTATACTTTAGGACCCATCTTTGCTAGTTTTACGAAGTGCGTGACAGCTACTTTGAAAAACCACGTCAATTCATCTCAGATTTCAGAAACATTAAGGATAGAACAATTTTTTGCCTAATTTAAAGTTTCTAACTGATTTAATTCCAAGGGAAGCTTGTTAGGTCTTCAGAGTTATTTGAGAGAAATCCGAATCACTACTCCAATTCATTTTAAATTTTAGAGATAGAAGGGAAATAGTTTTATAGAAGGTTTTATCAGTATCTGTTTCGGAGATATGATTGTTTGCTCTTAGTTCGACCAGAGGCTTCACAATCCAAACCCATTGTTCAACTTCTCACATTTGCAATCGACGACTTTCTTCCGTCATAAGTAAACAACAGTATAAATATCATCCAAATGGCATTATTATTTTTTGTTATCGTATTTCCGAAAGGACAGTCAAGCGTACGTCACCAAATTGACCCAGCTTGACTGATCGTCTAATGTATAGCATAATCTATCGTGGAAAACAATCTTAGGATGCATTTATGTTGGAGCTGCGATATGTGATAAAAGCGTCGATAAGAGTATAGTGTAGAAAACTATACACATGATTAAAATAGAGGTGTTTATTATGGAGCATCGCTCTGATCATCGATGAACAATATAAATTTTTTACGCTATACTCTTATCAACGCTCTTTTCACTTATCGCAGCTCCAACAAAAACGTACCCTTAGTGTCAAGTAAACTAAAACACAAAAATTAACATAGGAAAATGAAAAATCAAGCTGCAGTTTTGATTGAAAATAGTTAAACTATGTGACTTCCAAAATAAACTCACATTGAATTATTGAAGTACAAAAAAAATTCTAAAATATATTTTTTTCTGGTATAAAATACATCAAATTGTTAAGTTTATGATTGGGGACGTAAAAAACATTTTCAATAATAAATTTTTTTTTTTTTTTTTTTATTTTCTATTTTAGTTTTCCAGTTCGAGGGTATTTTCATTTAATATAAAGAACAAATATACTACAAAATGCAATGCAGCATAATAATATTAAAAATGGACATTTTCTGAATATTTTCTAAAAAATAAAAAAAAATAAAAATTATAAAAATTGCATAATTCAAAATAAAATGAACATGAACTTTAGATTGAGTAAAAAAAAAAATAGTAAGAATAAAGAAAAATCACCACTATTATAACATTCAGATTCTAACATTTAATTTGATTTTAGTACTGGGAAGCTGGTAAAGAATATAGGAATTTGTATATTCTAGGGATTTGATTAGAAAATCATTTGTAATTTTGTAATATTGTAAATTTTGAATTTAATTCCCTTTTGCATTGCCGAATTTAATATTAGTCTTTCATAAAATTTGTTAAATGATAAGTTAATTATATTTTACGTAAATTTTTAATTAAATTTCAAAGGCTAACAAAAACTTGTGTACATGTTAAAATCATAAACTAATAAACATAATATGTAATTCTAAAACTTATGCAAATTATAATATTTTTCTTTAAAATTCTATACAAAACTTATCATAAAAATTATAATGTAAAATATGGCGAGTTCAAAATTTAATAATGATGGCGAGTTCAAAATAATGGCCCTATTAGATAATTTTTGGCCATTCCAAATTCTAAAATCTCATTAACTGTACAATTGTTTTAAATTAAGTATTAAACTGTTAAACAAATTCAGTCAAACTCCCTGCCATTGCACACCAAAAAGCAGGCGAATGATTTCTGAACTTGACTAGTAGTATTTGATATATCCCGGCCTGTAATAAATATTGGCATTGCATAACTTGAAATATGTAAAAAATGGAGAAAATTTGCAATTTCTATTTAAAATAAATTTCTATAAATATTACCTAACGTTAATTGAAATCTCCTACGTAGACTTTCCTCCCATTCGAAGCTTCCTATTAGATATTCATAATGAATTCTTCTTCTTCTGTTTTAAAGATTATAAAATAAGTTCTAATCGTATTCACCATAATAATTACATGCAGATCTTAAGTAAAATTAATTAAGTTCAAAAAGGAATTCACTATATGCTAATGATGCTATTGGTGCTAATAAACCCAAACAGAGCAAGGAAAACAGTTTATTATAAAACATATTGAAATCAGAAATGTGTTCGAACTGCAACAGCTCATAAGTTCAGGAAGTGCTTGCAATTTTTCGGCTTAAACATAAATACATCTAAAGCATGATTTAAGGCTATTTCTAGAATTACCACGAATAACAACATTAACTTAAAGTTAAATACTAGAACAATTGAAATTGCCGTATTTTTGTGAAATTCGAAATTTAGCTATAATTTATTCAAATTCAAATACTGAACTCTGCATGAACTCTGCACTGCATAAAAAGCAAA
Source organism: Dolichopus griseipennis (assembly GCA_963082915.1). Taxonomy (NCBI): domain Eukaryota; kingdom Metazoa; phylum Arthropoda; class Insecta; order Diptera; family Dolichopodidae; genus Dolichopus; species Dolichopus griseipennis. The sequence continues at coordinate 5,947,982 of OY720441.1, forward strand.
TTGTACTATTCTATTTTAATTATTAGTCCCATTTACTAAATAAAATAATTGAATCGAATTTTGAACTTTTTTTTTATTAAATTTCGTAACTTATTAGCATTTAGAATAAGAATTATTTTGTCTAATTTCAAGTCTAATTAATAAACACAATTTTGTATTAATGGATAATATTTCTATTAAAATTTTGAAATAATTTTGACTCATTAAAAAAAACTATTTTTCGCATTTTTTTAAAAGTTTTTTGAAAATCTATTCTGGAACTTCTATAATGTTACAATCATAATTTTTTTAAAATTTCAGAATAAAATCAAATAATTTCAGAATACTAAAATTTAAATAATTTATTCTGTTAAAATATTTTTACTTGAATAATAAACTGCTTGTACAAAATTGGATTGAATACGTTTGTTAAAAACCTTTAAAACCATCAGAAAATTAAAACATTAATATTACAAAAATAAAATATTAATAAAAACGACTTGATCGATTAAAATAACGTTCGGACAGTATCAGTAGTTTTATTTATGATAATTATTTTAAAAATCAAGGTTAGGTTAATCCAATCTTTTACTTACTTTTCGTATTTCTTTTGAATTGAACCCATTTTTAATATTCTAGAAGAGTTGTAAGAAGCTTGGGCTACAATGAAACTCTTCGTTCAACCCAAATTTTTATGGTTAGTTTAATATTCGAGTTGGCTTAATATCTGAGTTAGTTCAAGTTTAAGTAAGCCCAACGTGCAAACTTATATATATATATAACTTAAACTATGAGGTAGTTCAACATTTGAGTTGATTTTGGAATTGAGCTTTGGATTTGAGTTGCTCTTATAAAACTCTGTAATTTGGAATTTAGGCACATTAATAAATTTTAACTCTATTTGGTAACAATTACCAACTTGAAGACTCAAACATATGAATGCCAAATTTAACGCTACATTTTGAACTGAAAAATACTTACGTCCATTTTCATTCATTTCATAACAAATGGATACTTAAAATTTGTTTATTTTTATAATTTTGCATTGAGTTTTCATTGAATTTTCCAAAATAAAACTAAAAATAAAAAAATTGGTATTTGATGAAAACATTTTAATGACGTCAGTCATCTGAAATTATTTGGGTATATGGTTTTATAGGTTAACCAATATCATGGTACTTATAAATTATGGCAACACTAAACCACATTTAAAATACTTACCAAATTGTATCCAATTTTATTTATTTATTCAAATTAAAATGCACATATTTGTAATCTAAATACATATATCTATATATGTATGTAGTTATATAAGAATAAATAAACTTGAAAATATTATGCAACTAATTGCAAATATTTAAATATAATATTTTTTTTAACATTTATCTGCAAAATATAACTGATAATATATTTCAACCAATCTTACATATTTTATTCTAATTCTATTTTAATAAAATTAAATCCAACTTATATGAACAGCTTCAGAAATTACAATTCCATTCAAAACAAACGACGTGGCGTTTTTACAAAGCGTCAATGTAGTGTATATCAGCGTCAACACATTGACATTGTTTTTTCAACAGTCTCTGGTTTTTAATAAACCCTTTAATTAATATTCAAAATTTCTCTAAATTTATTAAAAAAAATTACAGCATAAACCTCTTGGACTTTTACTTTGGCATACAATTGTGCAAAATATGTATTTACAAGTGTTCGTAATAAAATATATATAGTATTAAAAATTCTTTACAGTAAAGTTGAATGAAGTTGGATTGTATGACATCAAAAGTGTATAAAACACATATCAAAATGCATTTGACATTTATTCAATGTGATACCAATTTTGATGGTGTTATAATATGAAACGCATATGATAATAAAAACGCGGTTGACATTCACCGTTATAATGAAGTATAACAAATAATAATATAAGTAAACAAATATATATATATGTATATAGTATATTCGCATACCAGAAATACCCATATTTTTAACATGCCCTTATTTGTATTATCCCTACTTAATGATTATACTAATGCACATTTAGATATTATATTTTAGGAAAAAATGTAGTAAAGGAGCTTGTACTCAAACTTGGATACTGATAAATTTCATCAGATATTTATTACACAAGAAAAACTTTTCAGACGACTTTTATTTTTGAGATTTTCAAATATAAGAACAGTTACTCATATAAATAATAATATTTTTGACAACCCAGACTATCATTCGTAATCTGAAGGGACAATTTTTATGATTATGAAGCACATTATATGGTTATAACGATAAAAGTAAAGGTATATATTTGAAATATTCTAGACATATTTTTAATTTGTATATTAAGAATCTTCTAGTAAAATTTATCGAATTTTTTTTTTTTTTTTTTAAGTGCTAACGGTTCAACTGTTAGGCTAATAAGCTGTCTATACCACAGGTACATGTTGGAACAAAGGGCCATATTATATTTGTGTTATTAGAATTGATCTTAATGAATTTCACATACAATTTAAACATGAGATAGTACTAAGCCTTATAACATGTAGAAACGTCCTAAATTTTCAATAAATACAATTCTATGTGCTATACATAGTAATAAATTTGATGTTCCAATTATTAAGTATTTCTGTATCTGTGAGTTATATTATTCAATTAAATAATTTGTTTATATTTTGCATTTGTCTATATTTTTTGTCTGTATTTTTTATATATATATTTTATATATCCTTATAATTATTAATTATTGATTGAACCCAATAGCGAATGGTAGCTGAGTAAACCAGAAAAGTTTTTCCCTTTCACTGGAATCCGAAGCCGGGCCTTTCGCATGAAAGGTCGGCACTCAACCACTATGCCACCCAGCTGAGTGGATTTATTTGGTTGTCAAAAAAAGTTAGGAAAAAAGTGTAAAAAAAATTTTACAAAACAGGTAAAAGCTCCCATACCAATTTTAATCTTTTTAATACTACAAAATCTTTAACCCTTTTATTTTGTTAGATGCCATTACTGAAATTACATTAGCCATGGAATATAACAATGCAGAATATTCATGTTATTTCAATTATTCTAATTATTTGGTACATATTTTCATATTTTTTTTATCGTTTGATAAAATTTTTTGAAAATGTTTAAACAAAATTAATTGTATGCGTATTTTTAGAATTTTACTTATACCATTGCTAAAATTGAAATAAAAAACTTCTAAATATTTGAAAATTTTATAAATATGTATATTAAAGTAAATTAAATTAAATTGAGTATAAGTAATTTTATGGTAATATCAATAGACACAATTTAAAATTTCGCTTTTGAATAATTCTGTAAAAAAGATATGTTAGCCCAGAATGCGACACGAAACAGATTACAAATAGTCGAGAGTGAAAATCGCAAAGCAAATACAATTGGAACGATGTATTTATCATTTGATGGAATATCTTAAGACTGCAAATGCTCTACTAAATCCATGATTGAAATGTCAAAAAAGTTAAAACGTATAAAACTATATGAGATCAGATAATCTCAACATATTCAAAAATTGAACAGAACTGAACGTGGTCAAAAAACGTTTTCTGAACAAATGACAAGAAAAAGTAAACATATATTTTTAAACATAAAGATATAATGATATAAATAATCCCAACATCATCGCACTCTACTCAGCCATCGTTGTACAGTTTGAACACTGACTAAAGAAATAAAACAACTAATACACACGCTCTACATTTGCAACAGAAGCTTATCTTTACACAGTTGAACTATCCAATTGCGCAATACAATTATGGAAATTCGTTTGTCATGCGCTCATGACGCATATCGTACCATACAAGCACAACATAAATTAATGTATTTCTTAATATCCCATCCAACCCTATATTTTCCAAATCCGATTCCTAGAAATCTTTTTTCATCCCTATCCTCAAAACCTAACTGTAAATTTGTATCAAAGATCCCATTATAATATTTGGTTCAAAAAGAGTTATGATTTTGGAGTGTTAAAGTCGCAGTAGCTAAAGGAACTAACAGGTGGCTTTCCAAGCTTTCCATGCCCCTCGTTAAAAAAAATATAAAGAAAACTTTGGACGAAAAATTTATAAATTTATTGAAAAAAAAATGAAATAATTTATTACACTTGTACTAGGAGCTTCCAGGAGCGAATTTATTATCCTTTGATGGAATTTCTTAAGACTCCAATTACTCTACTATTGAACAACTCAAAACATATGAATCATAATTCTAATAAATTAAAATCATTTATCTTTTTTATTCCACAATTTTTATTTCTACCATTTAATAACACTTTATTTAAGCACCACAAAACCTTGGACTTTTTCAATTACATGTCAATTCATATACCACTTTCATTCTTTTGAATTCTAATATAAAATCCAATAACAAAAAAATCAACGTTCTCAAATACTCAAAAAACAGCTTAAAAAATCATAACATAACAATATTAACCGAAATTCTATATATTTTCAGAATAAGTACTTAAAAAATACTTTATATACAAAATTAAATTTTGAAAAGAATTATTTTCCACAAAACTTAATTGAAATCCATAAGGTTTTCCTTTACATTTTCACTTACAAAATTTTCCGCCACAAAAAATCAAAATACACAAATTTTTCAGCACACAATTTAATTAGAAATGTAAAAAAGAAAAAAAACTCATGAATTCCATAAACTGATTAGACTCGTAATATCCTTATGTGGAAATTAAAAAAAAAAAACAAAAAAAAAAAACGTAAATCGAGATAACAAGAAAAAAAAAAAAAAACAAATTTTTAAATTCCCTATTCTCATCATTAGCAATTCCATTTCCATAATTATTTGTAATTTCCTTTTTCTGACGGCAAAATCATGCCAAAATGGAAGTGAAAATGTTTACTTGTTATAATATTCTTCCTACACCAAACAACCACCGCCATCTACCACAAATTTAAAAAAAAAACGCCATAATATAAAAAATAAAAAATGGTGTCTATGTACATAAAATAGTATGGTTGTGTTCTGTGGCCGACAATATCGTACAATCAAGATTCCCAAAGTGAAATGAATACTCTTTTAAAGTAAGGCCGGGCCTGGTAATTCTGGAACAATTTTTCCTTGAAAAGCAATGCGTCAGTGAAGAAAGCCAAAACAAAAATTCAATTCCGAGCGATTTCTTATAAACTTTTTTGTGTGCCGAATTTTCTTAACTGAGTACCGAATATTTGTATATGATATAGCAACTTATTTGATAAATTATTACAGAAAAGTAACTCTTTAGCTAAGGATCAAACGCTCCTATCGCGCGTAAGGTTGATTTAACGTTTACAACACAGTTAATTTAAATACGAATTTACCAAATTTTACAGAAGCTAAGAAGCCACGAAAGAAACTATCCCTGCTCTAGAATCACTCCTCTGGAGTTTGGGCATCTTATGCATGAAGTCATTCATTCAATTGATTATAGTTTTTGTTCTTTTAAAAACGATATTTTAGAACTTACGAAGAACCAAAACTCATCGTAATCCATTAGTCAAAGTTTTAATTGATTCCAATACTTAATAGACACTGCATTCACGTCTGGAAAATAAAAATCTTCTACATTAATATTTATCATTCAGTTTTATGATTTTCAACATGAATGATACTTCACAGGAGTAGTTTAGCTTTTCAACAGTAAATATAAAAACAAAATAATAAAAGAAGAACTATATAAAAAATGGTGATACGATTGATATAATATTTAACAAACTTACAGGGATGATTATACCATTTAATTTTTGACTCAAAAATTTATTAATTCGATTTTTTTTTAGAAAATTAGATAGATAAAAAAAATGTAAAAGTAAAATCCATGTTAATTCCAAAAAATGTTTGAAGTTTCAACCTTTGAATCCAATGTTTCGCTTAGACTTTTAGTGGACCAGCGATTTGAGTTGAAATTTGAGCTTTTTACTAGCCTTTTTTTGTTGAAGTGCTACGGAGCATTGTAAATTACAATTCTAATAACTTATCCACAGTTTATTAATAAACTCTTTAGATTCTAATAATTTTTAAATGTAATAAAATTGAAATAAGGTTTTTGAAATAGTTTGAGCTTTGCATCAATCTTTAATATTCGTTACTTCTAACGAGTTGCAGTTTAACTTTGCATTTGAAAATTGGCAAACTAATAAGTGACTTCATAGTATTTTACAACTCACCTGATCGTAGCCGTGAAATAAAGTCTCCTAGATGTTATTGTAGAGAAATATGACCCCTAAGTAACCCACTGCATGAAAATTAATTTCGAATAAAGTTTTGATTTATTTGTAGTACCAGACAATAGTAAATGTTGCCTGATAATATTAATCCTTTGCCGATTTGACATTTGGAATTATTATTAAATTATTTTAATATACATTATATTTTTTTATTAGATATGATCCGACCAGGGTTTAAATCCGAGACTTTGCGATTGAAAAGCAACCACTTTACAACTGAGCTATCAGTCATATAGTTCATTAATGTCTGATCTATAAATTTTAATATTTTTCAGAATGTTCAAATTGGATTCAAAATTAGTCTTATTCTCATATTTTAGAATACTTGTCTATACCTAAAGAGGGAACATCTACTCTGATTTTCAATATAACTAAAACCTAACCAGAATTTCATCTACTTATATTTATAAATATTCTAAACTATAGGGTGTCATTTCTCATTCAATGTGCAATGTGAATGAGCTCCGGAAGCTTCATTCCATAAAGCCTTATTTTATGGCTCCTATATTTAAACCACTACCTTCCTCATCTGCCATATATCTATTTTTTTAATACCCAAGGTTTACTATATGGAATATTAAATAATCGAAATGGACACATTTATTTTAGAACCCAATAATCTGTTTCATATTTCATAAAATACAATTTAAATTTACAAACAAATTATTTTTAAATCAAAATAACTTTCAATGAAAAGTAAAATTCCTTCATATAGTTACAGCAGTCAATGTATTGGCACATACCTAAAATTCAAAATAATAGAAAATTCCAATTTAAAAACCCATTTCTCATTATCAACTATTCTATTTAACAACAAAATATTTGGAAATGCCTCATTTCACATTCCCTATGTGAAAGAATTTTTATTCCAAATTGATTCTAAAAAAAAACAAAAACAAAAAAATAAAACCTTAGTTATGCAAAAGGAGCACTTAAAACAAAAAGATTCCCTATGCTAATGTGCCTGCTGACGAAATGCAATGCAAATATTTACATAAAATCTTATTTGTATTTACTTACATTTATGTTATTACACCACACATATTATGCATATTAATTTTGTATAAAGTGTAAATGAAAATATTTAACATTTTCATTTTCATAATCGATAAGTGCTTAGAGCGATTTTTTTTTTTTTTTTTTTTGTAATTTATTTCCATATAATCGATTTTTTTTCAATTATTGAAGTTAAATATTACATTATCAGTGTAACAAATAAACACTATATCTAACCAATATGTGTTAAATATCTTATCGTTCATAGAGTTGTCGTAACTTAATAATAATTAAAAATGTAATCTTTAATTTAGGGAAGCAAATTATCGATTTAAATAAATCGATAATACAAAAAGGGACTATCAAATAACTTTTCATATATATTGCACAAGGAAAACGGAAACTAAGGTATGTACGTTATTATAAGGATTTTTAGACTCTTGTTCATAAAACAATTATAAAAAAGCTAACACTACAATTTCAAAAGTATTTTAAGAAAGTTGTTAAACTCATGTGTGTATTTATATCTGTGAGCTTATAACTCGCGTAAATTGGATATAAATGCTTTCTTTGTAAATTGTAAAATTAACGTCGTAGATAGGTCAAATCAGACAATGGAACCGGGAGGCTCGTATTCAAAAACACCAGATTTTTCTGAGAAATATCAAGTTCTAACCATCGGAATTATTTTAAATTTGGTACATTTAAATTAATCACACATTATTAGTGGTGGCTCATGAAGAGAAGAAAGCTAAAAAGATAGAACAACTTCCTATATGGGTCAAATTGAACCACGGGATCGGGGGTGGGAGTTCCCATATAAAATAACCACACTTCACAGAAAAGCTCAAATTTTAACCATCGGAAATTTGAATTAGTTATTTTTCCCTACCAAAAAGAAACTGTGTTTAACAAAAAGTGGCAAAATATTACCATTTGTTTTATCTAATTTGTCTTTGTTTCCTTTACGAGGATGCGTTAGCGTAATACGGAGAACTTGAACATTTTGGGGATTGAGCTAAACCAAAAATTGACTTGGTCAAATCATATTTTTTAAGTAGCTAAGGACGCTGCTAATTTGTGGGTTTCTTGCATCGCTGAAAACTTACTTCTCATCATCTGATCTCTTTAACATCTATGAAACTTACATTAGGCGGAAGTATAATGCACATATTTGGGCTGGTGCTCCCATTACGGCGCTGGGATATCTCGATAAAATACAAAATAGAGCTATTCGTCTTATAAATGATCCCAGTGTTACTTCAACACTCCAAACTCCAAGACTAAATTTAATAAAAATGTACAGGTACATTTCGAAAATAGCGATTAGAAAAAGGAAGCTTGTTAAATTACGCGTAGAATCCCAAATTTCCTAAGCTAGCAAAAATATTGGGAAAATAGAACTTTTTTATTTATTTTTCTTATTAAAACGTGTCCAATATTATATGGCATGTCACTTAAGCAAATGTTACTATTTTTTTCAAATCATCTAAACCTATACACTTTCTGGCTTATTACAAAACCCTTTTATAATTACCTACGGTTCCAAATATACTTTTAAAAAACCTAAACAGTCAAATTATGTAAAGGACATTTTAAAATATGTTTTATATAAACCAAATTGAACATTAGCCCAAATAATGAACCATTTTTGCGATTACCGTTATGTTTTCTATTCAATTTAACAAACATCTACAAATATGCAATCTATATATACACACTTTACATGTTACTGAACATTAAAATATTTTCTATTTTTATAAAGATGTCTTCACTTGATTCATTCGATATTAAAATCGATTCTTAAATAAATACATGTGTTTGTTCACTTAGTAACATCTAATTAGAAACCAATGAATTAAATAAACAATAAGAAAAATAATAATAATAAAAATTTAATCTAAAAAAAAACAAATTGTGTAACTAAATTTTAATTTTTTTTGCGGTTAATTTTCACAAACTTTTAAAATACAAATTTCAATTTTGTATCGCATTTTGCTTACGATTACAATAAACTGGAAACAATTGTATTAAAAAGCGTCTTAGAAAAACAAAATAGAAAAACAAATTGTTTTACAACATTTTTATTGTATTTCTTTGTTTTATTTATTTACTTTGAATACTTTATTTTCAATTTGATGAACTGTAAAGTTTATATTTTATATCAAATCATTTAATCAAACTTCTCTTCCAACCTAAATGTGTCTTCTTGTTTTAAAAGTCAGCCACTTAAAAGATGGATATGTCTACACACACACACACACAAACGCACAAGAAAGTCAAAATAAAATCTAGTAAGGAAAAAAAACAAATCACTTGTGTTCAAATTTACACATCATTTAATCCTTTATCTAAAACGGTAAAAAAAAAAACAATAAAACAATGAAATAAAATAACGATATTATAACAGAAACAAACAGAAAATAATCTAAAAATGTACATATATATATATTTATCGTATACGATAACATCAATGTAAGAATAAGAGAAAACAAACAGTTAAAAGCTTTCTGATAAGTTAATATTACATTTTCACACTTTTGGAAATTTTCCAAAAAAAAAAACTGTTGAATTTTTTTTGGAAAATTTAAAAATGTTACAAATTAAAAACAAAATAACTAACGGTAATTAACAATAAAATAGTCAAAGTTTAAATCGAAAAGTAATGTTTTATGTTCAAAATCAATCTGTCAAATTAAAATCCTTAAATATCGTTTTTGTAAAATTTCTAAAGAAGATGAAAAAAACAAAAATGACAATTGTGTGTTAATTCCAAAATAAATATTTTCAAATAAATACAAGAATTAAAATTAATTTGAAACCATTATGTTTTACAGTTAAAATTTTTGACTTTTAATTAACGGATAATTTCTTTTATTTTGCTTTTTTTTATTTTAGATTCTTTTTTTTAGTAAAGGAACGAGAATGACATTGAATTTCACAAGAATGACATTTATCAAGGCTATGATAATAAAGGAATTTTATAATCAAATTGTGAATATATTTCTTGAAGGTTTATGATGGTTAGACAATACGAATAAATCGTATTAAATGATAATGATGAAACTTTAATGTCACTTTTAGGTGAAATTTCAAAAAATTTATGACTGAAAAATTTATAATAATTAATAACCCATTATTTTCCTTAAAACAACGCGTATTTTCATGTCGAAATTTACTAACTATGCGGCTGTTTTTTTTGTGACATGACCTTTTAATTACTGGGTCCATTGTCTTCAAAAATCTACTTTCAAGTAAAATGAACAGTTAGTTGTAAAATTATTGTGAGATTTATAAAATAAAATGGTGGGCTAAAAATCACGCCTGTTTGTAAATTTAATAGCTTTTTTGGTTATTAATATCTCTTATTGTTATCTATTTAAAAAAATATAATATGAACCTTGCATGATTTAAATTCTAATTATGAAAAATAATATCAGATAAATGAATACGACTTCATCCAAATGGCTTTTAAATAGGCGTTTTTGTAGGCCTATTCACAATTTTAATATTGAGCTTTAGTTGCTGTATAGTTTAAGGCTTGTTCACATATACTAATTTTTTGAGATAACCTCATAGGATTAATCTGACGCGGTTAAAATGGAACCCTGAATTTATATAGGCATAATTTGGTTATCAAAAATTTCACTTAGATGAGTAATTGTGGCACCGGCCGTATGTACTGTTGGTTCATACTATTAACACCAATTGTACAAAACTACAGGGCGAACAAAATATTTAATTATTGTTACACATAGTACGATTATTAAACATAGTACGATACCTGTCCACATTTACTGTCACAGTATTATCAACTTTATTCCTGAAGAAGTTTGAGACCCCCCACTGATGTGTACATTGTACATTTGAGCGAGTATAATAGGCGCTGATAAACAACTTTTACAGTATACCCAAAATAGCATATTATGCTTATTCACATTCATTAAGATGGAAATATGCTTCTTCATACTTGAATTGTTCAGTAATTGTTTTAAAAAAAAGTCAGTAAAATTGAATTGCCATTGGGAAAGTATGCTTTGCTTTTTAGAGTAACTTTGTATGTTGGTGTAACAAGCTTCGATTAATTAAATCTGCAAAAAAATAAAAAAATATATAAACGAAAAAGTTATTAAATTTTTAAACCTCATGGTGACTTTTGGCCCACCCTGTTCGCACAGAATAATTTGTTAAAATCTATTTAAAAAGGACAATATAAATATTGAGGTGTGTTTATTTATACATACAGGGTGTCCAAAATTTGATAAATTAAATGTGGGAAACTAAAGATCCAATTTTGCAATTTCTGCTTTAATTCCTGAATGTTTTGTTGACGTAAGCCAGTACCTTCATGTAGATTCGACAATATCATCTTCGTAGTGTCAGATTTTTGGCAAAATGAAACCCAATGTCAAAAAATATTCTCAGTTGCGATTGAAATAAAACATTGTGCCATGAAACATGGCTTGATGGTATGAAAGGCTTACAATATATGAATGTATAAGTAGAGTTTGCAAAATATCCGGCTTTTTAGTATCCGCGAATACCGGTTTTCATTATTCGAAAACCGCGGTTAACCGTGCGGATACGGATATTTTGGAAATAACTAATTTAAAAAAGAAAAGATAAAAAAACTCGAAAAATTATCGATTTAAGATGAAAATTTATTCACTTTTTTTCATTTATATACAAATATTTTAAAAAAACTAAGGAATTTAGCGAATAATCAGATAAACGGGTTCGAAGTTTGCCGCAAAAGTGGGAGGCAACAGAGGGAAAGTTCTTTCAGCCTCGGTGATATAGATGAAGAAGATTCAAAAAGTCTACCAAACAGATTAGATGCAAATTCCAAAACAATTTTTGATGGTTTTATAGAGTTATTGGTGAGACATGACAGTGTATCGATAATGGTAGAGTTTTCTCGTTCTTTCATCCGTCGTTCAATATTTGATTTTAATTTAGTACAAATCTCGTCATTACATTCATCTAATTTTTTGTATAGAAAATTCATCGTTCCTTTTGCTGTTAATAAATTGGCATCCTGTCTCCCCAATCATCAACCGAGGCCGAAAGAACTTTCTCTGTTGCCTCCCACTTTTGCGGCAAACTGTCTCCCCAATGTTTCAACAGCTAATGTTAATGGTTTTATTGCATTCATTAAGCTGGACAATTTTTCGAAATCTATTCCAGATACTAGTTGAAGTGCATTTAATTCGATGAGCGTGTTTGGAATTCGAATTCTGAGTAGTTTTTCTAACATAGGATGAATAGAGTTCCACCTGTGTTTGACATCCGGTTGAAGTTCCAGGTCGTGTCCAATTTCATCGATAATTTTCTTTTGTAAAATTGAATTTCGAGTACTAGATTTCTTCAAAAACCTAATCAAAATCCGCACGTTCTTCAGATTATTTTGTATGTCGGCATCTTTAACTTCATCATCTGCGAATTTTTCTTCATTAACATCATCATCATCGAAAAATTCATTGTCTTGGAAGTCATCATCATTTTCATCTTCTTCTTCTTCTATTATAATGTCAACATCATTCGATTTTAAAACTTCCTTTTTATAAAACGTTTCAACTACCGCCAAATGCAGACCGTGACATAAACATAACTGTGATTGAGATGGACAATCTCTTCCATACTTCACCATTACACTGGCACCATCATTTGTAGTACAAACAATGTCGTTTTGGAATGACAAATTAAACAACTCTAAATGCTTGGTTACACTTTCTAACACTACAGCTGAAGTACACGAACCAGTAGCTCTCACCAAACCTAGATTGTTGCAATTTCCATTATTTCCATGTACATTGATATTAATAAAGCGACGATTTCGTGCACTTACCCACTCATCAAGGGTTATACTAAACTTACCACCATCATTCTTAATTGTTGTTAATTTTTTTATTACCTCTTGTTTTCTATTTTCGAATTCAGTATGAATAAGTCGCATAACACTGTTTTCACTTTTTGGTAGGTTATATCCTCTGTCTACAATAGATTTTCTGATAAACTTGGAATTTGTAATTGCACGAATTGTTATTCCGTCTTCAGCAACTAATCTTGAAACAATCTCACTTAAACTTTGCCGTTTAACAAAATCCATCAACGTGTTTCCTTTGATTTTTTTTAAGTTTTGCTCTTGTTCCCCAAAAACGGATTCATCATTATCCCGTTTACAATAGATTTTGTGTACCAGTTTCAGATGGTTTAACATACCACCCGTGTTTCCATTACTATTTGAAATAAAAACCATACACTTTAAACATTGAGCTTTGGCAACTTTTTTATTGGTAGATGGAATTTTTTTGAAATATTCCCAAACAGGAGCTGATGGTGCCATGGGTTAAATAGTAATACAATATAAATTTAATATAAGTTTTACGGCGAAAAGAACTTAATTATAATTACCTTTGATTTTTTTTCAATTCTTTGATTTGAAAGCTTTTCTAACAATTTTGCAATAACAATTTATATCAATGTACAACAAATTGCTTATTTTTATGTAGTTTTAAATAATGTTACGGATTTTTTTATGCGTCTGATATATTTAAATGAAATAAATAAACTAACGTCTCGGTAAAAAAAAACTTATGCAGTTATGGACTAAAATAAATAAAGCCTACTTAGATTTTTTTTCAAATGAATTTGTTTTTGGCAGTTTTTTTTTAAATTGCGTTTGTTTGGCATCTACGTAGTGATAGAGAAAAGAGGCAAAGCGACATAAAATAATATAATATAAAATATTAAAATAACAGGACACCGCTTTGTTTTTTCAAATAAAATTTTTTTCCAAATGAAAAAAATTTTATTCTATACATAATTTAAAAATTTTCACTATCCGATAATCGCGAGTATATTTGTGCGGATACCGAATACGGATTTTTGTCTGCAAATTCGCGGATATCGGATACGGATAACCCGAACCGTCAAACTCTATGTATAAGCCAATCAACTCCTTCATTCCGACGGAAAATCCTAAAAGGCTTAAAAGAAGTAAGGCGCCGGAAGTAGCAGTAAATACTATAGTGTCTTCATTTATGTGCCATATTGATAAAGATCTGTCTCTTAATCAATATGGCAATGCACCAGTTAAATATTAAAAATTATATTTTTAGTAGTTATATAAATTTAACAAAACAAAATTTAGTTTATTAAATTTTCTTTTCATCAATTTGCTCCATATCACATTCATAATAAGTTTCATCTGATTTCTATGTTTAAAATAAAGGGGATTCTAAGGTTTAACTAGTATCCACGTAGGACCAAATGACTATATATAAAAGAATGCTGGTGTTGCCAGCTTTAAAAAAATATATAACTTTAATGGCGCATATTATCCTTTAAGGACGAAAAGGACATTTAAAAGTATCCTTGTTATTTTAGTCTATTTTACAAAAACCGTTATAACTAGCGATCTGTATAATATATATGTATTCAGTCAAGCTAATAATTAAGATGACGGTCTGGAGAATATTTTACTGTTTCTTTGATGACGATAGGTGCTGCCGTTTTGGAGATATTGTAGTTCAAAGTTGAAAATTTTTGCAAAAAAAAAATTTTTAACATCCTTTCTCTTAAACTCATATTTTTCAAAATTTTGCAAAGAAATCCTCTAAATATTTTTACATCGTTGGAAAGCTCTTATTTTTTGCTATAATTTGGGCATACAAAGGTATGTCTATATTAAAGCGTTTAGAAGATATAAGCATTTATGAAATAAAAAATTTTTTGTTTTGTAATTTTTTCTGTATAAAAAAATGTTGATATGTTTTACAATTTTTTCAGCTGTTGATATGTATTACAATTTTTTCAGCCGTACTTTTTAAATGAATTAAATAATTTTATTTTTGAAAAAAAAAATTTTAATATGTTATAAATATGTTTCCAGGTATAAAAAAATTCCAAAAAAAAAAACAATTCCAAAAAAAATAATTCCAAAAAAAAAATTCCAAAAATCAAAATTTAATGACAAACTATTTTTAAAAACAGTAATTTTTTACATGCATATTTCAACAAATAAAAATTTAAAAATAGTGGGGGCTGCCGCCCCCAAACCCCCGCTAAACAAATTATTGAAACCCTGATTTTAAATTCAACTCTAAAATCTCTCCTAATTCAGAATCTCACGTATACAAATATATAAATATTCTGGAAAAAGCGTATAATCCTAATTTTGTAACAAACTCTAAAATTCTTGCTCGCTAAAGCTATGGAAATATTTTTTGGCAAAATAAATTTATGAGAAATAAAGTATGAAAATGTATTTTTTAATAAAATTATTGTGTCAGTTTTTCATTCATGTTCTCTGGTGGGGCTATTTGTCAACATATACCATACTTATTCTATACCGTTTGAAAGAGTGTCAAAAGACCTTTCTAACAGTATAATAAAAAATACAGGGTGCTTTTGAAAATTTCATAGTTATAGTGGTTTTTTTGAAAGTTCAAAATTTTTTTTTTTTTGTTTTAAATTTCCACTTGAAATTGCAATATCTCCAAAACGGCAACACCTATCGTCATCAGATAGACGTTTAAATATTCTCCAGAACGTCATCTTAATTAATAGCTTTGATTGAATATATATATATTGAACAGATCGTTAGATATACCGTTTTTTGTAAAATAGACTAAAATAACAAGGATACTTTTAAATGTCCTTTTCGTCCTTAAAGGATAATATGCGCCATTAAAGCTGTATATTTTTTGAATTTAGTCATGACCTTTTATATTTAGTCATTTGGTCCTACGCGGATACTAGTTAAACCTTAGAATAGCCAAAATAAATAATTTTTACCATTTTATTATTAATATTCTTTGCCGGTTTTTTTCTAATTTAATTTTTTTAAATTATAGAATTGAATAAAATGAAAACCATATTTTATATAATAATCAATATTTTGCTAGAAAAATGTGCAAATATATTAACATATATTTATACCTTTAATATCTGAATTGAATGAACTCATTTTCTAAAGTCATTTGCTTAGATTAAAATGTTTTATTCATTTCGTGTTAAGTCACACATAAGTTCCACTATATTTTTCTATTCGAAATCCCCTTTAATTTTCTATAATAGTTTTGTTTTATTTCTTGACCATATATTTCTCGTAAACAATTCCAGATCATAGAATCTAACACAGAAGCAAACAAAACCTATAACTTAACAAATAAATAAATAGAGGAACACTCTAGTTGAAGTTATTTGCCATAACACTTTATATGCAATTGTATAAATTAAAAAAAAATTTATTCGATTTTATTCAGTTTTGTTTTTTTTTTAATTCAGAAAAAAATTTACCTATATAATTTTTTTTAATATCTGTTTTGTAAAAATTCCATTTGAACCTTTTTTTTATTGTCCGTTTATTTGATTGAAAGCATTTTAAATAGAAGAACTCTAATCTTAATCCGAATCATCTCAATCAAAGCAGTTCTCGCCTCACATTTCTACGTAACTAATTAAATGTGTAAGATTATGAAGATCCGACACGACTTTAATTTTGAAGCTATTTCACACAACTTCTGCCTCTTGCATCAATATTTAGAGTAAACCAATCTCTAACTTTTATACAATTATTTGCAATATCAATATTTATTTTATTTGTTATATAAATTAGAAGGAAAATTATCTTGCGGCAGAGTTGCTATAATTAGTACCCTCCAGGTTCGTTTTGAACTTTCTTAAGTGAAACTCGTCAGCTCTTTGAATCACAAGCTGAATATTTAAATTCTACCAGTTTTTATTATTTACTTTCCGACATAAGTGCGGTAAATTTAACCCATTTAAATCCATTCGCTCGAAGCCGTTGCTACCATTGCTAAGTCCCTTTATCACCAAATCAGAAATATTAGATTTCAAAATTTTTTTACTGCAACTTCAACAACGTCAAAAGAATTATTTGGAATTTCTTGTCTGTCTTTACTATTAAAAAAAAAAAAAAAAAAATAGAATCTAGAAAGTTTTGATATATGTGTTATAAGATCTACGAAACAAAAGGCAAAATACAAAAATAAAAAAAAACACACATGCATATATTATTATTATCCTTGCATTTTCTTTCCTTTTTTCATAGGTACTTCAGATTTTATACTACATAAAATTTTTTCGAATTTGGCTTTTTGATTTTGTTTTTCATTAAACTTGGTTTTATGTTTTTACTTTTCATTTTTTTCTTCCATTTTTTTCTGAGCTGAAATTTATGGTCATACATACATGAACATTTAAATTAGAGCTTATCGCTATAAAAGTTTTTTCCAATGACTCCTGATTTTAAAAATCCATTTGAAATGTGCTATAAAATCTACTTTCAAAGAACCCTACACTCACATTAGGAGTCCTTTAAATAGTTTTATTGCCTTTATAGACAACCGACAGGAGAAGACGAAGCTAAACCTCCATAATATAAAATTCTTAGATCTAGCTGCACAACATTAGTTCGTGAATCTTAGGAAATGGATTTTTTGACTCATCCGAATATTTGATATTGAGAACTGAAAGAAGAAAAGGTCGAAAAGCCCTTTAAATAGTTTTAATTTTTCCTTTAAATAGTTTTAATGCCTTAACAGACTGCCTTTACGTACAGCCATAGGAGGAGACAAAGCTAAAATTTCATAATATGGAATTCTTAGATCAAGATACACATCATGAATTCGTGAATCTTAGAAGATGGATTTTTTGACTCATCCGAATATTCAAATAAAATATTGAGAACTGAAAGATGAAAACGCCGAATATTAAAATAAAGGCTGTTGTGAAGAAAATCTTCGTTTCCTCTATTTGACAGGTACAAACAAAATACAGGTACAAATTTTTTAAACGATTTAATTTTTTTTTGAAAAATTGTATATTAAAGTTCAGAAGTTATTTGCATATTTAATTTTTTGCAAATTCCATTCTTTTATTCAGTTTTAGTTTGTTTTGAGATAATTTTAAAGACGCAAGATTTACACTAGTATTTGAATACTAAACCATAGGTTAATCATTTTTTCCTTTTTAATTTGATTTAATACATTTGATTGTTTTAATTTTTTGAAAAAAATTCAAACAAAAGACATTAAAAAATAAAAAAAAAATTTAATAATTTTATAGAGTTTTCTTTAAATTTTCGAATTTCGAATTAAAAAGTATGACTAGAATTAAAATAGAAAATATATAGATCAGGTAATTGAACAATTTTAATTTGATTGGTTTTGTAATTTGAACAGTTTTTTCCAACAATATTCATAGCAATTATTAAACAGTTTGAAGCTAGATCACCTTAAGTTTTGAGGAATCAAATAAGAGAACGTTGTAGTTACTGAGTAAAACATAAAGGTATACTTATTCAAAAGTACATTCAGGCCTCTTTATATTAAAATCATTAGAAAAATGTTAGGTTTTTGAAACTGAACTTCTGCTACAGTAATCTCCACATACTAGGTTAGGAGTTGATATTCATATGTAAAAATATGTACTTTTAAAAGTAGGTGTTATGTCTCAAACATTATGAAACAAGGAACCGCTGAAGTACTGCTGCTGCTGCGCTAAGTACTGCTGCTAATTCACGTGCTCTAATGATCTGATCTGATCAAAAGTAACACTTAGCACACAATATATTATTAACCAAGGGGTACTGCTGCTAATTCACGTGTCCTAATGAAACCAAGGGGTTGGGTGGTTACGACCCGTCTACTAATTATATTAGTTTTTATGTTGTTAGGTTCAATTCAAATCCAGGGAAATATTTTATAAAAAATTTCAGTTTTGTAAATGTAATTAAAATCAAGTTTGAAGGAGAAATACCTATTCTTATATGCAAATATTATGAAATCGTAAAGTCTATTTCATGAAAGTATCAAAATTCAATATAAAATTTTAAAACAGAAAAAAAATTTGGTTTTTACACTCAAACCTATCGTACGAAGAAGGGATTTCCCCCGTAGTATATAATAAAATGTTTAAAAAACCTAAAGTTCAGATGTACATGTTATTTACTCTCTTAGCGTTTACCGATCTCGTTTCTCCAAATTTGAACCTCCAAAATAACGCCTAATTCTATGGCAAGTTAATCCTGTATATAATAAAACACCCTGTATAAAATAATTAATAGTGAATCAAAAGTCAAATTAAAAAAATAGTCAGCAAGTCCTTATTTATTTTATGAACTTGAAAAGTTCAGACTTTGTAAAACTAATTAAACATATTTTATTGAATATTGAATAATAATTTGGATATATTGATTTATACTTAATAAATAATAAATTAAACAAATTTTTATATATCAAACTAATTAATATCTTTTGATTGAAGATAGCAAAAAATTATCGAAAACAAAAGAAGCTTCATTAATTCAACCAAATTTAGAATTCATGGATATGTGAAGTTAAAATTAATCTTAGCTATTTACAGAATCTATATTAAAAAAAATATTGAATAAAATTTAATCTTGGGTTATAAAATTCAAGGGCATTCTTTTATAAAAAAAAAAAACAAAAATTATCATTAAAAATTAATTTTAATAAATTTCTATATCAAAATATTACAAAAATTTTATGAAATTTCTTTTTCTAAATATGGACATTTCTTGAATATTAAACTTCGAAATCATATTATATATAAAAAAAAAAAATTCAAATCCTAATCAAACGGAAACTATATAATTTTATGGGAAACTGGACTCCAGACAAGCGTATAGTTACTCCCTAAAAGCGTTTTAGTTTATTTGCAATCACTATTTAAAAAACGTGATTTCAATCTGCGTCCATACTCCCTTTATGTCCTAAAACATTACATAATAAATTTAACAAATGGTAATGAGCGGTCAAAAATTTAGTTTCTGCAAAATTGTGTAAATCCAAAATTCAACTATCTTAATTAAAATTGAAAAGCAGTGCACGAATCCGTCAAAACTTTGGAAATTGTCCTTAGGATTTCAGAAAGATTCCTCTAATTCCAATATTTTGTTCCTACTAATTTTTGCTTTACACATCATATAAAATTTTGATCACTCTTACATTAAAAGATCCGTCCCAAATATTAAGTCCCATTGGCCAAAAGCCAAATTTGTAAAAGCTAAATGCATCAAATAGCATTATATTAAAGGCTTTGCTGCTGATTAAGTATGAAAACAGTTGAAAGAGATTTTAGAGTTGGATACAAAATCAGCGGGGATTTATGAACGACAGCCTGAATTTTTTTAAGACTCTCGCTGCAGATTAAGAATTAAAAGCAGTAAGAAGGGTTTTTAGGTTTTGGATTTAAAATTAGAATTATATACTTTTTCCAGAGTATTAGTTTTCCCTAATTTGGCTTTTGACGAATTTGGATCTTGAAAGCTGAAATTTCCAACAGAACCGTAAAATTTTTACAATTGAAATTGAAGATCCAAATTTGACTACATACACTTCAAAAAATCATAACATGGCAATTTAAAACAACTGCCCTTCAGCCCATTTGCATATCTACGTTTAAGCAGCTTTGCTTCAGTGAACTTTAATTTTAGTTTGATTAAGTTTAGTAAAAATATCAGTTCAGTCACTCACTAAACTTCTCTAGGTCCGGTTGTACGTTCACGTTTTTTTTTTAAATTTTTCACTCAAATATTGTTTTGATTGCCTTTATAATCATGTTCTTCTTGAAAGTTAAGTTACATACAGTCCGAAATGAATTTATGACCAACTAAATTACTGCATATATCCACAGCAATATGCTTCATTGATGATTTTTCAGAATTTTCTTTTCTTATATTTTTTTAAGAATTAATGTTTTGCAATTTTAACAAAATAATTCTCTTTCATTGCTTATTGCTTATTTTTTTTTTAACATTTTTAGTACTCGTTTGTCAACTTGATATATTATAGAATGTCTACGATATAATAAATTCTAATAATGTTATGATTTATGCCATAATTTTATTTAATAAAAAAAATATAAAAGAATATAAATGAAAAACAATGAGAAAAAAAAAGAGAAAAATCAGGGGTGTTCAACGTTTTTTTTGTGTACTTGATTGTGTGAAAAGTGTACTGAAAGTAAAAAATTAATAAAAGACTTAAGAGCCACCTGTATTCAAACTAATGTATAAAAGCACTTAAATTTTAATCACTTAGAATACTAGACCATATGAATATATGAATTTGTATCGTAGTATCGTATATTATCCATTAACCATTAACGATTTAAAAAAACATTTCAGATATATTTTGAAATTGTGTCGTCGCTATTTAAAAACGCATTGGTTAAAAGATTTAAATACAACACTCAACAGCTTATAATGAATCGAGTGGAATAATTTTTTTGTTCTCCTTTTTTACTCCCTTTGGAGCATAGAGCTTTAAAAAAGCCATATTGCCATCTGGCTCTATTTTGGACTGTTAATTTGACTTCTTTCCATGTTTTTTCTTCTCTTCGAATTTCCTTTTCTACCGATTTTCTCCAAGTGTTTTTGGGTCTGCCCACTGTTTTTTCCCTGGGTGTTCCAATCTAATGCCTAATTCTTATTTGTATCCAGATAATTATTCTATTAGTTATTCCTCATTAATTATTCCCCGTGGCTTGAAGATTTCTCATATAATTGGAGACATTTGTAGATGAAAACAAGCAACTTGTTTAAGTGGCGCTCGTTCGTAAACCATGTATTACTGCCATATAGAAGAATTGATTGAACGGAGAAGTCAAATATTTTGATTTTTTTTGTCCCGGATTTTTAGATCTCCATATTCTCAATAACCTGCAGAAAACTGTTCTTTCCAGCTTTAGCCTGTTTTTATGTCTTCACTTATATCTCCATTTTTGCTACTACCCTCCCCCGGTAATTAGTTTTAGCCTGTTTTTTATGTCTTTAATTATATTTCCATTTTTGCTACTACCCTCCCCCGGTAATTAAAGTTTTCCTTATCTTCTATTGGTGAGTTTTCTATATGGAATAAAAGTTTGACATTAAATCAAAAGAAAAATTAATTAAAAATATAAAACATTTACCTTGAGTATTAAAGTTATTTTAAAACTTTAAAGATTTGTTGTATCTCCTCCTCAATAGTTATGAACAATTTGATTGTTCAACAGATTCAGAACTTTTTTTATTTCGAGTTAATTAAAAAAGCTTATTTTCACCAATAAATCAATTTATTTAATAAAAAAAATACATTAATATTTAAACTATAACTTATTTAGAGTTAATTAAAAGAGCTTATTTAAAACAATAAATCAATTTCTTTAATAAAAAAAAATAAATAAAAAATACATTAATATTAAAACTATAACTTAACTCCATTATATAATTCGCAGATATAAAAATACCGATAATTTAAATACAATATTTTTACAGTATATAACAAAAAAGAATTGTATCTATTAAAAATCTAAAACCTGATACATGTATTGTACATGGAATTCATTAGGATCAATTCTAATAATAAGAATAAAATATGGCTCCTCCTGTTCCAACAGGTACCAATGGTAAAGAAAGACTTATCAGCCTAACAATTAAACAGTTAGCACTTAAAATAAAATATCTACATAATATTAAAATAAATTAATAAACCACTAAGTATAATAAATATTATAAAACTGTAAGTTAATCTAACTTCCTAAAACGGGTTCGACAATAATATTTGTTTCAAACCTCTCCCTTTTAAATTTCATTGCAAATTCATTGTTTATAAAATTAGATTTTGTTGCAAAATTAGCAAAAGACCTTCTCATATTTTTTCACTTATTTTTTTTACGATTAGTTGTTGTTTGTTGATAATGTTGCCGTTGTTGTTGAAATTATTGATGTTATTGTTGCATGTATAAGTTATGTTAGTCATAAGAAGAGGATCATAAAAAAGAATGAATTTTGATGTGAATATCAAAGTACTGAGTTGAGATGAATTGAAGGTAATAAAAAACGTATATAAGAATAAAAATGGCAAAAAAAAAAAAAGAATGCAATAATGAATACGTAAAATAATAAAAGAAATTTAAAAAAGAATAAGAAACAAAATTTGTATGAATTTTATAGAAGCAATGATGAAAAAAAAGTGAACATTAAATAAGTAAGAACATATAAAATTGTACATAAAAGAAGTCTATGACGAAGATTATAAAAAAATAACAATATTTTTTTAAATTAATGTTCTTTATTCATGACTAAATTATTGTTAATTTTTTTTTTCTGTTGAAATTGTAATCTTAAAAATTTATTAAAATTAAAAAATTTATCTTGAAAAGTGATTTTAAATTTATCTTAAAATGTTTTATTTGTTTTGGAATACACAAGATTTCAGAATGGAGAAACTCCTCAGTGAAAGAAGCATGAAATTAAAGAACTGTTCGGATCTTAGATGAAACCGAGTATGCATATAATATATATCCAACACAATTTACAAATCAAACAGTTATAGCAATTAATTGTCACCTAACTTCAGTTCTAACTTTTAATTTCTTTCTAAAGCATCTTCAATTAAAATTTCTTGAAGTTTTTAAGACTCATTCTTTATATTTGTTTTTCTTAAATATTAAGGACGCATGCTATACTGTTATACGAATTTCAGATTGAAAGTTTTGAAATTTAAGGAAATTTTATTCTCATCTACATTTCCGTCATTGACATATCATTATTCGATTGACATCATCATAATTCGTTTTTTTTTATAACATTATTGATTTTATTTTATTTTTAGCCAAAATTCAAGGTCCACTCTGATTGTTTTTGAATATTTTTTAAAGTTGTATTATAAAGTATGTAGGCTTTTTGCTTTCAGAACCTTGCTTTGCTCATGGCAAATAGAAACAAATTTCGGAAGGAACAGTGACAGCTTGTTGAAGAAACCTCTTTTAAAAACCCGCATTTTGACCTGCCTAGGTGGTGACGAAAAGAGCAACAAAATATAAAATTAATGTATTTTAAAAAAAAAATTAAACTCAGCGACTCAACAATGACACTTTGCGCAATTGCACAGGTTTTTTTCTATTAAATTATAATATTAGTTGACTTCAGTATTAATTTAACAACTTTTTTTTCTGTACTGTAATGTACAGAACATGGCTTTAATCCTTCCCCTTTCACATCAACAATCTCTAATATTATATTATAAATATTTCAGAATTGAAAATATAAACTAAAACAAATTTCTATAGAAATATCCACCCCATTTGACTTAAAAAAAAATAATTAAAATTCTTTAATTTTCACCTTTCTTTAAATACAACAAAACCGAATAAATAAAAACGACAAACAAATGTTTTTTAATAAATACCCACCCCTTACAAAATATTTAAAAATTTCTATCACGTAATAATGAGAACGCACCCCTTAAAAACAAAATAAAATGAAAAAAAAAAACTATCATATGAAATGATATCCTAATTTGACCCTTTGTTTCTATTTAAAAATTAATAAATTTCTTAAATTCTTGACAAAAGGAAAAAATCCCGTTATGGAAATGTGCTAAAAAGCAATAAATGTCATTTTGGCATTTTATAATAAATATTATTTTGTTAAAGCTGAGTGCACATGCAACACACCATATTATAATCAATAACGAATGCAAACAGCAAATATCGCATTGTGTAATGAAAAATATCAAAAAAATATTTTTTAGTTAATGCATTTAAATATTAATTAAAGGAAGTGGAATTAATTTATCATTTGCCACTTTGACTAACCCAAGGGGTGGTTTTAATAAAATCAAAAGAAATACTATTAATAATCTGTCATAAATAAATATTAATAAGTTTTTAAACTTTATAAAGTATCAACATTTATTTGGTTCGTTAAATCCTTTACATTGAAGTACTTAAGAAATAGTCAAAATATATAAACGATATTAAGGCAAATTAAGAAAACTAATAATTACTTATTTTAAAAATTTATACTCTATTCTGTAATAGAATAAATTCATTTGACTTTTATGCGATTTGCAATTGTTTGACATCAAAACGTTGAGATGTAATATTAAAAATTTTTCAACTAGAAAACTTGATTGGATAGTTAAAAATTTTGCAAACGTTTATACAGGGAAGTCAAAGGTCACGAAGAACGAAAGCAATAGAAAAGTTCTCAACGAACAAAACTGTTTTGGAGGTGGGTCTATTTCAAACGGTTTCCGAGATAACGACAATAAAAGTAATGCCAAAACAGTTGTATCACACAATTGTAAGCTGAGTACTCCAATCACACATACGAGTTAGACAAAGATGCCCCTTATCGCTACTGTTATTCATAACAGTACTCGATAAATGCACGAGAGAAATAACAGCACTACGTAAAGGAATTAAATGGTAACTCACACAGACATTGCAGAGCCTGGAATATACGGATTACATTGTTCTACCAACCCACTCAGCAGAAGAAATACAGACCACCATCAATAAATTAGCAGAAAAAGCTGGAAAAATAGGCTTGAAAATAAACATAAACAAAACCAAATGTCTAGAAGTGCCTTCGGAAGGCTATGGGCAGTATGTAAATTAACACACATAGCACATGGAACTAAAATAAGAATCTTCAAGGCATGTTTCAAATCTATACTGACATATGGAAGCGAAACATGGCTTGTATCAAGAAATAACCTACAAAAACTACAAGTTTTCATGAATAAATGTCTAAGAATAATATGTCGCATATTCTAGCCTAGGCGAATAATGAATGAAGAACTCTGGGTAATGACGAAGCAAAAGCCAATATGGGTCCAAATTAGAAAAAAGAAGTGGAAGTGGATTGGTCACATTCTAAGGCGGCCAACAACATCAGTAGCACGCCAAGTCCTAGATTGGAACCCACACGGTAGGAGAAATGCGGGAAAACCAAGAACAACCTGGAGGAGATCAGTCTAGAGAGAATGTGACCTATAGGGAAAAACATGGT
Organism: Dolichopus griseipennis; assembly: GCA_963082915.1. NCBI lineage: Eukaryota > Metazoa > Arthropoda > Insecta > Diptera > Dolichopodidae > Dolichopus > Dolichopus griseipennis. The sequence goes on from OY720441.1 coordinate 5,974,040, forward strand.
TCGAATTAAAGAGGTTAGCGCTAAACAGAGACAATCGGATATGTGGAAGCCCTATGTTCTCTAGGGGAATAATAAGGAAAAAAAAAACTTAATATTATTTATTATAGTTGAAGGACTTTTATATGGACAAGGACTTTTTAAAGAAACATAATTGTTATAAAATATTAAGTGCTATTAAAACATATTATATAAAATATTATTCAAAAAAATATTATATAAAAGTCATCATTAAAAAATTTTTTTTCAATTAAATATAATTTACCCAATTACAAATAATTCAAGTAATATATTCTAGTATATTATACAGGTAAAAATAAAATTTAAAAAAAAGCCTACCTAACAATATTTTTATATATTTTATTTGAGTTTCAATTGATTGGGAACTGAATTCTTCTATGTTTTTTTTTTTGCTAGACATCAACATGAAAATTAATATAAATTAATTAGATATTAATATTTAATCATTCGAATTTATATTCTTAGAAAAATACCTTTCAAAAAAATTCATAGAAGGGGTTTTATAAATTTTACATTGGCACATGTTAATTGGTTCAGGCTTGTATAATACTTCCTGAAGTTGAATTCTCCAATTTAATTTGTTCTTTTAAAAAAACAAAGCATTTTCTCATTAAAAACGACCTTTTCATATTAATGACCTATAAAATTTAAAAAAACTAAAATATCGGTTATTAATAAGCTATCACTTTTTAATTAGAAAAATATAATTTTAAAATAACAAAAGTTCGATATTTTTTTTTTTTGTTATACAAATATTTTTCCTTAAATTTGACCTTTTTAAATTATACTAGGAACTTTATCTTTTTTTTTATTCATTTAAAATTCCAAAAATTTAAAATTAAATTATATGAAAAATGTACTTAAATAATATTCGTGACCCAATTTCCCAGTTTCATTAAGAAATTAAAATATTTAAAGCATTTACAGTTATCATAATGGTTTATAACATGTCATTCATCAAAGTTGATTTTTGAAATTCATTCATTAGTTCATTAAACTGTTTTTTTTTTTTTTAAATTTAAAATTCCTAAAATTCTGTATATTTCTTTAGTCAGTACCACAGCGTACAATATTTCAGGCCATGACATAAAATTATTTGAATGTATTAGTGAATACATTCAAACAAAATGAGAGTGAGTTTCGAAAAAAAATTTTTTTTTTATTTTGTAATTTTTTAGAAAAAAATAAAAATTTTTATGATTTTAACCATATTTTCTTTTAGACTTTTCTTTATTAAATATTTCCCTAAACACTCTGAATTTTACATAAAAATAAAATTTGGAGTTTTTTTTAAAACATATCAAAAATTCAGCTATGAACTCAAAATTTTTAATATGTTTTCCTAAAAAAATATTTTTCAATTTTTTCCGTGCATTTCATAACGTAGCCATTTTGATACTGTCAAAAAATAATGAGAGTACACAAGAGTAAAAATTTTAAATAATTTTAGAAAACCTAACCTAACTTCAAAAGCTTTATAATAATCTGTGATGTAATTTTGGTAGGTAAATTGGTTTTAATATCGAGTTTTTATATTTTTAATTTTAATAAAAATATATAAATTATATATCAAAATAAACTTTGAAGTTTTCTCTTTATGCTCATAACAAAATTAAATTTCAAAACGTATTTTTCAGCATAAAATTAAAGAATTCAAAATTTTATACCGTTCTTAGCATCATTCAACCATATTTCTGGGTAGGCAATATTTATTTGTTTGTATATAGTTTTAAACAGTAAAAAAAAAAAAAGTGCGTGCAAAAAATAGCCGTACTTTAATAGATAGTTTTTAAAGCTCTTTTTAAAATTTTAAATTAAATTTTTTAAGTATATTAAGATTAACATTTTGCAATTTTTTAATAAATTATGATTTTAAAATGTTCTGTTTCTGGCTGTTAAATTAAGATTCTTGGACCATTAAAGTTTCATATTTTAAATTTCCAAAATTACGGATAAGCGCTTTTTTAAAAATTACGGACCTGATTGGCAGGTCTTGCTGGTTAATAAATAAGAATGTCTGGTTTATAAGAATGCAAATAATGTCATTTTATATTTTTTGAAAAATGATAACTATTTCGGATGTGAAATTAAGTATGGAATTATAATTGATAATAGTTTGCAAGTTGCATGCTTCTCAGGCTTTGCAAAAAAAACCACCCAAAACTTTTAAAAATATTTTATCGGAATATATGAAACTAGCCTTTTGGTCTCAGCTAAAAACTTTAATTTTATCGTATTTTATAATATTTACAGATAAAAATATTTTTTATATACAATTTATTTCACAATATTATTTTTACATAAACTCTTTTTTGGTTTTTTAAATTTAATTTGCTATGTTACTTTCCAATTCAATATTTTTATTTAAACTAGTTTTGTCGATTTATGTATTGCCAACACTGTAGAATATTATTAAAATTATCACTCTCATTGAAAGCTTAGTAAGAAGCTTTTAAAAAAAGTAAAATATATGGAAGGTATTTTTCAAAAAAGAATTTCTGAATTAAAATATTAAAATTTTTTATATTTGAATATGTTATAAAAATTTTAAAAGACTGAATTTTACGGTCATCTTTGAACGAAATTAAAAAAGTTGCAAATTTGTGAGTTATTATAATTTTAAAATCAGCCGTCGAGATAAAGCTCCCTATTCCCATAAGACTACGTGTTAAATCAGCCGTCGAGACATCTTTTTTTCTCTCAGTGTCATAGCCTGAAATATTGTACGCTTTGGTCAGTACTATTAAATCGCATATCGCAACAATTGTGTTTCATGCAAAATTTTACAACAAATTTTATATTACAAAAAAAAGCCAAGTAAAATTTTATAACCAGCATTTCATCCATCCGGAAATTCAATTAATTTTCTATCACATCTCATTTCTATTTTTTATTAAATTTTGTTGTTTTTTTTTTACCTGTACTCCATATTATGTTTTTACTTTTTTCTATTCTAAAGTTATAATACAGTAAAACCCAATATTATTTGACCAGTTTTTAAAGTTTTTATAGTATACGTATGAATATACAATATGAATTTTTTTTCTATTACTTTTCCACTTCTTTTAGGAGTATTGGGCATTCACCAAATCATTTGACTAAGCCTCAGTTTCGTTAATCATTATTTTCATTAAGTCCTTGATTACTTATGAATGCCTAGACAAATACTAAATTTTGTGCGCCATCTATTATCTTACACAAGAATTTAATATATTTTTATATGATCTAATTTTATATTACAATAAACTTACACAATTTTCCAATATTTTGTTATTAGAAATGATTTGACCGAGGCGTGAACACGAGATCTTCCACTTGAGTGGTGCGTGTCTAAATAACTCCGACTTTGGTGACAAATAAGTGAGAACAAATGTGTTACTTATAAAACCAATGTGAACTTTCAGGGTTGAAGTTATTTTTTTAAATGTTAAACTTTATTTTGCATATGAAAAAAATATTAGCTCCGATAACTGAATAAAATTTTAAGAAGTTGTGTGTTCCATAATCTTGTAGCGGAAGATTCTTTGGGTTTACTAATAACATTCAATCAACTTCGGTTTAATTAGAACAAAAAATTTTTTGAAATTTTGTAATTATTTTAAAAATTTTTTTACTAATCGTTGAATCAACCGACCTAAGTGATTTCCAGTCTTAGTATCATTTATTTCAGTTGTTCAAATCAACTCTTTTGTCATGGAACCACATTACTACAAAATCAAAGAGCAATCGTTCAAGCCTTTTTGAATTTTGAGAGGAAAAGCTGAAAAATATATAGAAAATACCCATATAAAATATCCAATGCATTGGGTTTACCGAAATCGAATAAATTAGTGAGGCTTTCTTTCAGGAAAGTACAAAACTTGACATAAATCGACTTCAAAAAATTCCAAACATATTACGAAGAGGTTATCAATTTCAAAATTTGTTATTACAACTTATTTCGTTATTTTGTGCCTCAATGACTTAAACGTTTCAATTACTTTTTTCCTCCATTTAGATGTGCTACACCATACATCGGAAAGAAGAATAAATAAAAGTTTACACTTTATTTCAATAAAAATCCTTAGGTGCAATATTGTAGCACAGCACTTCATTTGGTTGACCTAAAAATAATCAAAAGAAATTTTAAGCAAGAAAATGGGATGAGGAATGGGATGAGAAAAAAAAAATGCAAATTTTTGAAAATGAATATGTTGACCACCTAACCAAACGTTAAGGCTGAAGAAAGAGCCCATAAAATATCAATAAAATAATGTCCCTTATTTTCAAATTCCTTCGAAATTTTTTTTTAGTATATTTTTTATCAACTTTTCTTTTTAAACATAAATTGAAAATATTTAACAACTTTTTTATTATATATTTAGAATTTTTATTATTCTGTCCAATCGCCAATGCAGAGTGACTTTAACTTATGTTAAATGTAAATATTTATCAGATCATTTCATTAGTTTTTCATTTACATCAGAGAAAAACTATTAAATAAAAAAAATATATAAAAGCAGGTTCGAAAAAATGTTTTAATAGTTCTGGACCTAGAAGCTATTAAAGCATTCAATTAAAAAAAGCAGTTCAAAAATGAAGTAGTTTTCTAGAATTTGGAATTGTTTTTTATATTGTGTTTTTTTCAGGGAATTAAAATCTAAATTTTTAAAGTTTTATTAAAATAAAACTATCGTAAAACGAGACCTATTATCAATTTTAATATTCCAAGTTCCAACATGATTTCTTGATTTTTTAATAATACCTTACGGCAGAAAATATTATATTTGTCATCAACTTTTCGAAACATCTATGGTTTGCTATTAGTTCTTCATAATTAGGAATCCTATGTTCTTCCAAGCCTACGTTCACACTTAAACTTTATACATTATAGGCTACAACTTACATATACCGCTGTTTTAAGTTTCAAAACTTCCTAAGTGTATGGATTTTCGATTTTTTTAAAATGACAACATGTCACATAATAAATTATGGAATACGAATGAACTCTTTTCCCAACAAAAATATCTATTGGTTGGTTAATAGTTTTTTTTTCTCTTTTTATTTAATTTTTCAATTCCCTACTTTTCTTTTATTTTATTTTTTGTATCTGAAATTCCATCAACTCAAATTTCCTCTAGATAATAAAAATATTTTAAATATTTTTAGCAACTCTCCAATTTCATCTTTTTTTCATGAGAACAAAAAAATTTTATGAATAGGCAAAAATCCATTTGCAGCAACAGCTTTAGGGGCAAAAATATGTCAGGATATAAGAAAGATGTTAAAGCATATCCTGCAATTTACTAGACCATAGCTATTTTTTTTTTTTGTAAAGTCTTTGCTAATTTACCCTTTTGTTTTATGCAATAATTTAACGCTCTTTAAAATCTTAAATTATGAATAAGTTTATGCTTTTAAGGAATTTTATATGATTTAATCATTTAATATGTGACTGAATCTGGGAATGGTAAAATAAAATACAAATGTTACCCGGCATGAAATATTATAATAATATAATTATTTAATTTCAATTTAGAAAACTATTTTGATTTTAAATATTTATTATTAAGATAAACAATATCTCAAATATTAAAATGACTAACAAATTAACTTTAAACCTTAACAATCTTTGCCTCAATGATGAATTTAATATTATATATTACATGAATATGATTGTAAACATAAATTTGAAGCTGTATAATGGTATTTCCTACTTTTGAAATTAAAAAGTAAAAAAAACTAAATTTACTTCAAAGTAATGAATGAACTCTTTTCAATCTTTGAAGTGAAAAACAGATTACCTTAAGGAAAGTCTGATACACTTCTGAATCTAAAATTTGGAAGATCTTATAAACTATAGAAAAACTGCCAATGTTTAATTGATTTGTCAATACATTCAAAATTTTAATATCTGTGATTGTCTAAATATCTTCCCCCCGCCCCCTCCTACTTCCATTTTTTGTGTTTGATTTGGCTCATTACCGTTATTTCGCCTGTTAGCTGCCATAAGTCCTTAAGAATCTATTAACCCGGTATGCTAACTGAACCTTTTGTACGGTTAAATGCTATAAATTGACCGCTTCCAAGTTTCTAACAAAATTTTTTGCCTACAATTCTCCCAAAGTAAAGTTATACTGAATGCAGTTATTTAAGAATTGAAAAAACCAAATTAATAAGGAATCAAGTTTTCCATTTGTTTTAACAACGATTTTAAAATATTATTTTATAAAAAAAATGGTTTACATACAAATTTATAAAAAACATTCATTTCATTTTAATACATTTTCGCCACCCCAATTCTAGCCGATGTCCAGCATATTTAAATAACATCAAACAGGATAATATACACATTTTAATAATTTTTGACTAAAATTTACAAAGAAAACTGAGGGGAGGACATTTAAAAATATTCTGGTCACAGCTTTTTTTTTTTGAAAAAAAAAATAATATTTGGGATTTTTTTTCTTAAATCATCGTCTAAAATTTATTAAATGATCCAAAAAACTTAAAATTTATTATTATTGCAATTTGCACTTAATTCATAAGTTGGGGAGGAATTTTTTTCCAAATTTTTTTTTTAAAAACTTTATAACTTAAAAAATTAAAAAAATTAAAGTTTAAGGTTTATAAAAGTAATCATAAATTACATTTGAATGTCACATATTTTTTTTGCCACTGAATTTTCAATTTATATTTTAATACCTCTATATGTATATGTTTTTTGTAATTGTATATGTACATTTTTAATTCATTTATATTTTAGTAATGCGTAAGAAAAATATGTTAACTCTTCAGAAAAATGTTACTTCAAAAGTTTAGTGCAACATTATAGAACTTCAAGAAACGATAGGATATTAAATTAAGTTGAAGTCATAAAACAGTCTAAAATTTAATACAAGCCAGGAATTTGAAGAATCATAAAATTATTGTCATACAGTTTAAAGAAAAATAATGTTAATAGTCCGAACCAAGCTTAAAATGTTAGGCATACTCACTTGACTATGGGAAAATTTGGCTTTTTAGTCGAATGGACTTTTAATGTGTTTAAAAAGCATTTATTTAAATTATTTCAGATTTATTTTGGAAATTTAAATAGGCCAATTTCCTTAGCTCTATTAAATTAAGACAGTATCATCATAGCCTTTTAAAATTCGATATTTACTATATATTTTCGATATAACTATATGAGTTGTGTCTTGGATAGCAGCTATTTTGGACAATAACTATAAAACATATATTAGACCAAAAATTTAGTATTTTAACTTAACTTAGTGTTACTTCGCTCAATGCTCACTCTACTTAGCCATCGCTAAACAGCCTGGACACTTATCCGATTTTGCATCTGACGGATTTAGCTTGGTGTTGCTTCGCTTAATGCTCATTCTACTTAGCAATCGGTACACAGCTTGGACACTTACCCGGTTTTGCATCCTCTGATGAAAATTCGTTTCTTATGCGCATATCGATATTATGGAATCAAATTCTGTCCCAACCCTAAAGTTGATAATTCGTAAATGTACGACTTAATTAATTTTAAGAGGAATATTAACATCTTTTCCCTTAATAGCCATGACCTCTTTTTTCGTTAATTATAACTAATTAAAACACAGGAGTTTTGATAAAAGCCAGTGTGCTGAATTTCAATTAACTAATTGCGAAACAATTGATTAGAATAGAAAATCATTATGCATTGCTAGATTATTCCATAATGCATTTAAGAGTTTGTATTCATTCCTTAAGAGTAAAACATAAACTTTTTACAATTTTACAGCAGATTTTGGATCAAAAATTGTGTGTTATAGAAATTCGTTTAAATTAAAAATCAATTATAATTTACTTATAAATAAAATTTATATTTAACTTATTTTTCTAAATTTTTATTAAACAATTATTTTCTTATAAATTATGTGTAAATTAAATAAGTTTTATACCATAAATACCTACAGATAAGTTAACAATTTTGAATTTTTAATATTTGTCCTCACTTTCAGAACCCTTTAAATCTGGAAATTTTGTTGATGTGTAATACGGCAGATCAAACCATTGATATTTTTTTGATTTTGTCTTATCATAACTATATTTAACGCATCGTCTATCAAAGAGTCTGTAATTTGTATAAGAAATCATTTAATTAATTTATTATTTATAGGTTTAACATATTTTTAATTTTTAATATGTAGCACTGTTCAACTAGATTTAAAGTTTCATATTTCATTAAAAATCCGAACTATCGCGAGTATAACGAAATATGAAGTCCAAAAAAACTGTAATATTCCGCCTTAACAAAACCGTCGCAACCAAAATAATGGTGCAAACAGATTAAATGTATACTAAATACCATAGTCTTCTAATATTTTAAGTCAAACCGATCACATGAGGAGTTGCCGTATCATTTCAATTAAGGTAAAATAATCACAAATACTTACGAAGTTTCCGTTTCCAGGCAATCACCTTTCGGATGATCTTCCCTAAAACAATTATAAGAAAATTGAAAATATGTTCTGCCAACAGTATTTGACACAGTGTCATTATTATTATGTAAACAATCATAAAAATCCTTATCGCATCTGCAGTGTAACCTATTAAGAAACAAACCTTTTAACATTATTAAACATAATTGCTAAGTTTTAACATCTTTACCTTGAATACATATAATTATTCTTTAGACCATACTTTTCTTCATTTGGTGGTATGTTATCACAGTGATCATGGTCCCGGCAACAAATATCTGTTTTTTGGAATACACCTATAAAAATATAATCTGATATAATAAAAGTTCAAGATTTTTTATTCAGTATATGTTTACCTAAATCATCATAACCGTTGGCAATATTGCCTGGACCACACCATTTTGTTCCTGGAAATATCATAGAATAAAATACTACTTCCGGTTCACCTCTTTCAGTTGTCAAAGAAGTTGTATCCGCTCTGACGAAACATTTCAATGATAATCCTAAAACAATTCCAAAAACTATTGAGATTTTATTTGATTTATTTGTTCCGCCTCCAGCCATTTTGTCATGTAAACATTTAATAGCAACTAAATTACTTAACTTAATTGATATTACTATTTATAGAATTTTTTTAACTGTTAAATATAACAGTTATAGATAACAGTAAATTTAATTTATTATTTTTGCAGTAATAGTTTTTAAAAGCGTTTTAAACATTATAAAGCTCTGTTGTTTTTATTTTGGAAATAGCAATTTCCTCAGTTGTTTAAAATTAAACTTAAAGTGTATTATAAATTTGAGTTATCGTTTATTAGTTTTTTTATATGCTGTTGGTTTTACTTGGGCGCCCGCAACTTTTGCTCTTTTGGGTGCTCCACTCCAAGATAATTTAGCTTATGTTATTCTGGTGTTTTCTTAGTGCATGCATGAAAGGTCATGCTTCCACCAACATTTTTTCTTTCTTAGTTGCGTCAGTGTACGTTCTTCCCCTGTATGTCTCTGTTCTTTAGATATCTTGTAAGTAATGACATTTGTTCAGCTGAAATAAAATCACTAATGCCTCCTCTGAAACAATTCCAACGTACCACCAGAGGGGCAGCAAATGCGCATTCCTGCTATGTGGAACTATCTAAATGGTATTCTACTGGTTATAGTAATTAGTTTGTTGCCAGAACTGCAAAAATATGGAATTTATTACCATCTTCTGTATTTCATAAGTTGGCAATTTTAATTATTACAATTTACTCAAATTTAAGAAGAATCTTAACGGATCCTTCACGAATTTATCATTTAACTCCCCGTTGTCCTCATTTTTTCATTCTCTTTCCTATCCCATTCAATCACAACTACGTTAAGTACAAAGGATGATATTCCTAGTTTGTTGTTTTAGAATAAAAAAAAAAACAAGTAAAGCAACAGTCAGTCGGTGCAACCGACTTAGAAATACCCTACACCTATTTGGTTCAAATTTAAGGACATATTCATAAGTCATTTTAGCACCATAAAAGCTGCTATTAATTTGATCGTAAGACATAGCCAACCAAATTAACTTTATAATACTAAAAACATTTTCTAATTATATTATCTATTAAAAAATATTACAAATTCTTACTAATTTATCTATTTAAAAATATTAAAAAACAAACAAACTTGAAATAAATGAAAATATATTTATTCCAATTCAATTACAAAATGAAAAAATTCTAATTATTAAATTTTGTGATAAAAAGATAATCAAAGCATAATATTTTTTTAAAAATTGCAATTATTTTAAATGGTTAGTTTATATGCCTAATAGAAAAGCTTATAAACGCATAGCAAATAGGAAATAACGCATAGGAAATAGGGGGAGACATAGGAAATAGGAAATATATTTTTTGGCTTCGAAATTAAACTCGACCAGAACCAATTCCCATGGCACTTTCATTACTAGTAACTTAGTGTTAAATTTCATCAAAATACCGGCATTATTTTTTGAGTTATGGTGTTTTTAAGATATATGAACCTTGAACTTTTCAAGGGTTCCAGAACCCGAAACCATGGTACGATTTCGCCCATATGCAGTCCCGTCATACTTTCAATACTAGTCAACCCTTGTACACAATTGGAACGTTCTAGCTTAATTTGAAGTTAATTGTTTTAATAATTTCGATGATAAGCTTTTACACATTGGGGGGGTCTAAGAGAGGTTCTGAACCAAAATTGAAGCTTCTACATTTGTTTCAAGTTACTATCTTTATTAATTTCGAAAATATGCTTTAAGGTCCTCGGAACTGAGTGGCTGGTCCCCGACCCACTAGTCCAATGGGGTCCAAATTTCAAAGACACTTACGCAATTGGAAGGGACACCCTGATACCAAATTTGGAGGTTATATCTTCATTGGTTTCGGAATTACGCTAGTTTGGCCTAAATTCGATAAAAAAGTTCTCAGTTCCGAACCCATTGTCCAATCCTCACCGCACGTAATCACCGCCGTAGTTTCATTACCAATAACCTACAGCATAAATTTCATGAAGATAGCCTCATTAGTTGTTGAGTTATCGTGATTTTTAATATATGTTCGTTATCCCTGACACCGACTAAAAGGTCCAGAATCCGAACCCATGGGCTGATTTCGCCCTTATACAGCCCGCGCTTTACTTATAGTACTAGTTAACCCTTGTACACAATTTAAACGATCTATCTTAATTTTAAGTAACTATTTTTAGTAATTTCGATTATAAGCTTTTAAAACTTGGGAGGTCTGAGAGGGGTACTGAACCACCTCTCCAATTGATCCCAAATTAAGGGAACACGCAAGAGATAGTAAAGAACACCCTTGTGGCAAATTGGAAGCTTCTACATTTTTTCAAGTTGTTATCTTTATTAATTTTAAAGATATGTTTAAGGTCTTCGGAAATGTGTGGCTGGTCCCCGACCCAGTAGTCCAATGGGACCCACGGACATGGCTATATCGACTAAGGCGGTCACGCTGATCACAAATATATATACTTTTCCATATCTAGCTCGCTTCCTTTAGGTGGTTACAAACACCATACCAAAGTTAATATACCCCTTTACCTATTCTATAGGTGTAGGGTATAAAAAATATGCCTCCATAGGTCTTCACTGCTAATTCTGGTAGGCCAGAATATTCTGCAGATCATGCGCAGACATTGTGATAATGTTTTTTTACAATTACTCCACATAAATTTGGTGTTATATCCTATTGTTTAAAATAAAATCTTAACTATTTGAAAGTTTTAAAATGTAATTTGTGTATTAAATATTCTGCCAACTTATTATTTTTTTTTATTTGCATTTTATATACAATTAATCAGATCAGATTGTTTTGTTAACTTCAATTTTACTGTTTTATTTAATGTTAGGAAACTAACAATACAATAATTTTTCGGCCTTCAGATATCCAACTGATGGGATTTTAATTAATTTGTAAAAATTTCCGATAAAAAAGCCGGCTGCCTCAAACAAAGCCGGTAGATAATGAAACTTCCTTATACATAAAAATTTGAATAATTGGGCAGCTTTAGATTACTGAATTTTTTAAAAACTTTTGGATTAAAAATAAATTTCCATTGATTGTTTGTAAGCATTTATTTCAAAGTAGATAGACTCCATATAAAATAACAGTAGCTGAAAGTAGATTCATTAACATTTTGTGACAATTTTTAAAGTACAATTTACAGAATTTCAATTAAAAATCCAAAATGGACAAAACAAATAATTAAAATACTAAATGAATTCATTAAGTAGACTTCAAGCTGTGCAAATCTAATTTGCAATTCTAGTTTTTCAATTGTTTGATTTTAATTTGCATTCGGTTTCATTTATAAATTAAAAAGTTCTCAAAAAATAACGGCGCTTCCAGGGTAATTGAACTTTAATTTTGATTTAAACATAGAGTATATAGGATTTTACTGTTATTTAGAAGTTATATATAGTAAACGTATCTAGAATGTACATATGTTATTCTTACTTACCTTTTTTTGTTTTTTTATTACTTCTGTCACGAACTCATCTTAAAATTATTAATAACAGCGGTTTTTAAAACACTGGGAAGTTTAATACTTAACCTTTTAGTTATTATTTTAAGAAATTTTCCTATTAATATTAAAAATATCTATCACAAACAATTCTAAAATATTTATATAATGATTATGAACTGAAAGATTCTAGTAAAATGTAAATTCCATTCAGCTATGCTTCTCAGACATGCTTCAAAAATAGCATAGGAGAAGTTCAGAAATTTCAAGTAAATAATGATTTTACACTTCTAATATATAATACATAATCAATAGATGATATAAAGCTTTTTTATTCACCATAATGTTATGTAAGTTACTCAACAGTAAGATTTTTCAACAGGTTTTTATTTTTTATATTCCGTTTACTCGGAAGTTCTTTAAAACAATAGGCAATTATGAAGATGGTCGATACCATACAGTTCTGCCAAATCGGCTCTATGTGCGTTTTTTTTAACTCTCAAACAAATTATTTTAACTTCTTAACTCCTTATTCCTTAGCCTGAGTTTTCATAACTCTTTCAGCTGTTTTGACTCCCATCTGGAAAATCCGAAATTAGTCTTTTTGACTCCCAACCTGGTTTTTAATTTGGCAGCACTGATACCATGTCATATTAGTTTTAAAATTCTAAATAACTTAAATAACTTGATAGGGTTAAGTTTGTTTTTTTTAAATGCCAATTGAAAAAGTTAAGTTTAAGGCAAAAAAATCCTAATTAAGCTTAATAAATTGGAAAATGCTAAAACAAGGTGTACGATACTCAAAATGTAATATTCTTAACATTAGAATTAATCTTGTCAAATTCTACATACAATTTCTACATAAGGCACTACTGGGCTTATTCCATGCAGAATGCTTTAGATTTCAATTGATATGTTATTAGAAGATTACTAGTTTATAGGAAGCTATTTTTAGGAAACTTCCTAGGTTACAGATATTATTTAGCCATCAATTTAAGCCAAATGACATAAGGTATAGCTAAGAAATTCAATGAAAAATTTTTTCGAAGGGACTGGGATTCCTGAAATAAGAGATCTAGATTTTCACCACTGTGTCACTCAATCTAGATAACAAACAAAATTTTATTTATCATACAGCTAAATATTATATCACATAATATGTAATGTATACACTATATTATAGTACATACATATATAAAGGATATATTCATCATCAAAGCATACACACATATACACATATGTTAAAGTATTCATTGAACAAAAAAAAGCACTTATAAGCATGATAACAAAATTGAACAGGTATTAATTAAATAATTCAGATTCCATACAACAATTATTTTAATCCTTTAGGATTTTATTTTTGGTTATTTATTATGTCAATCGATTTTTATTATTTTTTTTTTGTTTTTTTTTTTTTTTGGATTTTAAAACAAATTTACAATTACCTGTACTTGTACATGTGTGATTACATTTTTTTTTTTTTATTTGTATGCTATTTACTTATGTATGGATTTGTCCTAAAAAAAAAAATTGTAAAAATTTGAAAATAATTTTAGGTCAGAGAAGAAAAAAACATGAATCACATGAGGGCTTAAATAAACCCAATTGATAAAAATAAAAAAAAAAAATTATTTTCCAATTATTTAAGTAAAAAATTTTAAATAGAAATTTAATGTAGAATAATTGATAGACAAATAAATTAAATTATAATTTTCATTTAAAAAAGTTAAATTGAATAAAAGCTTAAAATAGTTAAAACTAATTAAAAAATTAAATATTTATACAATGTATTTATTTAAAGTTTTGGTTTTTGGGGAAAATCAATTAAAATAAGTGATATTGCATGACTTTAATTCTAAACTTGTATAGACTTTTCGCCTGCTAGGCCTTGGTCATGTGGACAACGGTGAGGCGATTTGTTTGCCCACAAATTGTTATGCAATTTAGCGCTTATTTAAAGCTCTTCTGACTTCTTACATAAGAATCAATATGTTAGAGTTATTTTAAAAAAAATCGCCTGCCCGCTGTCAACATGTCCGAGGGCTTTAGGAGGAAAAGTGATAAAGAAATAGTTCGTAAGCTTCTCAAATAATTTTTTATTTAATGAATATAATTTTCAAAATAATTTTGATTTCATTTTAACAAAAAAAATTTTTTAAATTTAAATAAAGTTTCATATATATATATATATTTTTTTTAATTTCTTATTTTTTAAGCTCTTCTGACATCTGTAGGGTCAATAAGCCAAGCTTGTCTTTACTCTTGGTAAATATTGAAACGTGGGAGACATTTATCATATTCTTATGAATTCTAGTTCTATTCTCATTATGTAGAAACGTTTTAGATTTTCAATATTAGATTTCAATTTCAAATTATTATTTGATATTTAAGATATTTCTGTGTCTGTGAGTTATATTATTCAATTAAATTGTTTCTTTATATTATTTCTTTATATTAATTTCTTATTTTATTATAAATGTAAAATTATTAATTATGCTATTAATATGTAACCTAAAAGTGAATGGTAGATGAATTAAGTTGAAAGATAAAAGTTTTTCACTTTTACAGAGATTCGAACCCGGTTCAACACTATAAACAATATGCCACGCATCTGTTGCACATATTTAAGTTGGGACAGCTAAGTACAGTGGCAACCCTTCATGCGAAAGGCTATCCCGATATGCAAATTTATAGTCAGGCTGTTTAGCCTATAACAGTTAGCACTTAGAGGTGCCAGTAAAAAAAAAGTAAAAACTACGGTTTTGAAATACAAATTAAATAACAAACTAAAAAGTGCTACAAAATTTTCTTCCGAACACAACCAGGCCTGTAATAAAACACAGTTTTGTTGAATTTTGTGAAAATGACTTTTTGGGATCAGTACTTGATACAATATTGGTTTAAGAATAGAAAGTGATATTTGAAAACAATAACATTTTAAAGCTGATGACATTTAAATTAGTAAGAAAATAGACTTTTGCAAATACCTTTTCGAAATATATTGCTATTAAATTGACAAACATTTTCACAATCAATTTCCTTCGAAATTTCTCATAATAAATATTATTTTATATAAAAGAATTATTTATTTATATTTTTTAAATTATTTTAGAATTTATTTTAAATATAATTATTTATATGTTTTTCAATTTTTCCTAAAAGATCTCATCAATATATTTTTACATAAAATGTACATCAAATCATTCAAATTTCTACTTTCATATGAATTAACGATTCTTTTATAGGATTATTCCTCCAATTTCCTCAAAAAGAAAATCTTTTTCAATTTCATTTTTCCAAAATTAAAACAAATTTCCTGTAATGCATTTTTGTTTTTTTTTTTTTTTAAATTGCAAAAATAAAATCCCAAAAAAAAAAAATAGATATCAGCTATATATCTTTAGATTTATTTTCATAATAAGTTTTGTTTTTTTTTTATTCTTATTTCTTAAAACTTTCATATTTTTCGTCATTTTTATAATTTTTTATTTTAAATGTCTCCGTTTTTTATTATTTTATTTTTAAATAGAAAAAAAAACTAAAGCTATCGAATGCTGTTAGAAACCACAAAAAAAAATAAGGCAAAAACAAAGGAATTGGATTGAATATTACATTTCAAAAATTATATTTTAGAATAATTCGATTGTCAGTCCGGGCTTTTATTTAAAAACTTTATTACTATTTTCAGTCCAACTTTTATTATCGAAATTTCTACCCTCTTTTGGAGGAGGATATTCAACTATTTCAGTTTAGTACTTTGTCTTCTATTTATGACCATGTCTTATTTAGTTGTGTTATTTCTACCTCAATTGTTCAACGTCTTGTATTCTTAGATTTACCAACATGCAGTTAAGAGGTCTCCTGAAAATATAACCATCAATTATCGGACAAATGACGTAGTGGTAAAGACGCCAAAGATTTGATGCGGAAGGTCTCGGGTTCAAAAACCGATCATATATAATAAGAAAATATCGTAAAATTGTATAATTATACCGTAATAGTTTATATTGTAATACAAAATAAGATTCAATAAAAATATTAAAATAACTCTTATGTAAAATAATAGATGGCGCACAAATATTAGCATTTTTGTATTCATAATCTTACACAAGAGTTGCAGCTGAGTAATTAACGGCTTAGTGAATATAACGTTTACAGAAGCTGAACCCTAGACGAAATATACTTGGTGAATTTGCTACTAATATAACCAGTACCAACTTTTATAATTCTACTTTATTTTACAAACTTTTTATAAACAATCACTGAACAAACACAACGAGTTCCACTTAGAATTTAAGTTAACAATGAGAAGAAAAAATAAAACATTTTGTAAGGTAAATAAAGACTATCTACAATATGTTTGTGTGAAAGCTCATCACACCTAAACCAATTCTCATGTTAAAGTAATATTTATAACGTATTTTAATTTTGTGCTTCGAATGGTTTCAGTATTTTTTTTGTAGATAGCGCTGAAGTCATATCTGCCATACATAACAATTTCAAGTGTTTTTTATAGCAAAAAATCTTCACATCCTCTAATCATCACAAAACGCTTGAAGCAAACCAACCATGATTTATCAAAAAAATTTTTAAAACAAATTATTTCAAATCTTTCAAAAAAGTCGTATTAAAAAAATTACTTTAATACATTCTAGAAACAACCTTTAAACCACATGTAACGTTTATGTTAGTTTTTTCCAAGCAGCAACGCGCACCGGGTATTAGCTAGTAGGTATATAAGAAAGCACAAGACAACACACATGACATATGGCAACTCCTCGTATTTTTATTGGAAATGTCAGTTTATTTTTGATGTGTATAAAATAAAACTAACTTACGGTTCTATTAAAATAAAAAAAACACAAACTGTCATTTAATAAAAAAGATATATGTGGAGTTGCCAGGTACATTCAAAACCTACCCCAAGAGATGAAAGATAAGTACTAAACATTTTAACAAAATTTCTGAATCATTTTTAAATTCCTTAATTGTAGAACTAACTTCAAAATATCAAATTTCGTTTACGATTCAATAAAATACAACAAAAAAAAAAGAAAAAAAAAACTTTAACCTAAAGGAAATAAAATCACAAGAAAATTCAAAAGAAAAATAATATCATATCACTTTTCATCATTATTTCAAGTCTTTTTCCATTTTATTTTTCTTTTCTATCAGATTGTTTTTTTTTCTTAACTATTTTCATTTTCCTGTTACTTTTTTTTTGCCGTTATCTTCTTAAATTCATATTTATTTTTTAAAAGAAAATTATAATAATAATTTTTATTTATATTTTGATCCTTTAGATCCCGTTATTTTTTTTTTTCGAAATACAAAGTTTACAACAGTTAAAATAATAAAAAAGTGCATCATATTTTTTTATTTCTAACAATTTAAACACTGAAAGGAAATATATAGAAGAATACGTTTAAGATTTTAATAGGTATCGTACAAAGTGTTGCCAACCGTCAATACAAAGTTAATTACTTTTAATGTATGTGGATTCCATATTGTTTGTTTCTCTTCAATTGAATTTATAACAGTACATGGTGTTTTAATTAACATATTAGTTGACATAAATAAATAAAACTTGATACTTTAATAAAAATAACAACTAGGTAGTTCAATTTAATAAACTCAACTTACATTTTTAAACCAATTAGGAAATAAAATTCACTAGAAAGCAAATTAAAAGCTGGATTTTGACAATTTTTTTTTAATTGAGCAAACGAGTTAACAACTCTAATTATTTGTTTAAAAATTTTTCACATTAATCTTTTAATCTTTCAAAATTACAAAACTGTAAGCCAAAGTCGAAGTTTTTGAAAGGTTAAGGAACTTTTTTTTTTAAATTTTAGATTATATTAGTTTTTAATAAACTTCCAAATTTTAAGTAGAAAAATATCAGTTTTCCAAAATACTCTTATTTACAAACGACAGTTTTGGTTCTACACTCATATGAGTGCAGCAAGCTGAAAAATAAATAAAGGTCTATAAATATTTTACTCAATGTATATACAGCTTTGACCCAGCCGATGGCGCAGTGGTTGTGGTACCGGCCTTTCATGTCCCGGGTTCGATCCCTGGCTGGATAAACTCAATAAATAGTATATAGCAATATAAAATTATATAAAAATAACTTATAATTAAATATCTAATAGTCTAAAAATAGAAAAAATAATAATTTATAAGCAAATAAACTATAAAATATAAAATATTACCTATAATCGATAGGAGTATGCACAAACGCAGTGACACCTTTTCCACAAGGCGTAAGATTGAAAATCATGTGGAATAGCTACAATAAACCAATCATCTAGCTAAGTGAACAAACGATTGATGAAACGGAAACAGAACCTCGGTCAGAAGCTTTGTAAAAGCCCTATGCTCCCAATAGGGGTAAAGCAGAAAAAGAAAAAATTAAAAAAAATATATATATAGTTTTGAGTGTAATTAATAAACAAAGAGAAATTCAATAAGAGCCAAATATTTCTATATCTTCAATCTTATCTTGTCACATTACCAAACGATTAATGTATTTTTTAATTTTCTATTTAATATTAAACGTTTGGCAAGCCTTAACCAAAAGGTAAAAAAAATAGTATTTCAATAAAATCAAAGGTACCTACCAGATTAAAACCGCATATTTATAGTGAATAAAAATATATAAAGAAAAAACCAATTCTTTTTAAGTTGGAATGGTTTTTTCTTTTATCAATTTCTATTTTCTTTGCAAAACGATCAACAAAGATTAAGAAATTGAAAAGAATGAACAGGCATTACAGGAACAAAAATACTCATCTTTATCTTAAGTTCGTTTAGCAAACAAAAAAAAAAGAAATCTTTTCAAAAAGTTTTCACTATATATTTCAATTTTAAATCGAATTCCTAGAGAGAAATAAATCGAAAAATACCTAAATCGATTTTAATTTTTTTTTTTTTTGTTTTTTTTTTTATTTTTACTTTTCAATTCTTTTAGGAATAGTTGTTTCTAGTGTAACAGAGACTCTTATTAGTGTAAAAGGAGTCTGAATACTTTTCATAAAAAAACCAAAATAATAATGACTCCTTTCTAAAGAGGCGAAATAATCCGTCAACGGGTTTTGTATTTTTGTTCTTACAGATATTATTTGACTATTCCATAAGACACTCTTCAAACACCTTAAATTCGTTTTGGTTAAACTTCTTCTTTAATACCATATTTTTTTATTTCTTTTATAATTCTTTTAAGGAGTATAGGACATCCACCAAGTCGTTTAGACAAGGCTTCAGTTTCTCTAATCATTATATTCACTAAGCCCTTGATTATTCAGCTGTAGCTATAAGATTTTGAATTTAAAAATATTTTTTTATGAGATATGATGTGACCGAGTTTTGAATTTGAGACCTTGCACTTGGAATGCCAGCATCTTATCGATTACACCATTGGTCAGACTCGAATAGTATGTCATTAAATCTTTTATTAAATCTTCAAATTAATTTAAAAAATACAACTTAATTTTTTACTAAGAAAGATACAAACCCTGGGAACTTTCAGAACTTTAGGACTAATTCACTTACGATTTTGAAAAGCACAAGTTGCGTAATATGAGAAAGATCTGCAAAATATCACGATATTTAAACCACGTCTCAGGTAGATGTTTTTTATGATTTTGAACCTAATTTGCACCTAATAATGAAATAAATTAAAATTTCCTAAATTGTTTTTCCTATTTCCTATAAAATAAAATTTCAAGTTTAAAGTCCCCAGAATAATAATTTTGAGTTAAGATTTTTCATTAAAAACAATCAATCATAACAAAAATAGTTCGAGTACTTGAGTAACTTTTGTTTTACACAGAAATGTTTTAAAACATAAATATTTCCACTTAACCTTGTATTTTTTTTAAATTTTTATTGAATTTATAAATTATTTCCAAAAATTTTGGATTTTATAAAAAATAAGTATTTATATGAATTTTCAAAGTTAAATTTGAGGTGTCCTTGAATTCCCCTTATATTATTTATTATATGAGTACAACTTTAAAAAATGTACCGTTACTTTTATTGAAATGTCAGATAAGAAAAACATATATATTCTTGTTCAAGATTTAATTCTGATTCGACGGTGCAAGATTTCTGAAATTATTCCCATAAAATTAGCATGAAGTAATCAAGTGCTATGTGGAAGCAACTTCTAGAAAATAATTAAACTGTTATCGAATTATCTTACAATCTCTAATCACGATATATGAAGCAAATAAATGTCTATTAAAAATTATAATATTCTGTCGAAATCAACAGGCGACTGTCAAAATAAAAAAAAAAAAAGCAATTTGAAAATTAATATTCTGTCAAAATCAACAGACGCCTGTCAAAAATATTGAAATGAGAATTTGTCAAATCGTTACTTTGAGTTTTTTAATTACTTTGATTACTTTTTGCATTTATTTGGGAAGAAGTAAAGGAAGCACTGGGCCACCAGTTTTAGTTTTTTTTTTTAAGTTTAAGTTTAAGTATTTAGTTTAAGTATTTCATTTGAATAAAATTGACTGAATACATTTAAAAAATTAATTGATTTTTGTATATTTTAATAATAAAACATTTAAATGTTAATTAAAAAAATTTATTTATTATTTTAATTTTTCAAATTGAAATTTATTTTAAATGAATTATTAAATGTTTTTAAACTAATTCCATAATTTAAATACTATATTTGAGTACTTAACCAATAGTTGGAACCTTAGTGTATAGATTGTATCATGCAAAAATCAAGGCTGCAAATAATTTTAATTAATTTTATAGAATATATTATTATTAATTTATAATAGAAAAACTTTATTTTTTCATTCAAATCTTTATAACTCTTTCCCTCTTAGTTTCTCTTAAAAGTTCGATCCCTCAGTTTTCCCAACATTAAATAAAAATTTAGCCTAGTTTTCTTATAAAATTTTACTGTTAAGTGCCATTTAAAAAAATTTCATTTGAAAAAATTAATATTACCTTAGTTTTTTTTTTTTAAATCTTTTATTTAATTAAATATATTTTTATTTTATTTTAAATCTCTTTATTAATATAAATTGTTTTCATTCTAAATTTACATTTTCTTTTATTTTCCTTCAGTCTTTTATTGTTAACTTAAAAAAAAAAACTATTTTATATTATATTATTAAATTTTTTTTATATAATTTTGCATTTTATATTAAATTTACAACCGTAAAAAACCATTTACTTACTAAAAAAACAAAAACTTTCAAGAGTACTTCAAACTTTCATTCATTTAAGAATTTGTTGTTGTCATTCTCCTAGAGATATGCAAAAAAAAAAAATGTTAAAATTAAAAACAAAAATACAAGAAATTATACAAACAAAGTATTAATTTAAAATGAAATGAATAATTAAGAAAAAAAACATTAAAATTCTACTCATTTATTAAAAAATTAATTTCAAAAGAACAAAAAAAAAACTAAGAACTAGACTTATATTATTAAATTATTTGTGGACACTCAACGAATTATTTTGAATTTATAAACTTTTTACAATTTTAAAATTAGCATTTCACACGAGTATGAACTAAGGATATACTAAATTTGTCCTTCTGTCTGTGAACCTGTAGAATAAATTGAAATAGATGGAGACTTAAGTATGGAAGTTATCACATTAGAATCGAAAAGTGAGTCGATTTAATTGTGTAAATTGACTCAAATCACACGATGACTCAAATCAAAAAGAATTAGGATTCGGAAATTGTGCG
This sequence comes from Dolichopus griseipennis, assembly GCA_963082915.1. Lineage (NCBI taxonomy): Eukaryota > Metazoa > Arthropoda > Insecta > Diptera > Dolichopodidae > Dolichopus > Dolichopus griseipennis. Next base: position 5,996,207 of record OY720441.1, read on the forward strand.
TAATTCATTTTATGCACATGTTTCTAACTATTAGAATAGAAAACCATTCGTATTTATTTTTATTAAAAGTCAAATTAAATTACCGGGTAACAGGATCTTTATCAAAAGAAGTAAATATTGATGTTTGTCAATGGTTTCCATAACAAATTTATTTTTACTAGCGTGATAGGATCGTATACTGCTAACTTGGAAAATCGAAGCTAATTTATTTAGTTCCACTCATTCGACGTCATACATAGCTTTTCTTTTTAATTATCAACATTATTTTCTATGCTATATTTTTGCGAGTATCCCAGATTGGGCACACTCTATTCCTTATTTATTAAAATTTAAAAACTTTTACTTACCTTCAATTCTTTATATAAAAATTAAAGCAACAAACAATCGTCCAATACACATTGGATTACAAAATACGATGTACAGTGATGGAAATTAGATTCACTTGATTTTTAACTGTTACCATACCTGTTTGAATAACTGTATCTGTTCTGATGTTTTACAGGTTTTTTAATATTTTATTAAATTTAGAGCATACAATTCATGAGCGTTCTGAAATATTCGGTAAGTTTTTTAAACAAATTAAAATATTGCCAAAAAATCAAGTGAGGCTTTTTTAATTTCCACTACTATATAATGTCAAAAGTTTTCTAATTTCCAACACTGTATAATGTCAAATATTGCTAAAAGATGGCAAATGCTGCCGACATTAATATATTCAATAAAACAAAAACTTAGTCTATTGATATAAAATAAAATATAAGAGATAAGATAAGTGATAAAATGTAAGATATAAAAGATAATGAGGTGAACTAAGGAATAAACATATTGAAGCATCGATTTGTTTAATTACGAGTACTTTGCCCCTTAAATTTTTATTTATACTTGTAAACTAAATATGCTCAACTCTAATACGTTTAATAATTCACTTTAAATGTTATGAATGTTAAAATAAGGTTTTTGAAATTTAAATGTTAAAAGGACAGCATTAAAAAAAACAAAATTAATATTCTTCATACTTGAAATCTAAAGAAAAAAACAAAATGTATGGGCCTTTATTATAATACCTAAATTGATGAAAGGGCTAATTGAAAACAAAGATGAAATTACTTCCAGCCATTTTTTTCCACTTGAGCACTTTTGAGCTTTTTTGAATAACACAATTAATTAGAATACACAGATATTAAATAGTCCCATACTTCTCTTAATTAATAATATTTATTAAATCGTGTTTTCAATGCTTTTATCTGTGCACCCTTTCAGTATTTAGTAAAATATTGTATTAATACATGAATAATGATCGGGGTAGCTGATACTACAAAAGACTCATAAACAAAAAATAAAAAAAAAAGTCTAGTCCTTCAAGATTTTTTATAGCCTTGCTCTAGACTCTAGAGTATAGAGCATTTAAAACATTTAATAATTTTTCAAGCATTACATATTATTTACCAATCTTAAATTGGATTCATGTTATTCTTCACAGCAATTTCTATTTATTTTATTTTAATTTTTTTTTACAGAACAACAACAATTCGGTTGTTTTATTTAGGATATATGTAATGCGCCATCTATTATCTAAAATATAAATAACTTTGATATAACAGTTATTGCTAAAAAAAATTTTAAAAAAGTATTACTTTTAATATCGGTATACTCACTCAGATTTACGAATTTAAATTTCAGGATAAAAGTCTCAAAATATTTATGGAATCCACTTTTGTTGCTAAATTGGAACTCAATTTTATTCAAGTCCGTTCGTCAATTCATCCGATGGTATCGGATCACTTAAAAACTAAAATTCATAAAATTTACCCAGTGTATTTTTAAACAATTAATAGTTTCCGTATATATTTTTGATCTGGCAAATCGAGAGTTTACTTTTATTTTAAACAATAAAAGAAATTCCCATAACAATCTAAGAGTTGACAAGGGCAACTATAATCTCATTATTCTTATGAGAACATAGTTTTAAGGGTATACTAAATTTGCCATATCGTTTATAACGCAGAGTGAATCACTTGAGAATGGAACATTAATTGATGTAAAGTTATGCGTGTTCGTCTGTCCGTCTGTTCGATTGTCTGCGCCCGCACGATAACTCAAAAACTGAAAGAGCTTTAATTTTGAAAATTTTACAAATTATTTTTTGTACTATAGCCAATTTGCTATTGAAATTCAAAATATTAGAGGAATTCAAATAACTTTAGCACATTTTCAAAAAAATTTTTAGAAGAACGTTTTTCAGTAGCCTCACCTGAAAACGGTACAGCTACATCCCCTATATTTAAATTGTCATAACAAGGGTTCTATTAGGCATATTTTCAACCTGAAAACGGTAAAAGATAGCTGCTTTTATAAGCTTTATATATTTTTGAAAGAAAGGCAAATGTACAGAGTATTAACCGTTATGCGAACACAGATTTTGCAAAATTTCTGCCCTGGGTTTTTTCACAACTGCATATAAGCTTAACGCTACCTTTAATGAAGTTGGGTGCCTGAAATTTTGTTTAAAGTACCTAATCGAGTGATATAATCTTCTTATTAAATTTTTTTTGAATTTTGTCCTCAAAAGTGTAATTTCAAATTGCGTATTAAAACCAAACCGTGTAAATGAAGCGTGATATATGTAATAAATTTTAAAAAATATTCAATGTACATTTGTTTTGTAATTTAATAAAATCTTTAAAATAAAAAAACTAATTTAATTGACTTTTTTATATAATATGTATATATTTTTTTTCTATTAAACTAATTATGCAGGTAATTATTCACATTATTAATTCTAATTATATTCGCTACAATTACATTTATTGATAATAATAAAATTACCATGGGGTATTTACTAAAAATAAAAAATAAAATATTATAAAATTATATAATTAATCATTACTTTTCTGTCTGTTTTTTTTTTTCCTATTCTATAAAATCAATTAATTAATTGTATCCAATATCGTATATATATAAATAAGTATGTATGCATGTAAATTGTTGGGCATAGCCATTTTGAAATAAAACTTTGATGAAAAAAATTGATCCTAAATTATTTTTAACATATATACATATACTTATGAATATATATGTATATATATTATCATACTAACACATATTTTTCTCTTTTCACTTAAAACAATATGTCCATTGTGATATACGAGTATATTGTCCTAGTTTTGATCCAATATAAATAGTAACCATTAAACCATCAATTGATGAAAATTGTAAAATCCAATACAAATTCAATACTAACAATAGCCAACAATATTGATGACACTTCAATTATGTGTTAATATGTACCATAAAAAAAAAATTTTGTATCGGTTGTGGGAATGATTTATTATAGTGGCTATTTTTCAAGCAATTTGTTTCTGTAAATAAAAAAAATAAAATTATTTCAAAATTATTTAAATTCATTTTATTTTTTAATAAATCAAATCAAAAGTTTATTTTGTTTTGTTGGGCATAGCCATTGGGAAATTAATGAAATTAGTGTCCATTGTCTACGAGACTACTATACAGGCCTATGAAGTCATTTCAAAATGAGTCAACTTCTTGCTGTTATCATAATTCAATAATAATACATATGTCGATACGGTACACACTGTACAACATTTGACAATTGGACATTTAATTATTAGACTTCTAGTAACACAGACATTTAACAAAAAGATATCTATCAAAATTGATAGTTAACTAAATGACATTTAGCAACTAGGCACTTAAGATTTAGATATTTGGCATCTCACATATACATAAATAATAAATATTCTTGAAAAGGCGGCAACTCTACATTTGAATGCAACTATAAAATCGTCTTGCACACATGTGACATTCATTTTAATGTCACCTTGTAAAAAAAATTGTTAACTAACTGTGCAGTTGCATATATTTACTCAGCTAAGTTTGACCAATTTGAATGATTATCAAGTTTCAATTAAATAAACTTTGAATTCAAGTTTAACATTAAAAAAAAAAACTTTTTTAGAACAGCGAATTCTAGAAACAATCAGTGATAAAAAGAAAAATATTCCTTAAGCTCTTATAGCCTATTTACAATGACGCTCTCATATCGCTCTCATTACACAGTCAACAAAAGAGTGTCCACAATGAAATGTATATGACAGCGTTTTTTGACATTGTTCTGTTTACAAATTTTATAAATTAAAAAATATTCCTTAGTTTAAAGTTTATTGTATAGCTATTTTGAATAATGGTTTGATATTACTTAACCCTAGATAAAAAAAAATTAATAATTTTACTAATTTTTCAATAAAAATATTTTTCAAAATTCAATTATTTGAGAAAGCGAAAAAATTAAAAGTTAAACAAATTTTTTAATGATTGTGTAATGGTTGCAACATGGCTGCGTCTATTGTAGACACTTTCATTTAGTTCAATACATTTAACTTAGTTTGATAGATAGTTACGTGTAGAGTGCGGAATGAGAGCGTTCATTGTAGATAGGCTATTTTATTATTAACTTTGAAGCAAAACCTTCGTTTTTTTTGTTTTTTATTCAAATAATTTTTTGAGTAGTTTTTTATTAAGTTTGAGTTGAGTTTTAAAATAAAATATCGATAATATACAATAATGAATCGATTATTAAACCGATATCACCTTTTAGACTTTTTAAACCTATTCTTTTCGTAAATATAAATAAAATTTTTAATTTATATAAGAATTTCTTTAAAACATCATTATTTAACATAACAGGCACGAAGCGTTTCAATATTGAATTGATTGAAAAGTGTTCCTATACTAAAAATTAAGCGTCGTCACTGACATGCAAATACATACACATACATATATTATAATTATAACATATAACATTATAGTTATGACATTTTCTAAAAAAAAATTGAAAAAATTCCTTTGTTTCCGGCTCTCCAAAGTAAGAAAGAAAAAATAATTAGATGACTTCAATTCCCTCGAGTTACACAAATTAATATTTAATAAGTGACATGTAGTTTCATTCAAGAACACTATAATAATTCAGTGAATCCCTACAGTATTTCTTTAATTTTTTTTTTTTAGTTAAATTTAAATTATTAAATTTATTTGCCTTTAAAAATACCTTTCAGTAACTTCAGATTTAAATTTGTCATATTTAATTAAGGGCTTTAAGACAACTCAAAAAGTAGAATAATATTTTAAATAATGGAACCATTAGTTTTGTTCAGTTGTTAATTTTTTAATCGAATTTCACAATTGATAAATACATTAAAAACAATTTAACCTTCTCAGTTTTAATTACTTGTTGCTAGCTAATGCAATTTCTAAAACTTTTTAGATTTTTAACTAAAAAAAAATTTTATTTTATTTAAAAGTTTAAAAAATTTTTTGATGTCATTTAATCGTTATTGAATTTGTTGAATTCAATATTGAAGGTTGCTTAATAGGAGATACTTTTTTAACAGGTATCATCTCAGATATCGTCCTTTTTCATGTATTATCAGCCTCTCAAATACTGGATACTGAATATTTACGATTGAATGAATTTCACTAGAAGAATAAATAAATTTTAATATAAAATGTGATCTGAGACATTTTGTTGTTTTTTTAAACGAAATCAATAATGTGACGATTCTTTGTTTTTTTGTTTTACGATTTGTCGTCGTAATTGTTGAATCAGCTGCCACTTAGGAAGATTCAAACAATTTAAAAACCAAAGAAGAAATTAAATTAAAAAAAAGGTATTAAGGTTAATTTAATATTATTTTTTATATAAAATCATAAAAACGAGTTAATCAGATTAAGTTTTACTAGTTTAAATTAACTTGGAAAAAATGAAAGGCCGACAAATAGTAAGAATGGGGTGTTAGGATAGGGTAAGAATCCCAAAACAAAATCCCCCAAAATCCCCAGGACAATAACCTCAAAATCTAAATGCATAAAATCAAAAACCAAAATTTCCAAACCTGAAATCCACAAAATCGAAATTTTCCCGTTACGCTCTCCTTTTGAGGATTTTAGTTTTTGGGGATTTTGTCTAAGAGGGAATTTTAACTTAACGAATTTGGTTTTTTATGTATTTTGTGTCGTTCCCGACTGTTGATTCATTAAAATATATACCCTACCTTAACAACGTTGTAATCCACATTAATATGCCTTTCTCTTCATTTTAACCGTTAAAAGCATTTAATAAAGCCCTCAGGAAGGATTCATTTAGGGATCTCTTAGATCAAGAAAGATACACATAGATTATCTTAGATAGATAGAGTGCCTGATTCGAAAATTCGCACTAAAAAGTACCAATTGACAACTTATGCAATTATCATATGATCAAAATTATAACCTTCTGTCATGCGTCTGCCGAATAGTCAAAATTCTCATTAAAGCTTAAAATTTGCTTATTAATAGCTATAATTAATATAAAAATTAAAAAACGGACAGACAGAATAAAAGTAGAAGCTAATTCTTTTAGAAGATTGCTATAAAAATAATATATCTGTTACAGTTATATCAAAAAACCGTTATATTAATAACAATACTAGAAAATTGGAATTAATATAACCAAAACAAACAAAAGTTATACTTTTTAATTTTTTATTTAATATTAAAACTTTTTAAATAAATTCAATTAAATAATAAATTAAAAAAAAAAAAATTAAAACAAAACTTTTTGAATAATTCGAAAATAATACAAAAAAAAAATTAAAACACAAATGAAAATGAAATAATAAAATATTTTAATACAGATATTAAACTGACAAATTATAAAATTGTTAATTTTTTAATTAGAAAACAAGTTATATTAAAAAAAAGTTTATGTATAAATAAATTTATAATATATGTTATATATATTATGCCACACAATTCAATATAAGTATATAAATTTAACTGCTATTATTAACAGTAAAATTGCATCATAATTCTCTTATTAATTAATTAAAAAAGAATAAAGTTGGATTGGTGCATTCTGAGGCATATATGAGTAAATGTTTTTTAACAGTATGTATATACATATAACTTTATTTTAATAATTTATTTATGTACAGTCCTCTACAATTTAATGTAATAAATGAGTGAATCTGACTTTCCATTTCAGGTATGGTAGTTCAATTTATTTCATATTATGACATAAACTATTGCGAAATCAATTATAAATTATATTTTATTATCAGATATGATCTGACTAGGATTTGAACCCGAGACTTTTCGATCGGAAAGCCGTAACTCTAATCAGTTAGCTATCAGGCAGATATACACATAATTTTATGCAAAATAAAATATTATAAACACATATATGAGAAACTAAGAAATGGATATGAGAAACAACAGACTCAACAAGGCATGTACATATTCAGGGAAATTGTTTAAATAAAGAATCTTAAGGAATCTTAAAAAAAAGTGTTAAATAATAATTTCCTTGGGAATCTTTTTTTTGAAAACCGTAAATTCATTAGGAGAAACAGAAGGGAGCTTAAAAAATATTTCAGTCCATTAGAGTTGAAGAAAATACTGTAGTACTTGATCACAAAATACTATATCAAAAACATGAACAACTTTTATCTACAAGTTATACTTGCAATTCATTGTCCTTTTGCCTTTCAGGTTTAAAAAATACTTAACGGAGCAGAAGTTATTATGATTTGATTATATCGTCTTCATTTTTATACCCGTATGACTATATAGTCAAAGGGTATAATAAATTTGCCATTACGTTTGTGACGCAGAGAAGGAGGGGGGGTAGATATAGACTCAAGTGTATGGATCGGATCAGAATCGAAAAATAAATCGATTTAGCTATGTATGTCCGTCCGTCCGTCTGTCCGTCTGTCCGTCTGTCCGTCCGTCTGTCCGTCCGTCCGCACGATAACTCAAAAACTAAAGGAGCTAGGATCTTGAAATTTTCGCAAATTCGTTTTTTTGCAATAGCCGTCATCGCTATTTAAATCCAGCCATTTTGGTCCATGGGTTCGGGTAGCTGCCATACAACTTCTTTTTTATATGAGCATTACTCTGTACCTATTACAGCTGCGTGTCTGAAATTTTGCCAAAAGTAGTTTAGATTTATGGCCAAAGTTTCTGCAAAATTAGGTTGGTCTAGTGGAGTGGGTTCGAGTAGCTGCCATACAACTTCTTATTTTATATGAGCATTACTCTCCACCTAATGAAGCTGGGTGTCTGAATTTTTGCCAAAAATTGTTTAGTGTAATGGCCAAAGTTTCTGCAAAATTTGGTTGGTCTACGACAGAGGGTTCAAGTAGCTGCCATACAACTTCTTCTTTTATGTGAGCATTATACTACATCTAATAAAGCTGTATATTTGAAATTTTGCCAAAAGTAATTAACCGGATGATATAATGTATATGTTACCGTCATACGGGTATCCCAGAGTTGACACAGTCTACTCTACTACACCCTTCCTCGTTTTTTCCTGTATTCATAATTTTTAATAATAAATTTTACAATTATTGAAGTGTACACATTATGGGTTGGGTTTGAAATCTCGGTTTAGTAAATCTCGTTTTCACAAAATCTCGTTTTAGAAAATCTCCTTTAGAAAACCTCGTTTTTAGAAAATCTCGTTTTAGAAAATCTCGTTTTCCCTTTTTTTATATTCTGGAAAAAACTGATAATTCTGGTTTTGTATCCAACTCAAAAAAAAACCAGATTTTTCAATTAAAAAAGAGATTTTCTTAAAAGCGAGATTTTTCAATAAAAAACGAGATTTTCTAAAACGAAATTTAACTAAAAACGAGATTAAAAAAAAAAGATTTACTAAACCGAGATTATGGAACGCTCTTACATATTATATACTTGAGTTCGTTTACGATCCTAGTTTTCTCTGTCTGACCTATTAGAATCTTTACCATTTGATTAAGAGCTGCAATATTATATATTTGATTAAGAATTACACCGCAAAGGGTTTAAAGCTACATAAAAACACCAAAACATACATTATAAATCAAAATTAAATATTATAACAACTTTCGAAATATTATGCAATACAAACATGTAACTGCTACGGTAGCAAAAATAATTAACTGTTAATAAACTTTTTTATTATATTTATATATATATATTTATTTAATTTTTTTTTTTTTTTTTTTGAAAAGTTTAATTGTTTTTTATTATTTATTTAATTTTCATTTTATTTTACGCACATTTATTTCTCATATAATTTAATTATGCATTATAATTAATATAATTAAATGAACAAGAATTATACCAATTAAAAATCAATATAATTATTAACTTTTATACACTTGATTTCAAATTAAAAAAAAAAAAAAAAAAAAAAAAAAAAATTATTTAATTGTTAAAAATTAAAATGTATACAAACGTATGCACATATATGTATGCATATATATATCAACTACTTGTACATAAATTAATTACAATGGATTATAAAATTTTGTTTCAATGCAATTTTTTTCGAAATATTTATGTATATATATAAAAAACTTTTTTAATTATATTTTTTTTTAATTATTTTTTTTTTTAAATTTCAAATTTCCTCCCTACACCTAACACTAAAAATTCAAAACAATTTTAATTTATAAATTATAAATCATCATAAGTGAATAAATACTTTTGATTAGTAATAAATGGTTGGTGCGATGGGACCCAGTATTGACTTTACCAACTGCAAATAAAAATATTTTTGGTTTTATATTCTGCTGATCAAATAAGGGCAATTAAAAGATAGTACATGTGTTAAGGTCAAGTAATGACAATTCGCTTTAACAAAATTTTTGTTAGGCCTTAGCCTTTGACCTCAGTCACCAAGAAAGTGGAAAGCCAAAATTATTTAAGAGTAGTTGGTTTTTAGGAGCAAATCGCAACATTATTTAAATATTTTTTAAAGACAAGGCAAGATTCAATTTTTTTACACAACTTATTTACACACTAGTGCTCGATTGCACCAACCACTTATCACTGTGACAAATTTTATTTTAGGATTTTACTAATCAAATTTATTTAAATTTTTTTTTAAATGGAATTTGATTATTTGATTAGTGATACTTATCGTTGGTGCAATATGGTCCAGATTCGATTGTTTTTCTCATTTTTATATTAGCTTTTGAGTAAATGGTTCTTTGAAAAAAATCCGTGCATAATAAACGCAAAATATTTTTAATTATTTGTCATTTATAATTTTTGAAAATAATCAAAATTCAAAGTTAAATTCACCCCAACTTGTGATTTCTTTAAAGTATATCTATATAAAAGTTTTTTAAAAAGTAGAAATTTCGTGGCATTAATAATTTCTGAGTTTGATAATACAAAAACTTGCCAGTACTTTCTAATAATTTAATAGTCATATCATTTATTTTACTTATATTGTATATTCTATGTTTAACTATGGTCACCAAGGGGATTTGATTCAAAAAAATTATTTTTCAATATTTTCAATTATATATTTATGACCTTTAGGCTGTAAGGGAATCAAAACCGTACTCTCTGAGTTAATATGCCATACGCATACCTATATTATACTATCGAATCCTCTTTACACTTTTATTTATTTTTTAAATAGATCTAATAGATCTAATCTATTATCATTTAATAAATCAATACTTTAAAAATACTAATAGGAAGGATTTTATGTTGAATTATTTTAAGGAATAGCTAAGGGATTTAAGTTTATAAGATAGTTTTTCCTTTAAACCTTCATCAGTTTAAATTCACATTGCAAATTGCATACTTTTAGGGTTATAGTTTTTAAGAAATTCAAAAATAATAAAAAGCTTCGGTGGCACAGTGACAAGTACCTAGCGTATCAACCGACAGAGTGTGGATTCAATCCCCGAACAGATCATAGGTTTTTTTAAAGGGAAATTACTAAGAAATTTTCTTTACGATCAAATATAATGGAAGTATAAAATAATTAATCTAATAATAGTATTCAACCCTATATTGACTTCAGTAACCAATGGTTTTAAAATATTGCATTATTATTCATTACATTTTTTGTAATATTCAATAAATAAATAAATAAAAATGATAATAATAATAATTAGAAATAAATTTGATTATAATATGACAAACATGACCCTAGACAATTAAATTAATAATAATAATATTAACGACAAAGATTGTAGTATAGTAGACTGTGTCAACTCTGGGATACCCGTATGACCGTAATATAAACATTATATCATCCGATTAATTACTTTTGGCAAAATTTCAAACATACAGCTTTATTAGGTGTAGTGTAATGCTCATATAAAAGAAGAAGTTTTATGGCAGCTACTCCCTTTGCAGTAGACCCACCAGATTTTGCAGGAACTTTGGCCATAAAAATAAACTGCTTTTGAAAAAATTTCAAACACTCAGCCTTAATACATCCAATACACTTAATGCGATGCATACACTTGAGTTCGCGCCCTACTTCTCTGCGTCACAAACGTAAAGACAAATATAGTACACCCTTTCGACTAATAGGCATACGGGTATAAAAATTATTCACAACTTTTCGATAAAAATGGACAATTGAAAAGAATAAAATCCAGAAGACAGGTGATAATTATTATTTTAAAATTTTTATGAATTTAATTAAAATATTAATATGAAGTGAAGTAAAATTTTCGTATATTTTGAGTTAAATATTGTTATTATCTACTCTATATTCTTATCTATATATGTATATTTAATTTTTAAATATGAATATTTTCGTATAAATATAAACGATATTTTTAAATATTTTTTTCTTTTTCTTTTTATTTTATTCCAAAATATATTTTGAAGATTTCCAACAAATTAAACAATTTTCAATTCAAAAACAAAAATATAAAAGCAACTTAAATTAGTTTAAGGAATAACTTTTTGCTTTCTCTCTTTCTTTCTTTCTTTTTCTATTCTTTTTACTGAATTAATGCTAATGTACGTCAGTTCATCAAAAGAATCTTTCAACCATAACTATGTTCATTTTAATTTTTTGTAAAATTCTTAAATTATATATATAAAAGAAAAAGATAGAAAATAGATTCTGAAATTTAGCGTAAAAATTTAAAGAAAAAACTTTTTTAACCATGAAATTTATTTATTTGACTATACCGAAATACATACATCAATTTATTAGAATATTTTGACAGTTACTTCAATTGTCATTTTTTTTTGTATTTTTAAAAAAATTTGTATGATATTGTAAGAGTGAAAACGTAATTGTCGCATCACATCCAAAATATTTTTGAAAAGAATGTCAATTAAATTATAATTTTTATCGTAAATTTTGACAGTTAATGACAGAATTAAAATTATGAATAGGTTACATGTCAAATTCATGCTAAATTCTATACAGTTAATATGACTGTGCAATGTGCATGAAAATTATATCTTCCGGATAATTATTTCCGGTAAAATTTTAAATACACAACTTATTTTTTTTTTTTTTTTTTTTTTTACGAGGGAATGGAAAGCTCGAAAGCCACCCATTGAAACTATGCGGTGTTTCTTTGGGTAGTGTATGATTTTAACATACCAAAATCACACCTTTTTTGAACCAAACTTTAGGATGGAACCTGTAATACAAATGGTTTGGTTACAGGGATTAGGATATGGAAGGATTTAGGATTATGGTAGAAGTTATTTGGAATATTTGGATTATGGGGGATGGGGAAAATTCGATGGGATATTTAGAAGAAAGATGTTAATGTTCTTCTTAAATTTGGTTAAATCGTACATATATACATTATCAACTTTGGGGAACACAGTTGATGGAATATGGTTCCATAAACGAGAAGAGCGCATGACAAACGAATTTCCATAAGCCGTGTTACGCCATCTAGCTAGTTCAACTGTGTAGGGATGAGCATCTGTTGCCCTCCTTGTTTCCCTTTGGAAAATCTTGAACAGTTAAATTTGTCTTTGATGAATGAAAAAAATTTAGGTGTGTATGATAAACCAAACTAACGCACACATATAGTTTAATCGACTCACTTTTTAAATCTGATCTGATTATTAAACTTGAGTTTATAACTATAGCTAAAGCCATACAACTTAAATTTTCTTTTATGCATAACTAAGTTCATGGCCGTATAACGTGGCGACGCAGAGTTTATATTCGTTCTACTTCAGTGTCAGTTCTTCGTTGTACTTTTCGCAACACTTGTGTCAGTCTTCTGTACCTGAATTAAAGAATTTTAAATACTGTTTTGAACACCTTAAAATATGACAATTTGTGTTTGGCCAAACTGGTTTTTAATAAGTTTAGGTATTTATACCTCAAAAAAACGTCTAAGACGGCAAGATCATTGCGTCTTCACCTGGACTATAATTCAATTTATGTATAATTTTAAATATATTTGTATTTTTAAAATATTTTTTACCATCTAAATAATCATTTAAGGTACAGTTAAATTATAAAGTAAAATACAACTTTAATATAAGATCCCAAATGTCCATTCTATTTTTAAAATATTAACTAAGAATTTCAAAAGATTGAAATCAACAATTAATTAAAAATTGATCAAGGCATCTAAATTTTAAAAAAAATGTAACTTTAATTATTGGGCGCTTATAATACATACGGGTTAACTCATAAATGGAAAACTCCGAGTTTAAGTTTATAGAATATTTCTCAGGTTAGTTATGGATAAAAATCTATTTAAAATTTTTGAAAAACAGCAATTTTACTATAATTTCTTTAAAATTTGATGAGAATGAAACAAAGGTATAGAATAAATTTATATAAAAAAAAGGTTAAATTTACTTCATGAAAATTATATTCATTTTTAATAATATATTCAAATTAATTCAAAACCAGAAATCATAGAAACAAATATTAACTTTGGATATAATTTGAAGACTTTTTAACTTGTATATATAATAATTGGTGAGTAGTTTATACTTTTTAATTTTAAGCCTTTACCATTCACTTGTGTAACTGTATGTGCATATCTTTCACTTGTAACAAAATAAAGAACATCTATAGTACTTAATGGATGTTGAGATAATTTAATATTTGTTAATATAGTTGTAAATTTCATCTTTGGAAATTCGCGAGTTTTTAATTTCCTCATATACGAGTACAATTTTCCAGAAAGTGTTTTTTTTTTTTTTTTATTAGTCGCAAAATTGGGCTCATATTTTAATTTTATTACAATAAAATAAAAAAAAAAATTCAAATGTCATTTCAATTTTTTGTATGCTGTATTTAAAATTGTTTTTCTATACAACGTCTAGGTAGCATAGTGATTAGAGTGCCGACCTTTCATGCGAGAAGCCCGGTTTCAAATACCAGTGAAAGTGATAAAACTTTTCTGATTTTCGACTCGACGCAGCTACCATTCGCCATTAATGGCCATTAATGGCTTAATCAGTAATTAAAAATTATATATCTTTAATAAAAACTATATTAATATAACAATTTAAGCAAATGCAAAATATCAACATATTATTTAATTGAATAACTCACAGATATAGAACACAATATAACACAAATACAAAATTATTACAATACAAAAAAAAAATTTATTTATTAAAAAACTAAGACGTTTCAACATGCTATAAGGCCTAGTACTATCTCATGTTTAAATTGTATGTGGAATTCATTTGATCAGTTCTAATAACACGAATTTGATATGACCCCCTGTTCCAACATGTTCCTGAGGTATTGGTATTTTGGAAAGGCTTATTAGCCTAACATTTGAACAGTTAGTGAAAAAAAAATATAAAGTTGCGAAAATTGTGAATTAAACACATTGTCAAAAGAATTTCAATCATAATACATTGTCAGTTTTGTATTATCATACTGACTGAAATCAAGTAAATTTGATCCGATGATAACCTTTAAATTTTCATTTATTAATTTGTTGAAAATCTTTAAGGTGGAAAATTTTGAATATTTAATATATTCAATAATATATTTTTGCTATAATCAAATTTTTTAATTATAGTACATTTTAAATGCCACATTTATTTAAGATTTCTACTTTAATAATTAGCATTCATATTGGATAATACAATTAATACATCAAATCCATTAGATATGTGTAAGGTGTACAATATGAATGATAATAAAATAGTACACATAAAATTTATAAACCCAATAATAAACTATATTAAGTATATAATAATCTGTCATGTATAGGAACATTTCTTCGAGCCCAATTAATAAACTCATTAAACTAAAATTTTTAACTTGAGTTTCGTTACATTTTAATAGTTTCTGTACAATTTTAAACTGTCACATTCAGATACAGGTTATAAAAATTACACAATCTTTCAAATAACTTAATAAAAAAACAAAAAAAAAAAAAAACTTAAACTTAATTGAGATAAAAACTAATATCATTCATACTCATCATTACTTTATTAACTTACTTAATCTAATAAAAAAAAAAACTTTATAAATATACTTATATTTTAATTTTTCTTCCGTCATATTTTTATAAACTTTCTATTTTGATTTTATTACAAAACTTTGTTCAAATAATTTCATTAACATTTTCATGTCTTTTAATATCATTTAAAATATTTCCAGAAAACTTTTACCATCATTTTCTAAAATACAAAGAGGAAATTTTCAAATTTTTTTTTTTTACTTTTTTTATATTTCATCAATTCGTTTTTTCTCTAATTCAAATAATTTAATATATATATATATATATATATATATCTTACGTAATACTCTAGACTCTTAAAACTTTCAACAATTTTTATATTTTCAAACTTTTTTTTTTTAAAGTTTTGCATATTTATATTATTATCAAATCTTAGCACCGTATTATCCAATTTTAATGCTATAAGTTTAATAAGTATCTCATCCTAATCCATCTTATGTCATATAAAAAATTAAAAAAAATTTTTTTTTAATAAAATTGTTATGAAAATTATTGTTGGGGGAGGGAGAGTAGGGAAAGTTCACTATAATTTGGTTTTATCACCGGGAAATGTTAACTAAAAATTATTATACTGCTATCAAGAGATGGTTATTTAATGTTCTGAAACCTTAAAAAAAAAAAAATAAAAATATAACAAAACTTTTTGCATACTACACAAACCATAACCAACAACACATATATATATATATATATATATACATATTTATATACATATATAATATGTAAATTAAAATGGTAATTAAAATGGGCCTTTCTTTTCTCTTTTTCTCTAAAAAAAAAACATTTCATTAAAAAACGAGGAAGAGTATAGTAGAGTAGACTGTGTCAACTCTAGGATACTCGTATGAACATTATATCGACATTCATTCGTTGAATTACTTTTGACAAAATTTTAGTAAACCACCTTTATAAGATAAAGATGAATTTATATAGCAACCACTCGAACCCACTACACTACCCCAACTTAATTTTGCACAAACTTTGGTCAAAAAATTAAACTGTTTTTGGCAAAATTCCAAACACCCAGCTTCATTAGGTATAGAGTAATGCTTATATAAAAAAAGAAGTTGTATGCCAGGTACTCGAACCAGTGGAGCAAACTTACTGGATTTTAATAGCAATGACGACTATTGCATAAAAACCAATTTGTGAAATTTCAGAATCCTAGTTCTTTTATGTTTTGAGTTATCATGGGGATGGACACTCGGACAGAGAGACATACATGGCTAGATCGATTTACTTTTCGATTCTGATCAGATCCTCGAAATATGCTAACAAATACAAACTGTTCTATACATTCAATGTTTAGTGTTAATCTAATGATTGTGGACTCCTAAATACCTGTAATAAATATCCTACCCAATTTTTTAATAATTGAATTTGATATCCAAGATTTTTGGAATTTTCAATTTTGTTTTTATAGTAAACCACATATCCATATCTATCGAGCGTGGAAACACTGAAATATAGTTAAGCATTACAAACTTATTAAGATTGGTTCGCCTTAAGACAAGTGGTCGATTCCACGGTCTTAAACTAACGATTCTTTTATAGGTGACGATCTCACGATCCTTTCATATTTACCATGTATAAAAAACGATGCTTCTTCTATTAGAATAAAATTAATAATGCACAGAACGGTTTATGGTAATTAATTTATTTTGGGACCGTTCATTAGCTTCTACTTAATTTCTTCCCCTCTGATAGAACTAGTAATAAAAAAGTACAAAATCGCGTAGCCCGCGAAGGCACCGCACCGTTCACGTAACGTGTTTTAAAAAAATGTTATAGTAAAGTTCATTAGGCATTTTTCTTAATTTTAATTAAGCTTTTATTAAATATGTGCGATCTTATTTATTTTCTCAATTCTATGTTAATAGTTTAAGATTAAATAATTCAAGTATATCATAGGGTGCCACTAGTATCGAAGAGCGAGTATTTTTCGTTTATATAAATCAGAGTTTACCGTGTGATTTAATATTACAAAAAAGAATTACCAAACTTAAATAATGAAGTTTAATCCATATTAATCTACCAAATCCTTATGTTATAAATGATATTGAATATTACAATACTAAATATCAGTTTTCAGTAATTGAAGATTTCACTAAATCTACAATCATATACTTGAAGTTAATTTTAAATAAACCTACATAGTATTAATATATTTATATTGCTGCCTTTCCTATGTTTTCGTTTAATTCAAAAATTAATTTTTTTTTTTTTTTTTGTTTTACTTTCTCTTTCTTTTATTATCTTCCGCAATATTTTGCTATGTTTTTTTATTTGTACGTTATTTTATAGACGCATTTGAAAGATAAAATTTAAGTTAATTTACGAATCTATTGGGATCCCTAAGTTGTTCCGCAAAAAAAAATAATTTTTATATATTTACAGTTAAAATAACTGTAACTACTGCAAAATATTTTATTGCTAATATTGAAAAAAAAAAATCAGCGAACTTTTCCACAAGCTTTCTTTTATTTTCTTTTGATTTTGAGTCAAATGTAAAATACCAATACCCTCAATTAGATTAAGCATGTAATAGACTCTTAATTTGACTACCAAGCTCTGTATTTTTGTTAACCGTTCTAACTTGCAACATGAGTATCTTCAACTTTATACTAGAACATTAAGAACAGCTTTAACAATTCGAAAGCACGAGTACTTTCTAAAATTTCTTTTTTTTCCTCACCTGTTTCAAAAGATGGGAAATGAAGAAAGTCAAATTTGTAAGGTTGCCAATGAACTATAAAATTATATTTTTGTCTTTCTTAGTATAATACTTAGCACCAATGACCAGCTACTAATGGACTTTTATATGCAATCTTATAAATTACATAAAAGAATGTCGCATGTTTTTTTACACGCTAACTAACGGTAACATTCGGAAGGAAGGGATTACTTTATACATTTGTAAGATTTGTTGGAGCTTTTGGATGTCGGTTAGAAATGTAACTAAAAACAAAAATTTTGAATTTTTGCAAATTGTAGTATGAACAGTTCTCAAAAAACTAGTTTCCATGACCAGTTTTTAACAATTTTGAAGTTTTCAAAGTGCATAAAACATAACTTGAAGCTCCTCAAAGGTTACATTGGAATTTTTTTAGAGGAGTCATAATTGACTTAAATTTAATAGAGCGAGAGTGTCATTAACAACAAGGTTCCTTAAAAAAAGAAAAATTTCTCCCATATTTGGAAGAGAGAGTTAAGAGGAATAAGTGTTACTTTTTAGAAATGATCGCCCATTAAGCATATTATATTATGCCCTTAAGATTTTGAATGTATTGGAGTGTTAGTTGAGATTCCTTCCAAAATCTAACAAGCATATCTTCGAAATTAATAATGATTCATACTTGAAATTTGCTGCAAGCACGTCTTTTCATGTTTTCATTATAAGACCCATATTTGGAATGAATTAGGTTGCTGATTTAAATATCTCCCACATACCTTTAAAGACCTAACGAGCATAACTTCGAAATTAATAAATATATAATCCTGAACTTTGGTACAAGGTAGTTTTGTCCTATTTCTATTATATATTCTTGAAATTTTGAGATGATATAAAGTGGCGGTTCGTGTTAAATTCACATGCCTCCAAAAATTAAACAAAAATGTGCCTTAAATTAGACAATTATGTATATTGAATTAAAAAACTGAATTAAAAAGTATATAGGGTATTACTAAGTCGGTTGCAGCGACTTACTGTTGTTTCCATTATGTGTTAAAAAAATTCTTAGCCATTGTCCAAATGGAAACAAATATATTTTTTCAGTGTTAAGAACTCAAAGAAAATCTGTTAAAGTTCACCTTTAAAATTTAACATAACGGAAATCCATTTTGGCTCCCACTTTTTATATTAAGCAGAGTTTCATGTATCTAACAGATATATAAAATTAAAACAGTAAATTTTTTTCTTTTATAAAATTAAAAATTATTTGCTCTAAGGATACCACCTAATTAGTACTTGGGCTGGGATCGAATGAAGATGAAAAGACAAAAGTGATAAAAAGTGTAAATAAATGTAATGAAGGAAAAAATAAATTGGTACGTGATTTGGACATTTAAACTTTTTGTCGTTCCATTTGTTTGACTTTTTTCTTTTAATTTTTTCTGGATTTTTATTATTAGGTTTGTTTTTTTTTTTTAATAAAAATCAGGGTAAAATATCCGGAGACATGATCTGTTTATTACATATTTTTATTATGCTGGGTATATTATACATTTAATTTAAAATAAAATAAATAAAATGGAATCATAAACTGCAAAAACAAAAAAGTTATTAATAGCAAAAGTAAAAACGTTTGTAATTGTCAAAAAAAATTAAAGCAAGCGAATAATTAAAAGAAGAAATTAAGAAATTTTTAACTAAAGAAATACATTATAGCTAGACAAATTTATAAATATCACTTTTGATTAAAAATTACCGATGATGAGCACCGACCAATGATGCTATTGTACTAGCAACACTTTTTAGTTGAGTTGTTTATTACACATACACAACATAACCAAATTTTTTTTATTGTGAACAATAACTTTAGAAGTTGTAAAGTGGTTGTATCTCAGTTGTAAAAGTGTTGCCATCGGCATGTTGCAATTTTAATTGTAAAAACTGGTTTTGAATTGTCAAATTTAAATATATCTCTCCTTTTCCATTGTATTTACTTACTTTAAAAAAAAGACGTACGAGAAAATCTGTGTGCTCCGTTAATAAAACATAAAAACGATACTTTAAAAAAAAAAATTCCAAAATCAAGCACTTATATATTTAACTTTAAGTTATGTAAAGACAACTGTTCTTAACGTGTTGTCACTTTTAAGTTATCTCAAACAATATACATGGTAAAGTGTTGTCATTGACAATAACTATATTTGAACACAACTTAACCTTAAAAAGTAGATTGTGTAATTTTGACAAATAATTAGGTTGTGTTGTCAATCACAATAAAGAATCAAAGCATAGTTGTTAACGACAACCTTTTATTAGGTTTTGTTGTAAATCATTAAGACAGTGTGCAAAACTATTTTTAAAAATTCCTTCATAGCTATTAAAAGGCAAGAAAAACCGCATTAAATTTTTTAAAAAAAATTCATTGGTTTTCCGTTTAAAACTCAGTTTTTCAAATAAACCAAAATATTGGACTCTTGATTTTGCTTGAAATAGAAGATTTTGGTTCAAGCGCAGTTTTTTTTCAATTTTATTTTGCCTCTCAGTCCTGCAGTTTTCCAATTTTAATTTAATTTAATATTTATATGTTTGTTAAAAGTTTTAATATTGCAAAAAATGCAACAGAACAAACTGAATTTAACTGCTCATGGATCATCTTGAAAAATAATATAGTGTATTCACAATAAATAATTAATAATTTAACCATTATTCTACTAAAAATTATTAAAATGCTTTTGAATATTTCTTTTTTAATTAAAAACCAATTAATCTAAACAACAGTTATTCGAGCAATTATCTAACATCTAAACATATTGAAAAGTTTTATAATTTTTTCAAAAATGTACTTTATTGGGCTTGGCAGGCTTATTATTCCGCTCCAATCTGTGTTATTTAAAAATCAAAATTTCAAATTCAAAGATATGCTTGTTAGATTCTAGGAAGCGTATGACACCAACTCGAATTGCCAATTCGACAATTCAACACATTTCAACACATTCAACACACAGCAAAGGTTCTTTCCTTTTTGATTTCAGAGATATGCACGTTTTAATTAAAACTTTCTGTATAAATCTGTTTAAATTAGCTGTAGTTTCTGAGTAATCGTGCAAACAAATGGAAATTATTAAATAAAATTAGAACAGACTTACCGTTCAAAATTTTTTATATGTTTATATCTCTCACTTCTTTCATTTGATGGTAACACACACAATATCAAAGTGAATACAGAGTGCTTTTTTGGTTGGCTACGAAATCTCACGCGACTTAAAATCTTGGGTTTTTCAAATTCTCGCGTTTTTTAATTTTACGTATTAAAATCTCGTGTTTTCCACTCGAATATATACTCATATTCTGTAAAAGGGGTACAATCCTGATTTCGAATTTTTTTCAAGAGATTTTTAAAAATTATCGCAAAAACACGAAATTTTGACACGCTCCAACTCATATCTTGTAAAAGGGGTGCAATCCTAATTCAGAAATTTTTAAAAACAAGTTATGAAAAAAACAAAGGGTTTTTAAAGAAGCACATTATAAAAATAGTATAGTGTTTCATACTGAGTATTTTATCGGAATATAATGTTGAAGCTTCAATGTTAACGTTTAATTTAGGAAATATATACATTGATGACTAAGTTAGTGCTTACTTTTAAAAACAATAAATTTTGTAATTTTTAAGTCCTATTAGCCTCTCTATGGGGAAGGTAGCCCAATTTCTCAAAGATCTAATCCTCACTACTCCGCTTCCTCAAACTTTTTTAGGTTCTAGGAATTTAATTGTGAATTCCACCAAAATTTGGAATTTTACTTGGAATTTAGAGAGACAATTTCTTCAATTTAAAGAACCGCTTTTAAATTTAAGAAAATCTTTTAACATATGTTAAATACTCCTACTAATTTCTCGGGATCTAACTTCTCCTAAAATTTCAAGACCCTAGCTTAACCCGGTTTTTTCGAACCCTTACAGCTGCTAAACAGGGGACGTGACAACAAAATGTTGTTAACCGACTCCTACTAATTTCTAGGGATCTAACTTCTTCTAAAATTTCAAGACCCTAGCTTAAACCGTTTAAAAGATATATAGCCAAAAATTGATAATGGTAAATTTAATACCGTATGGCAACCCTAAACTTTTGTCTTCTAAAAATTTATAAAGTTTATAAAACCAGCTATCTTTTGCCGTTTTTAGATTGAAAATACACTTAATAGAACTCTTGTTATAACAATTTGAATATAGGGCTTTTCCGTAACGGGTGGAGCTACAGAAAAAAATTCTTCTACGAAATTATTTTTTTTGCAATACCTACCCATGGTTAAAATTTCTTTTCTCTATTTCAAATGTAAAAGTTTAAACATACGGACGGACGGACGGACAGAGTGAAGCTATATAGGCACATTTTTACAAAAAACGCGTGATTTGAAAAAACCAGATTTTTAAAAGCACAAAATTTTGGGACACGAGATTTAAATTCTCGAGAATTTGACAAGCTCCAACGTTTTTTGAATGGAATTTAAGATTCCAAAAAAGTGTAAAATACACATTTTTTAACTGTAAGCATTGTTTATTCAATAATTTTTTTTAATAACAAATGTTTTGTACGTTTCATATTTATATATTACATTCTGATATTTTGAAGAGCATCAGAAACATGTCAATTTTGCTTTTAAATATTTTTAATTTTTTTTTATATAACAGCATTGTTCGTTTAAAGAAGATCTAAATACATTATCTATAAAGTAAATATTTATGCAATTGTATATAAACATTTAATGAAAAAATATTTAATATATAATTAAAGTAAAACTAATCTTGTAAAAAGCTATTTCAAATCATCTTTAACTTCGTACATGTTTTTAATTTTTTATTGTCTAATTTTTTGGACACATTTTTATCATCACTATAAAAATTGTTATTTTAAATGTTTTTTTTTTTGTATATTATGTAATTTTTTTTAATATGGTTTGATGACACTTCAAACTTTTATCTAAGATGACACATACTACTTATCTTTATGTTAGATTATTATTGCGTCCATTTTTTTAAGCTTTTTATTATAAAAATGTGAAATAAAAACATAAAACAAATAATGAAACAACAATAAGTTGAAGCAATTGACATAGCAATATCCTACACTTGAGGAATTCAATTTAAATTTAAAATCCATAAGTTCTACAATAGAAAATTTAATATAAAATGAAAACACAATAAAAGTTTTTACTGTACATAATTTTGTATTGTGGGACATGTTTGTTTGGTTCAAGGAAGCGTGAAACATTTGCACTAACCTTTTCTTTAATCCATTTAAGATTTCTCTAGTGTTATGGAAACAAAACAGAATTATTTTTTACCAAATGGCAAGTATCTACATATATTGATTTAGCTGGAAGCCTCCGTGGGTAAACGGTTGACTTATTAAACGAGAGGATGCGGTTTCGATTCTCGTACGTATTCCCTCGTTGATCAAATATTGTTAATTTAATGATAATAGGGAGGCATGTGGCAACTATCCGAACCATTACTTTTCCTTAAGAGCCTTGACTCTTTCAAAACACCTTGGTACCAAATTTAAAAATATTTATCAATTTCGAAGGTTAAGCCGATCAAGAATATAAATGTGCATTTCGGTGTCTAGTTTTCACTGGTGGTAACAAACACCGTTCCATTCTACAATTCTTCTGGATTTCTCACTAGACTTTTAGCACCTAAACAAGAAATCATACCTATCTAATTATTTCAATAATAGTTTCTTAATATTTTTAAGCTTTATTCTGAATTAAGATGTGTATCTAAATCTTAGTCAAAAAGTTTTTGGTAACGATTTTTGATAAATTTGATTAATCTTAAGTTCGAGTGGGGCAACTACTACATAAAGGCGAGATATATGATCTTAACGCTTCTTGTGTAAATTTTTCCTAAAAAGAGATTTCAGGGGTTAAAAAAATTCAAAATATTTGTAAACAGATCGAAATAAAACGTTCCGGAACTTTATTCGAAACTAATTTTTATAACGTTCTTTCTGGAACAAAAAAACCAAAAATTAGACTTCTTTACGCTTTTACAATTTTTTGAATAAAAACAAATAAAAAGTAGTCGGACCGACAATTTAAGAAAGCTAATCACAGATTTTTTACTACAACCTAAATATAGCAAGAAAAATTAAAAAGTTCAAATCTTAGACACGTCTCAACAAGTAGCCCTCAAAAATATTGATGGAATTTGTTGGAACTTTTCCAAATTTTTTGCGCAGTTTACTGCAGAATCGGGGAGTAGATTTTTTAAATTGAGGACCGACTTATGAATCCCAAGATAGGAGAACTGAAACTTTATTTCAATTTTAAATCGGAATTGTTCCCAAAGCAATTATATTTATTTTAATTCGTTCTTCGGATTAAATTTTTTTTCGTTCTCTTACGAAAGAACACAATGTTAAAGAATTATTTTGCACCAATATTGTTTCATTCTGGATCCCTGGTTAGTTTTATGTCCAACGTTTAGTCTACTGTACACTCGTCCTTGTTTATTTATTGAAACCAATTTTATGTTAACGATATACTTATTCTCAAAACTTCTTATTGAATTTCAGTTGGACCCTGATTCCTTTGATTCTTTTTGGGCATAAAGATGTAAATGGTCATACTAAATGGATTATTGTAATCAAAAAGAATCAAAGGTTATGTAAAACAAGCTTCAATATTTTTGTGATACGTATCACAAGGGTTGAATATCAAATTAGTAGTTAGTAACAGTAAAATTATTAATGTGACAATTACATTTTTTTTTTTTAAATAAATGAAATAATAAAAAATTATTGAAATTTACTAAATATAATTCAACATTTCCTATTCTAATTTTGAAAAATATTTTTTATATTCATATTCTTATTTGGGTGTATAATAAAAAAATTTTTGAAATAAAATAAAGCCAAAAAAAAAAATTTCCTACATAAAATTGTAAACTAAAACATTAAAAGAATTTCAAGTGGACTTTAGCTAAAAATACACAAACACTAACAAATAATTAAGTTAAAAGGAAAAAGACTTTTATATTATCTGTTAGTGTTTAACTGCTAACTTTGTAGTCCATCAACACGATTCTTATATAAACAAAAATGGAAGTTGTATAGATAAAAGAAATACGTAAAAGCAATTGCACTAATAACACATCTTTAATCAAATCTATATCTATGTATTTGCATGCGTTTTGTCACATGGTTAATTAGAAAACACGAATTTTAATGGAATCTATTAAATAATTTACGGTACTAAGTTGCATTCAATACGTTAACGCATGATTTATTTAATTATTTGTAGTACCAGACAATAGTAAATGTTGCCTGACAATAAGAATCCTTTGCCTATTTGACATTTGGACTTCTTATTAAATTATTTTAATATACACTCTATATTTTTATTAGATATGATCCAACCAGAGCTCGATTTGAGGAACCCGAGATTTTTTGATTGAAAAGCCGCCACTTTACCATTTAGCTACCGGTCAGTTTGACGCGTTAATTGATATCGTTAATTCTAATTTTGCCGTGAGTCATCAATGCTCTAATTTTTAAATTCAATCGAATTTACTAAAATATTTTAAAATAAGTAAAAAAAAAAGTCAAAATATTATTTACTTTATTATTTTAATATCAACGTAACATAAATTTCATTAAAATTATCGCTATTATACACATACCTTAATCATTTAAACGTCAATTTAAATGTCAATCATCTGGTTGCGAACGGTCAAAATTTGAAATCAAATTAAGGAACAAAGTTTTTAAAAAACATGAAAACTAAAAATAGAATATATATTCGGAAATGCGTAGAGGACAAAGGAACTACTTACCAAGGGTTAGTAAATAAATTATAACAGGCTTAAGGAAATTTTTTATTTCCAAACTTCAGTAGAAAGACAGTCAAAGAATATTAATGTAGTCTTTCTTTAAAAAAAAAAAAAAACAGGCATGCAATTTAAAACAAAAACCAAAGAAATATTAAACGAAAAAGTTTTTCAATGTTTATTCTATTCTATTTTTTATTTTTCTTTTCCTTTTGAAATATCTCATATTTTTTTTTATTTTTTTAATGCTTTCAAAATCTCTAGTGGGACATTTTAACAAGATTCTAGATAAGTATAGCACGTTTATATTATAGTACAAACTTATAATTTTTACAATAAAAAAGTTGCTTATTAAATAAACGTTTTGTGGGAATTTTACAATTATATAAAAATATATGCTACTGGTTTTGTTTTAAGTTTACATGTAGGTATAGACAATTTTTATTCAATATTTGTTGAACTGACTTTATTGATCCATTAAACTTCTTAATTAATGAGAAACATTCCGACAAGGTTTAAAATCAATTAGTTGAACTATATCAAGACAATATAATGAAAAGTCTTCAAAAATGTTTTAATTGCTGGCGAGAGAATTTAAAAAGAGAGTCCGACATGCGTTCAATTTCCGTACGTTTTAGTAAATTTTAATGTAAATAAGTTTCATATTGAAAATAAACTTTTTTTCAAATCACCATGGTAACATATGGTATAGTATATATAAAATACATAATTATTAAAGCAAAATAAATAACATTATTTATATAAAAATGATTCTTTAAATCTAAAGAGTTCGTCATATTTTTCAACGTCCTTGTATTGTTAGTTATAGAGATATTCAAATTGGTTTTAAAAATTTAAAACTAAAAATGTTTTGTATGAAATTTAACTCTAGTTTTTGAGTGGTTTTTTGATTATTAGCTCTTTTATTTTTTGAGTAACGAGTATAATAAACCTTGACAAAATACGCACCAGATTAATTTATAATTATTAAATCTAACAATAACCAAATTCAAGGTAGCAAATAGCAATACAAAATATTACACTTAACGTACATATAACATATAATGTAATTGCTTACCGGACCTTTAACATAAATAAAATATTTACGTTCTCTAATCTTAAATATTTTGAACTACGCGTGATTTCAATGTAATATTAAATCGTTAATAGATACACAAGAAAAAAAAAAAACAAAAATGACTCATATAATTTCTTGTTATATCACAAATTGTACTGGAAAATTCAAACATCTATATAAAAAATATGGAGAAAGTGAATATTTTGAAGATAAAAAAGTTAGTTGTTTGAGAGCTACCCAAAGTTTTAGTCGGATCTTAATCAAAAAAAAAAAG
This sequence comes from Dolichopus griseipennis, assembly GCA_963082915.1. Classification (NCBI taxonomy): domain Eukaryota; kingdom Metazoa; phylum Arthropoda; class Insecta; order Diptera; family Dolichopodidae; genus Dolichopus; species Dolichopus griseipennis. Next base: position 6,023,345 of record OY720441.1, read on the forward strand.
GAAACCTAGAAATTGTTTAAAAAATTCAATATTGAAGCCAGATCGATGCTGATTCTGCCAGATGCCAGATTCTTACCTTTGAGTCTATATCTAGCATTCTAGATCGATACGTTAGAAACGGAGGAGCAATTTTATTGTATATGTGACCTTATTTATATATATGCACAGGTACAGTTGGAAATTTTAAAACTAATAGCCTATTTACAATGAACGCTCACGTTTCGCTCTCTACACGTATACACGTAGCTATCTGTCAAACTAAGTTAAAATTATTGAATTATATGAAAGTGTCCACAATAGACGCAGCCATTACGGAGCCATTAAAAAAGTTATTAAACTTGAAACTTTTTCGCTTTCTTTATGTATTCAAATGTCAAATAATTGAACTTTGAAAAATATATTTTATTGAAAAATTAGTAAAATTATTAATGTTTTTTCTTTGTAGGATTAAATAATATCAAACCACTATTCAAAATAGCTATCCAATAACCTTTAAATTATTGAATATTTTTTAATTCATGAAATTTGCAAACAAAACAATGTCAAAAAACGCAGTCATCTACATTTAATTGTTGACACTACTTTGTTGACTACGTAATGAGATCGAAACAAGAGCGTAATCGTAGATAGGCATTAAGAAAAACATTAAATTTTTAAAACTTTTTAATTAATTTTTTAATTTTTTTTTTTTTGTTTTATTTAACTTTAGTATAATCAAAACCAAATGTCTAATATTTTAATTTTGAAAATCAATATGCTAAAAAAATATGCGGAATTATTTCGCGAAATAATATGTGTAAGCTATAACTTTCAACCAAACAATAATTTATTCATAATTTTTGTTAATATGGCAATACTAGATCGAATTATTGTCTGCTATTAATTCATTATAATTCCAATGTTACAATAGTTCGAATTTTAAGCACTGTTAAGGAATAATACTGCTATACATAGAAAAGTCAATTGTTTAAGGCTTTTGATTTTAATTTAAATAATTTTTTTAACTTACCTTTAAATTTATTTATTTTTGCATTCATATTACAATTAAGTTTAATTTTGTATTAAAAAAATTTTGAAATAATTTAAAACTTACCACTGTTGAAATTTCTTGGAAGACTTTTTTTGTTAATTTTAAAAGTGTTCCACTTAATTTTTCATATTCACCATTAATAAACCTGTTAAACCTATTTAAATTCAATAAAAAATAGTTTAAGAAAAAAAACGTTTGTTTAATTTTATTTCTTTATTTTATTTATTTTCTTTTCTAAAATTTATTTTTTAACTTTTTATACAAAAACAAATTTATTACTTTTTACAAAAAAGTTTTCTTCAGTCAGAAGATATTTTTTCGTAAAATTCATACGTAAAGTGTTTGTAGCAACAAAAAATATTTTTAAAAATGTAATATTTTTGATGAATTAATTTTTCAATATTTATAATAAACTATTTTTTTGAAATTCTGATCGTTATTAGGTTTATTTGCACAGCAAAATGATTACTCAGAAAAATAATTATAGACTTCATTTTATCTAAAAATTTTTTAGTTTTTTTTTTTTTTTATTAATTCCTAAAAGTAATAATTTTTAAAAATTTTAATTTTACACTGTTACGTATGCATTTTTGAATAACTTCTGCTTTACAAAATTTAGAAAAAATTATAAAAAAAAAGTTAATTATTACAATATTCTAAAATATTCAACGAATTATTCAATTTTTTTTAAAAAATTAGAAAACAACAAATAAATTCATAGTAATGTGTGTCTGATATAAAAAATACGATTGATATAAATATCAAATAAGTAGTAGCGATGATTTATATTTTATACTGTATACCTAATATCAAATATTTTTAAATATTTATTTTAAATTTTGTTTTTCTTATTATCATGAAGTGATGAATTTAACTTGCGATCTACTTTTCATCTAAAAAATTTTAATTTAAAATAAAAAAAAGTTATAAAAAGTGGATATAACTCAAAAAATATAATTTTAATTTTATAAAACATTGAAAAATTTATAAATTAATCTTTTTTTATGGAATAGTTATTAAGCCGATATCTACATTTTTAATATTATTGTTTGTCGTTATTAATTTGCCAAAAATTTAATATGGAAAATTGTTTAATTTTAAGAATGTGCTTTTTAAAATCCTCGATTTTTTCATTAGAATAATGACCCAAAATTAATTTTGTTCATAAAGGAATAATTTTTAAGCATAAAATCCTAAAACGATAATAAAAATTTCAAATATCATTGTCACAAATAATTTTTAAGTTGTTAGAAATAGTCAGAGTCATCTCTTGCAAAATACAGTAGGTAGTATTTTAAAAATTTTCATTTCAATGTTTCAAAATGAGATGATAATAAAAAAAAAATTAGCCATGCATTTGAATTAAAAAATTTAAAAAGTGATAAGCAAAGACCGGATATTCATGCAAATGCATATTTTTGCATATATTTGCATATTTTCTCCATTTTAGCTTAAAATGCATATTTATTTAAAAGCAGCACATTCTTGCATTTTTTCCCATTTTTGAAGTTAAAAAATTGATTTTTACAATCTAAAATTACTTTTTATTCCCTAAAACTCGTATACATTTATTCAAATTGTAGCGCATATATAAATTTAATGACATGTATGCAGTTGAATAGGTTATGTCATATTTTTTAGCGAAGCGATAGATGACGCTCAAGAATTTATATAAAACGTAACATACCTCATCTACCGGTTTAATCACGACATTATTTTTGTACACATAAAAATTTGCTAGTCTTTTCAAACTTCACATGTACTATGTTTCTATTCCAATATTCCACTTTTTACACTGGAATTTAATTGTTGATACTTGACAGTTCACATAAAAGAAACAAAAATTGAAAGAGTTTAATTTTCAATTTCATAATTTTGAATTTAAATTCTTATGTTTTCTGTTCTGTTACAAAGTGAAGTTCTTCGAAAAAGGTAAAACTGGAAATGTTTTATTTATCAATTATCATTAAAATGATAGGTAAACATTTTTGAAATCGGTATTCTTTTTTAGGTAAAAAATAAATATGCCAAAAGAAAACGAAAAAAAATTGAAATTTTATATTAAAAGTTATGGAGAAAACATTTTTAGTACCTACTGACGGGAAAATTCTCTTTTGCAAATTGTGTGAAAAAAAAATAAATTCTGAAAAAAAATTTTTGATTGATCAACACTTAAGTTCCAAATCCCATAAAACAAATGCAAGTAAGGAAAAATTACCAATTCAACAACCTTTTTTTTCTTTTGAGAAACCGAACAATAATTTATGCGAGTTCAATACTGATTTGTGCAAAGCTCTTATATATGTGCAAATATTCCTATATATAAATTAACAAATCCTGAATTACGTAATTTCTTAGAGAAATATACTAAAAAAACTATTCCAGATGAATCAACTCTACGGAAAAATTACTTAAAACCAATTTATGAAAATACTTTGAATTACATAAAAAATTGTCTTAAAGGAAAAAAAGTATGGATATCTATCGATGAGACTACCGATATTGGTGGTAGATTTGTTGCTAATGTTATAGTGGGTGTATTAGGTCAAAATGAAAAAGAAATTTCCACTTTTTTACTTGACTGTAAATTTTTGGAAAAAATGAATTCTAATACTATTGCAAAACTTTTTGATGATTCGGATCAGTTACTTTCAAGTAGCTTAAAACGCGACGATTTTCTTCTATTTATTACGGATGCAGCACCGTATATGAAAAAGGCTGCCAACGGTATTAATGCATTATACCCAAAATTAATTCATATAACTTGTGTTGCTCATGGTCTTAATCGTGTAGCTGAATATATACGAGAACTGCATCCTGATACTGATACATGGGTGTCGAATTTAAAAAAAGTTTTTTTAAAAGCACCCTCTCGTGTAGACGTATTCAAAGAAGTTGCTCCTAATCTTCCATTACCTCCAAAGCCTGTATTGACGCGGTGGGAACGTGGTTAAATTGTGTTTTATACTCCGCTGTAAATTTGGAAACATTGAAAGAAATATTTTCAAAAATTGATGACGAAAATACAAATGCTGTAAAGACATGTAAAAAAATTTTAAATTTTTCTAAATTTAAAGCTGAGTTAATATATATTTCTACAAATTATGTATTTCTAAAGGATGCTATTGAGTCATTCCAAAAACAGAATATTCTACTTGTTGATGCTTTAAATATGTTAGAATCAGTAAAAAAAAAAATTTTTAAAGTTTCTGGCGAAAAAGGAGGCAAAATTAAAAATAAATTTGAAATAATATTTTCGAAAAATATTGGTTTGGAAAAATTGAGAAAATTTTCAAAATATTTTACTGGCGATGAATTGAGAAATATTGAAGACGAAAATGAATACAGTGCAAATGAAATTGCTGCCTTTAAATATAGTCCAATCACATCAGCAGATGTAGAAAGAAGTTTTTCAAGCTATAAGCAGCTGGTTACAGATAGAAGACTCAATATGTCAGAAAACAATATTAAACACCACATTGTTATCCAGTGCAATAAACTTCTCAATTAATTTAATTAACTTACGTACCTATTTACTTATCTAAAGTTAAAAATTTGTTTTTAGTTTAGTTTAGTTAGCTTAATAATGTTTTTTTTTGTTTTGTTTGTTTGTTTTTATATTTATATAACTTGAATTTGTTTTTATTATAATTTTACGGTTTTGGCTATATATGTATTATAGTAAATTTGAATTTATTAAAGAAAACCTAAAATATAATATAAATTTAACCCTAAGTACTGTTATTTTATTAATTTATTTCAGTTTTTATGGGAATTTTTAAATGCATATTAAAGTGCATATTTTCATAATTTTAGGTGCATATACAGGTAACGCTCGATTAACGCGGCACTTGAATTGCGCGGTTTCGGTTTTACGCGGAAATATATTTGCAACTTATTTTAAATTACGCGGGTAAAAAATTCGGTTTTACGCGGAAATTTTTTTTTATGCGTAATTTTTTTTTACGTATATGTACATACTTTTTTTTTGGTTTCAAAAAAAATATAAAGGGGAATACCCCGTTACGAAGTGTACATAAGAAAATCGAAATGTATATCATTTTTGTGCTAGTTTTTGTTGAATAAAGTGTTGAAAATTAATTAAAGGGTTTTAAAAAGCATTGAATAAAAATTTATTACATAAACTTAGTAAAGACAGTAAAGATAATTTTTTACATAAGAATAAGAGTGTTAAAAACATTTTTTAAAAGACAGATTAAAGTTCTGATTAATTTTTTTTATTTTGCAATATTTTTTTTGTTTCTATTCTTGTATCTTTCTATTTATTTTTGGATATAATTTGCAATGAATATTTCTGTTTATTTTATAATATGATTTTTTTTTTTTATTATTTTGTTTTATATAATAAATGCTTATTTAAAAACAAAAATTGTTTTAAAACCAATAACCCAATTTTGTATGGATTTCTTGTCTCGATTAACACGGTTTCGTTTTACGCGCTGTTTTTTAGGAACCAATCTACCGCGTTAATCGAGGGTTACCTGTATATGCGCATATTTTGCAATTTTTAAATGCATGAAGATCCGGTCTTTGGTGATAAGTAAAAAATGTCAAAAAGTTTATGTTCGTTTCTGCAAACAAAATATAATAAAGGTAAATTTGTCTTGTAATTTTTGTTCGTTGGCATTTTTATAAAAATTTTATATTGGTTTTGGAATTTCATATCTTAATTTCTAATTTAATTCAAAATTAATGAAAAACAATTTCTAAGTGAATTACTAAATGAAGAATTACAATTCTGATGAGTGTTATGATGATAAAATTGAAGTATCTCAAAATAAACTCGAGATTAGAACTTTCAAAATGTTCTAGCAAAAATAATAAAAAAAAAACAAAATAAATAAAAACTATGAGGCAGTTAAAATTAAATTTTTTCGTTTTCCAACAGACGAAAATATTGCTTAAGTAGAGTAAAGCCAGAGTGAATATAATGTACAAATAAGTTAGTTTGAAGTTTTTTTTTTTATTTTTTAAATAAAAAAAATATAAAACTCTTAACTAAACGATATATATACTATAAATTAGTTTGCATTTTTTCTGGTTTTTTCTAAAAAAAAAAATTTAGGCAAAATTGTAAAAACTATGCATTTTCAACGGTTTAAATTAGTTATTCTCAACGTAAGTACGGTTATTCTTTAGGGTGCTCGAGTAAAGCATCTTTTTGTTCGAGAAAATCTTCAAATTATGAAAAAGCTTAAATTTGGAGAGAACTCCATTAAGATTACTTAAGAATATTATCTATAATGCAACAGTCAATGACAAAATATTTAAAATTTCAAAAATTTTAGGTAGAATAAAAATAGCATACTTTGAAAGAATAATTTTTAGTTTATTAATTTCTACATAACAATCCATCTGTCGATAAATAGAATCCATCTATCAGAAAATAGAAAAAACTAAAATCTCAATATTTTAAATGTCAATCAATGTACTCTTTTCCTATAGGTGGGCAGATGAAATAAAAAAAATAAATTAAAGCACGGATAAATAAAATCAGATAGATGTCTCAACTCATAAAAAAATGTACCCCCAGTCTTTTAGCATATAGATGTCGATACTGGTATCGTTTAGGATCAAGAAATAGATAAACAAAAGTCAATATGAAAACCATTCAGAAAAAAAATTCATCTGATGCTTTTTATTTTATTTTTGAAAATGTACTGAATTGTTATTTGATTATTGCATATCAAGTTATAGAAACTATGTATATATTTTATTTCAATAATTAAAAATATGTTAATAAAAATAAAGTCATTTAAATTTTTTTTTATACAAGTGAAATTTTTTTTTATTTTGATCATTTTTTCCACCTTACCCATTTTTTTAAATCTCGATCTGGACACGCTAACAATGAATAAAAAAGCATGGTAGTGCAAAGTTTGTTAGCGTTGTTGTTTTTATTTGTAATTTATCCAGATTATACTGAGGTATTGGACTTAAATGACCTAAAGCTTCCAATGCAAATAAATAAGGTTGCAATTTTTAAAGAAAACAACAATGTAAAAATTAATGTGTTTACTCATACTCAAATGGAGGGGAATAAACGGAAGAAATATTTCCATTAAGACTTTTAAAAGTGGTAGAGAAAGGTATAACAACAATTTTAACCTAAACTAAGTTGAAAATATTTTATAAATATTTTTTAAATTTTATAAAAGCAACATATCAATTTATTGTTATTAGAAGAAATAACTGATATTGATGATGATAATGCAATTGTAATCAAACAACATTATTTATGGATCAAAAACTTGTCAAGGCTAGTTTCATCAAATATATATTTAATAATTTTTTAATTTTTTAACTTTTTAAATGTTCTATTTTTTTTTTTAAATTTTTTATTTTTTCTTTTCACTAGAACTTTAACTATAATTGTTTTGTTGAATTTGTAAAAAGTATTGTTTTTTTAAAAAAAAAAAAATTTAAATGGAGTTATTGCATTTTTTGTTATTGAGCTTTATTTTTGTAATTTTTATTTTATTTAATTTGCGATTGAAATTTTTTAAAATAATGATGTGCTTATGATTTAGACAAAACGCTTGAGCTTCAAAATTATGCATGCAAAGAAGTAAATTTTGTAAATAAAGAAAATGAATGCATTACAAAACAAAATTGGAATATCGAAAATATTGTTTTTAATGAAACATCATCGTCAATGCATGGATTTCGATATGATGTTGATAAATTAATTGAAAAATTTGGTAGTAACTCAGATGTTGAGAGACACTGTGATGTAAAAGCATCTTTAGATTTTGATTCCGATGACAATATTCAGGATCCTGATTATAAGATATCTGAAACGGAAACTTCCACAGACACTGACATAGAAGAAATGGGTAGGCAAATTGAAGAAAACCTATCAAATTCTTTATTAACCCATTTTGATGAAAACAGCAATGATCAAACCAAAAAAGTTCAAAATTCATACTCAAGAAAACTATCTAAAGAAAAACGAAATAAAGGTGCTTCCTATACAAACACTAAAAACACAGTTGTAAGTGGAAGAAAATTTGTTCCATTAAATTCTGATTGCCGCAATAAATGTCGGCACAAAATTCCTGAAATGACACAAATGGAATATTTCAATTCATATTGGGGACTCGGAACGTACAACCAGAGGATCCTATTTATTTCGGGTTTGATTGAAATAGCAGAAAAAAAAACAGAAACTTTAGCAAACCGTAAAAATCATATACTGTATCATTTGCAATATGAAGGACAAAAAATCAAGGTGTGTCAAAAATGTTTCAAGCAATGTTTTGACGAAACTGAAAGCTTTTTAAAGAGTGTGGTTAAGAAAAAATTGGAGCAGCGGCATAAAGAATTTGTTGATAAACGTGGGGCTTTATTAGGAACTAATCAACTTCCGCAAATTGTTGTTGATAATATTAAAAAACATATAAACAGCTTTCCTTCGTACGAAAGCCCCTACTCCAGAAAGCATACCAGTTTAAAATATTTTCATGCTCATCTGACAATTGCCGAAATGTACAGATTATATTGTGAGGAATTTTCATCTGAAGCAACAAGTCTTAGCAAATATACTGAAATTTTTAAAAGTAAGACTATTGTAATTTTTTGTGAGATTACATACTTAACTTCATAAGTTTTTTTACAGCAATGCATATTAAATTTAAAAAACCAAAACTGGATACCTGTAACAAATGTGACACGCTAAAATCAAAAATTGATTTAGCCAAGCAGGAAACAGATAGCCCAGTTTCAGAAAAACTGAAGGAAGAACTATCCGTACATCACAATTCAGCAGAATTCGCATATGAGTCGAAAAGGAGAGATAAAAATATAGCAATGGGCAATTCTGATATCAAAATTTATACCTTTGATCTACAGCAATGTTTGCCCACGCCATTTTTGCGAACTTCTACTTCATTTTATAAAAGGCAACTTTATACGTACAACCTTACTGTCCATGATTATGTCACAGGAGCTCCATATTGTTATATGTGGCACGAAGCTCTGTCAGCAAGAGGAGGTAATCAGATATCATCATGTCTTTTTAGACACATATCCAACTTTCAAGTAGATCTTCATGTCAAGCACCTTGTATTTTACAGTGATAGTTGTGCTGGGCAAAACAAAAATTCTTTCATAGCTTCTATGTTTGTATTAGCCCTTGAAAATCATCAGAATCTTCAAATTATAGATCACAAGTTCTTAGAGCCAGGCCATACGCACATGGAGTGCGATGTTGACCACGCAGTGATTGAAAAAAAGAAAAAACAAACTGATACAAAAATTCATCACCCACATGATTGGTACAATTTCAAAGGATCTATGGGGACAAAAAGAAAATTCAATGTAATTGAAATGAAAAAGAAAGATTTTTTTAACTTTTCTCTGTTATTGAAAACAAAATTTATGTGGAGACCAAATAATGAAAATGGTGGAAGATTTGTATGGAAAACAGTTAAATGGTTGAGATACGATAAACAGAATTTTGGAAGAATTCTATATAAGAATAGTTTAAACGATGACGAACCATTTAAAATTTTAAATATCCGAAAGCGCGGATAAATACTGTGAACTTAAATGATTTTCCAAAACTTGAAGAGGAAGTTAAAATTAATATTAACCCTTTTATACGGAGTGTACAATATATTGTACACAGTTTTGTGTGCTGAATATCTATTGTACCTTTTCGAAAATATAATGTGAGAAGTACTTTTTAAGAAAATTGAAATTTGTTCTAGTACATTTTAATAATTTTGGCGCCAAATAGTGACATTTTCAGTATTTTTCAGTTGATTTTGTGAAGAGCACACGCAAAAAGAAAAATTCCTGTGGTAAGTATAAATTTATTTCTCTGTTATTGTAAAAAGTTTAAAAACGATTTTAATAAACTTTGCGGTATTTTTTAAAAAAAATGTTATTTTATTATTAAATTATATTATTGCAGCAAATTGGTAATAATATTTTTATAAAACATAACTTAAAAATTAATGTACAATATCTTGTACACCTCGAACCAATCATTGTGTACAATTTATTGTACATAACTATATATTGTACATACCGAATCAATAGTAAAATATTTTTGATTAATTTTCAAATTTTAATTGACGACTAATTTAGTTTTGATTAACTATTTAGGAAAATTACCAGAAAACAACTATCGGTAAAAGAAATATTTGATATTCTCTGCGAATCAGATATTGAGGATGAAGACAATACAGAAAAATTTCCGAATTTGGTGGATGAAGATGTTAACGATATTGTTGAAATTGATAAACCAAAAGACGTCATTCCTCATTTGGAGAAAGAAATTTATGAGGACAATGAGGTGAGTGAACAAAATGAACCTATTGAAGCAATATTAATAGCTGGAGGAAGTGAAGCCGAAGAAATTGTATTGGATGAAACTATTGCCATTGAATTTTTAGATGAATTTCAACATACAAACAAAACAGATATACAATGGCGAAGAAAAGAATTCCAGCCCGAAGTTCAAAGAGAAACATTTAATGAAAACTTAAAAATTAAAATAGTTAATGATGGTGCTCAATCCCCTTTAAAATATTTTGAAAAATATTTCACATCTGAAGTGTTTGAGAGCTTTGCATTTCATACAAATATTTATGCACAGCAAAATTATGTAAATGGATTCAGACAAACAAATGCACAAGAAATTAAGATATTATTTGGACTTCATATGCTTATGGGCTGTTTAAAGTTTTCGCGCCTTAGAATGTATTGGTCACCAGTTCTAAATATCGAAATTTTTAAAAAACATATGACTTCGGATAGATTTTTCCAGCTAAGAAATAACTTGCATATTGTGAACAATTTGGAAAAACCCAATGATTGTAAGGACAAGTTCTATAAGGTAAGACCATTGGTTGATGCTATTCGTCGTCAGTGTAATCAATTGCCGCTGGAAGAAAATTTATGTATTGATGAACAGATTATACCGTTTAAAGGACATTTAGTAATGAAACAATACATGAAAGGTAAACCGAATCCCTGGGGTATGAAGGTTTTCATACTTTGTGGTAAAAGTGGAATACCATATGATTTCTTTTTATACCAAGGCGCGGATACAGGCATATCGGCTATTAACTTGAAAAGATTTGGTTTTGGTGCTAGTGTTGTACTTCATTTGGTGCAACGGTTACCGAATAATAATGGCAATAATCTATATTTTGACAATTACTTCAGCTCATACCAATTATTTGAAATTTTAAAGCAGAAAGGAATAAATGCCGTAGGAACCTTAAGAGTAAATAGTTTTGCTAATCCACCATTTATTACAGATAAGGAACTCGCAAAGAAAGGTCGGGGGGCAACTGACACTGTGGTCAGTAGGGATGGAAAAATTGTTTTAGTAAAATGGCAGGACAATAAGGCTATTCACATAGGCTCGAATTTTGTTGGAATTGGAACTACTGAAGTAGTGGAAAGATGGGATAAAACTGCTAAAAAATATGTAAAAATTTGTCGGCCCGAGATTATTTCTCGGTATAATCTGTGCATGGGGGGAGTGAATCTTCTAGATCAGCTTATCAGCTATTATCGAGTTTTTATCCAGTCCAAGAAGTGGCCATTGAGAGTATTTTTTCATTTCATGGATTTTGCTACATGTGCCAGTTGGTTAGAGTATAGAAGGGATTGTGAAATACAAAAAATTCCAAAGAAAAATATACAGGATTTACTGGCATTTAGAATGGAATTAGCAAATAGTTTAGTTTCAGCAGGCAAACCATGCAATGAAAGAAAAAAGGGTAGACCTTTTTCAAATTCCAGCGTTGATACTTCAATCGAAAAAAAACGATCTAAAAAGAATCAGGAAATAAGACCATACAAGGATATCAGATTTGATGACATTGATCATATGCCCCAACATGATCAAAAAACTGAACCCACTCGTTGCAAACAAATTGGCTGCAAGGGTAGAACATTTTTTTTATGTGATAAATGCAAGGTTCACCTTTGTATTAATAAATTAAGAAATTGTTTCTCAGATTTTCATAGGAACAAGAATTGAAAGAGTTTTTAAAAAAATAGAACACGAAGTTCCTAAATTGATTTTTGTTTATTTTTATACAAAGTTCCTATTTTTTGTTTTTGTGTATATGTATATAGATACACATATTGTTTATTTATGTTATTTTTTTATAGTTTGTATAAGTATGTGTTGAATTCAGAATAAACATACATTTTATTTTTGATTTCTTTCTTTTTTTCTTTTTTTTTTGAAGAATTGCTATAGTGTTTTATTTTAATTCATTCAAAGGTACATAAAAAAGCTCAGTAAAATTAACACCTACTGATACCAAATGTACAATATAATGTACATTCTCTAAAGCCGTTATTTAAAAAAAAAATTAAATTATTTTTTTATTTTTTTGCATAATTTGAGTCCCCTTACTAGGTTTGATGGTCTAGATAATTAATTTACCCACAGAATTATATGAAAGTACCTACCTACCTACCTTGAACTATAATTTTATAATACTTTTTAACTATTAACTATTTATAGAAAAAACTTGTGAAATATTACCGGAAGAAACTAAAGAAAATGTGGATTTGAATAATGAATCTGCTAATAAAGGTTTTAAAATAATATTATAGTTTAATTTTAATATTATTATAAGTAATGTAATTTTTTTTTAACACTTTAGAAAAATCTTCGGGTGGGATCCAAGAAAAAACTAATAAATCAGTTTTAGAAAATGTTTACAACTTCCATGAGGATCCAACAATAGCAGATTTTGATTCAGACGATACCATAAAAGATCCAAATTTTATTTTAGCATCGCCTGGTACTTCATTTTCTTCATCGCCTGTTCACTCACTTGAATTGTCTGAAATGGGGGAGCAATTAGAGCAAAATCTTTTAAATGAACTGCCTGAGCAGTCTCTTACTGGATCACCAGAGCCTAAAAGAAGCAAATTGCAATCTTTTAACAAAAGAAAAATTATTAAAGAAAAACGTAATACCGGTAAAACATACGAAACTAAAAGTGGTAAAAAGATACAAGAACGAAAATGTGTCCAACTAAACAACAACTGTAGAAAGCAATGCAAAAATAAAATACCGTTTTTGCTACAAAAGAGACTTTTCAAGAATTATTGGGACTTAGGTAGTTACAACCAAAGAATTTTATATATTGGTGGATTGATTGAGGTTTGTAGCAAAAAGCAAGTAACTGTAAAAAAACATGATGTGAATCCCCGTAACCGAAATCACCATTTAAAGTATTTTATCCCAACTGAGTCTGGACATATATATGTTTGCCAAAGGTGTTTCAAGCAATGTTTTAATGAAACTGACAGTTTCTTGAAAAGCGTAGTGAAAAAAAAAGTAGAGCAAACACTTCTGGAATTTCGCGACCATCGTGGATCAAATCCATCAAACAACAGAATAAATACAGATACTGAACAAAAAGTGATAGCACATATAAATTTATTTCCCGCGTATGAAAGCCACTACACCAGGCGAGACCGAAGTTGCAAATACTTCCATTCAGATCTAAATTTATCAATAATGTATAAATTATATTGTGAACAAGAAGAAGGAAAAAAAGTTAGTCTCACAAAATACTCGGAAATTTTTAAAAGTATAAATCAAGTATTTTTGTTTTTTTTTATTATTATTGAATTTAATTTTTTTTTAAAGCTGATACATGTCACATGCCACTACACCAGGCGAGACCGAAGTTGCAAATACTTCCATTCAGATCTAAATTTATCAATAATGTATAAATTATATTGTGAACAAGAAGAAGGAAAAAAAGTTAGTCTCACAAAATACTCGGAAATTTTTAAAAGTATAAATCAAGTATTTTTGTTTTTTTTTATTATTATTGAATTTAATTTTTTTTTAAAGCTGATACATGTAACAAGTGCGATATCTTAAAAACAAAAATTGATCTTGCAAAAAATGACGACCTTGAAACATTAAAAACATTAAAAGAAGAACAAACTAACCACCATGAACAAGCTGATTTAGCTTACAAAGCTAAAGAATATGACAAAAATCTTTCAAAAAATGATAAATCAATTAAAACTTATAGTTTTGACTTGGAACAATGTTTACCGACACCATTTTTTCAAACTAACGTGTCGTTTTATAACAGATAGTTGTGGACGTATAATTTAACTGTCCACGACTGCGAAACAAATAATCCATATTGCTTTATGTGGCACGAAGCTCTTGCAAAACGTGGTGGTAACGAAATAGCTTCGTGCTTATTAAAACATTTGAAAGAACTAGATTTAATAAACGATGTCAAAACTGTAATATTATATAGCGATAACTGCGCCGGACAAAACAAAAACTCTTATCTTAGTACAATGTTCATGACATTTTTGGAAAATTCTAAAAATATTGAATGTATTCACCACAAATTTTTGGTCCCAGGACACTCACACATGGAGTGTGATGTCGACCATGCTCTAATAGAGCGAAAAAAAAAAAATACTAATGTACGTATACATCATCCATACGATTGGTATAACTTTATTCGTACCGTTGGGGTAAAAAACAAATTTTATGTAATTGAAATGAAATCCAACGATTTCATGAATTTTTGTACCTATTTAAAAGAGAAATTGTTGTGGAGAAATAGGAACGAAAATTCTATAAAATTTATATGGAAAAATGTGAAGTGGCTCAAATACAGTAAAAATAATTTTGGAAAAATAAAAATTCATTGAATTTGGAAGAGCCTTTTCAAATATTAAATATTCGCAAGCGAGGTGTTACATCAGTTAAATTAGATGAAGTTCCTAAATTGCCGGAGATGGTGCCTATTTCGATCGCAAAAAAAAAAGATATTCAAGGAATGTTCGATTTGATTCACCCATGTTTCCATAATTTTTATAATGACCTAATTACTGAAAATATTCCGGACATACATCCGGAACTGACAGATATGCAAGAAGAAGAAATAATTTAACTTTAAAATACATAGATAGTAGATACATATAAATAATTATGTATAATAATATCAGATAATAATATTATGTACTTATTTTCATTTCATTTTAATATTTTTATTATATTTTTTTTTTCTTAATATTAACTGAATAACTTTTAATTTTCAATTAAAACTATAAAAATGAATAATAAATTATGTAAATAAAAATTATAGTACATATTTTTGATACTTGCAGCACCAGTGTTTAATACTTTCAGGAAATTTTAAATTATTGTTATCAATTTTTTATTTAAAACTTTGTTAGAGATTTCCTCTCATAGATAACGCCTTGCTTTAAGATGTTTTAGCTTATTATACTTTCTAGTGGTCAATAGATGTACTAAAATGTAGTACATCTATTACTTAATAGATATACCTTAAAGTTTCAAAAATGACTTTACAAGTCACAAGTCACAACTGCTCTACTTAGCACAACCCTACATACGTAAACTACAGTCATTGAAGTACGTTCCAAAAGCCAAAGCTACATATTACACAACTACAATTTACAAATAATACTTCAACAATTACGTCATAATAATTAATAGGAAATTTTAAAAAACTAAACAAACAACAAATTAATAAAATTTTTAACTTATTTAGGTAGCTAGATAGGTACAAAAAATGGAATATTGAATAATAACAATGAGTCGCCGTGTTTATGTGTTGATCATCATAAAAGCTTATCTCAATGCTATACATAGAACTTTATTGCTAAAACTTTTTTTTTATATTTTTTTTGTTTAAGAAAAACAGCTTAACTTAAGTTTAGAACTATATTTTTTATAATTTGCTTTTGGAATAATCGCTTAACTCAATTTAAATTTTTTTCATTTTCTTATCACTTTTGGAATAATAGCTTAACTTAATTTAAGATTTTTGTTCTTGTAATTTTCAATTTGGAATAATCGCCTAAATTTTATTTTATTATTAAATTCAGTTCTATTAAATTATTTTATAATTTAATTGAACTTAAGCTAAAAGTACATTTCCCGACCTTCATTTTGATATATAAAACTTAGTCCTATGACATTCCAAATTTTTCAGAAATACGTTCAAAGTTTAAAATTGCTCTGGTGAAAAATGGTATATTTTGACTTAAGCGATTATAACTTGTGACCATAGATATAATATTCAAAAATGTTCAACAAATTTTTAAAGTTGTAAAAATGAAAAATCTGAAATGACGTCAGGGGATTCCTATAATAAATAAACCAAAATGTTATCTTATAAATGAAAAAATAAAACGTCTTATAAGTCAAAATGTTCTCTAATTTGTAAAGCTATAATTTTAAATCATAAATATTAGAAGATTTCTATTTTAAAATGAATTTGCATAAATAAACAGTATTTATATAATTGAATTCAGTCAATGTGTAATACTTTAACTTAAATTATTGTAAATTCGTGAAATTTTATATTTTTAATTTTTTTAAAATGTGGTCGGTAATCGTTTTAATTAGAAAAATTAAAAATTTAGCTTTGAAATTTATAAACAAAAAACAAAATAAAAAAATATATAAAAAAAGTGTTCTTAATATATAAAGATATTAGAGCAGTTACTTCAAAAATCAAAAAAAAATAGTGAAAAACAACAAATAACAAATACTTTAGCTATTGCTAAAGCGTTCAAGTATAAAATTAAATAAAACTTTAAAAAATCAATCAAAAGAAAACTCATAAAATGTAAGACTATCAATAGTGCATTTAAAAATCGAGTACAAAGTTTTGTTGTAGCTAATTTAAGCGAAAAATATTTTAACCGCAGAATAAAAAAAGTTTTAATAAGTGAAACATTTATTTAAGTAAATGCAGTTTTTTGCGGAATGTTTATAAAATTATCTAAAGAGGAAATAATTGAAGAATATAAATACTAAAATACAAAAAAATTATGTAATATCTAGAGATACTAATTTAAAAGAATGGTATGAAAATTATGTTAAGAATATAGTAATGAAAAATTTAGAAGAGTTTCAAGAGAGGGATTCCATTTGGTCTTTGAAAGAAGTTGTTAGTTTGATAATAAATATAAATTATTAGACGGTTACTTGGATCTTCATACATAGATTTACCAGAAGAAATTGAAAAAAAAGGCGTGTATTCAAAAATGGTTTTAATTTTAAATGAAGTTGATATCAATTCTAATTATAGCGAAATTATAGATAGTATAATAAAAAGTGAAGAATTTCAAGAAATGGACAGTGGATGGGCGTTACTTCGTATTATTGGACTCGAAATAAATATAAATAAATATGAACCAATAAAAGGATCACAGTACATTCAACTTCCCAAATCAGTAGAAAAGAAAAAGGCATGCATAAATGTGAAAAATTCTGATGAATATTGTTTTAAATGGGCATTGATATCAGCTTTAAAGCCTGCAGTAAATGAATCATGGAATCCCAGTAGTTATAATATAATTGATATAACGGCGGCAGAGATTTTTTTGAATGGTCGAAAAGTAGAATATTTAAAATTTGGAAATGTATTATTTCCTATTAAAATAGACGATATTTATAAATTTGAGGAACTCAACCCTGATGTAAGTGTGAATGTTTTTGGTCTTAATTTAAAATCAAAGAAAAATAATGAACATGAATTGATTGGTCCATATTTTTTAACAAAAAATGAAAAACAGCATCATAAAATAAATAAAATAAATTTATTGATGATTGAATCGAATGAAAGATATCATTTTGTTTCTATAAAGGATTTATCGAAATTTTTAAGAAAATCTCTTACGAGATTTACGGTCGAATAAACATTTGCAATAGTTGTTTGCAATATTTTGATGAATTGGAAAAATATGCGATTCATAAAAATCAATGCGAAAAGATTGTTTGCAACTTACCAGATGAAGAAAATAAAATTTTGAAGCATGCAGATTATCGACTTCAAATGAAAGCACCATTTGTAATATATGCAGACTGCGAGAGTTTATTGAAACCGATAGCAACATGTAAACCAGGTGTAAATGGTCCTTCAACTACTAATATTAAGGAGCATGTTGCGATTGCATTTCCATATTTTATAAAATGTTCCTTTAATGAAAATTTGAATAAATATGCGGAATGTGTAGGAGCAGATTGTGCACAAAAATTTATATTATCACTAATTAATGATTGTAGTGAGCTTTATAGAAATTTCAATTTGAAAAGTCAAAAAATGAAACCTTTAACACTAGACGAAGAATTACAACAGTTAACGGATTCCTGTTGCAGTATTTGTGGTAAGCAATTAGATTATATTAATAGAGTAAGAGATCATTGCCACTATAGTGGTAATTATAGAGGTCCAGCTCATAAAGACTGTAATTTACTCTTTAAAAAACCTACATTTTTTCCAATATTTTTCCATCATTTTTCGGGTTATGATTGTCATTTATTGTTTAGATCTTTAAATTGTGTTGAGGGAAGCATTAGTGTTTAATCCGCTAAATAAAGAAAAATACATATCTTTAACTAAACGAATTTATCTTTTAGAAGAGAATGTTAGCTTTTCTTTAAGATTTCTCGACAGCTTTCGATTTATGAGTGAAAGTCTCAGTAGTTTGTTTAATAATCTAGATGATAACAAAAAGCATCACATTAAAAATAATTTCGGAGAGCACTATAATTTGATAACAAAGAAAAATATATTTCCCGAATATTTAGATTCTTTCGAAAAATTAAATGATACTTTCCCATCTCAAGCTGCATTTTATAATGAATTAACAAAAACACCATGTTCAGATTCTGATTACAATTACGCATATACAGTCTGGAGAACTTTCAAATGTTGTAATTTGTTAGATTATATGAAAATTTATTTGAAAACGGATGTCTTAATATTGACTGATGTTTTCGAAAGTTTTCGAGAAATATGTATGAAAATTTATGACTTAGATTCTTCTAATTTTTATACTGCACCAGGGCCCCCAGAGCAGGTTTTCTGTGTAAAGTGCTTTTTGGAAATGGAGGAGAGTTCAAAAAAATCTTGGTGGTCAACTTTCCATTTGCAGTATTATGTTGCTGAATTTTACTGCAAGGAAGATGCTGAATATTTTATATCTCATCAGGGAGCCGAGTGTATTAGCTGCCCTGTAAAAAAAAAATTTATATAAAATAATCTCAGCAGCCTATTATGATGAAAAGGCTGTTCGGATAAATTACATGTAATTTCTTCACGACTATTTGTATTCAAAAGCTTTTCAAACTATTCACTTAAGAGTCTGACAATAAACTTTTAAAATATAGAAAAAATGGAAAATTTTGCAGAAAACATCAACAAAAAATTCAGCATTGTAGAAGTGCCTACAATAAAAATGAGCGAAGTGGAGCAAAGGAAACATTTCAAAATTAAATGTTTAAAACGTGTTGCAACAAAATATGGAGGAAGAATAGTTCTAGAAACCAGTGAGTTTAAAGTATTTTTACCTATCCCTTACAAAACATTAACGGATAAAGAAATCAAAATTTTAAGTTCTTGAAGTTTCGTATTCATAAATGATGGCGAAATAGGAAAATCTTAAAAAATAAGATTTTTACCAATTGAAATTATATATTTGGAGGAGGAGGAAGAGGTTGATTCTGAAGATGCAGAAGATATTATATAAAAAAAAAAAATATTATATTTTTCATCATTAGATAAATTATCATCCTATTTAAATGAAAAAAGAATTCTTCGTTCACAATTTTTGGAGGGGAAAGGTGTTTTTCATTACGAGTATAATAAAAATTGGACAAGTTGGAAGAACTCAGCTACCGGGAAAAGATGAATTTTATAGTTCTTTATATAAAAGTCATATTAGTGATAAAGATTATAAACATGCAAAAAATATTTGGAAGCATTTTAAAATAAATAATCTTGGGGAATACAGTGATACTTATATGAAAGAAGGTTGTTTAAAAAATTATGGCTTAGATGCTGCTCACTATTTCACTCTTCCAGGTTTAGAACTCGATTTAATAGACGATGTTGATATGTTATTATTTATTGAAAAAGGAAATAGAGGTGGACTCACCCAATACTCAAAAAGATATGTTAAAGCTAATAATAATGATTATGATGAAAAACAAGATTCTACGTATCTGATGAACTTTGAATACAGATTTAAGAAAAAATGCACATTTTAAATCAGATTACAAAACAATTTCGAACGTTTTTATTTTGTAATATGATCTAAAAAGAAATTCTTATTTTCAAATTATGACCTACTCCAATATTAATTGATTTGCTTTGCAACATGTGTATTCATATAAAATATATAATATATTGCGATAACAGAAAATGACATAAATTTAATTTAGAAAAAGAAATTTTGTAATTGTAAGTAAAAATGCTAAAAAGCATTTTTACAAAGAAAAAGAAATTGTCTGTTGTAAAAAATCTAAAAATTAAAAAGTTAGTTCTTAAGTAGAATTCAAACCAAAAAGGTTTCTCTTTTTTTTTAATAAAAATTAACTAAAATATAAAACAAGAGTTTTATTACTTTTTTTTTATTAATTTTTTGTGAAACTAAAACTGACGACGAGGATAAAGGGATTTTATTAGTTATAATACGAATTATAATTAATAATCTTCAAAAAAAAAATATATAAAAGTTTAAAAGAACAATATAATAAATTGTTTAAAAGAACAATATAATTTTTTTTAAATAAAAACAATTTATGCTCTCTGTTTTAAAAATTTGAATTTCTGCCTTTGTCACACACACAAGACAAAACGTCAACAGATATAAAATTCTCTGTGCTCCTGTTGTACCCTGTGTTCCTGTAAGTTCAAAAGCTCCTGTGGTCCTGTAAAAGTTCCGGTATTCAAGATTCAATTCAATCACCAAGTCATCCAATCACCACTTATAAGGAAAGTAAATCAACCAATTTAAGGTACTGTAAAACTATTTTTTTTATCCTACAAATTTTTAGACGAACATAAGTGCTTAAATTTTTTTTTCTTATTTTTGTAAAATAAATTTTTCTTAAACACGGTATTGTTTAAAATTATTACAAAAATTCGATAACGAAAAATATAGATTTAAATTTGTACTTGTCAGAGATAAATTAAATTAATAATATATAACTATTAAGCTGCCAATAATCATAAAATGATAATTGTTGCAACTTTATTTTTATCAATAATAATATAAAAAAAGTTGCATTTAATTTAAAACATAACTCTTGATTGTAACAATGTTGCACCGTTTTAAAATATTTTATTAATTATTTTTAATAAATTAATAAGATTTGATCTTATTATTAACCTTTTCAATTTTAATTATAGTCGATTAATTTACATTAAAAATAATAATATTAACAAAGTAGAATTTTAATTAAAGCTTTTCTTCATATTAAGCTTTTGTGAAATGATTAGCTATAAACGCTTGTTTGATATAGAAAATAAAACATGATTATAAGGTATCTTTTAAGAAAGATTTGATCTGTTTTTAGCCTTTTCAATTTATAGAGATAATTTACAAAGTCATAAATTAATAACAACTAAAATTAAATATAAAAACTGTCAACATCAGAAAATAATAATTAAGTGAACAAATTGATTTATATATAATAAACTGCAGATTTATATCATTATATTACAAGTAAAAAGTCAGCTGCAATTAACATTACAAAATGGTAAGTAAATATTATTTATATAAAAAAAGCAGAGTCAAGATTATCAGCTCATCATACATTCAACATACATCTCCAAGGTTAAGGTCAAGTTCACCGTATTTTTTCAAGGTATTAAATTTAATTAGAGATAAATACTAAATAAGAAATAATTAAGAAGGAAAAAAAAAACAATACATGTTATGTAACATGGATTAAAAAAAAAATTTTACAAATACAATTTTTTAGTTTATTTTTAATTTTAAGCTTAGAAAAAATACAATAAAAAACCTAAAAACCATTAAATATATAGAGTTTCGAACTAAAGGTTAAAAGTTATGTATCATTAGAATTAATAATGCTGATTTTCATAAGTTTTATTTTGTGCTTAACTGTTTATTGTAAATCAGTACAGTAGTATATATAGGGGGGTTCTGGCGTTGTCAGATGACGTAGTAAAATATTTGACAGTTGTGAATAATGAAATAATGAGACGTATTAGGGAATAGAATTTCAGTTGTGAATAAAGAAATAATGAGACGTATTAGGGAATAGAATTTTTATAGTGGTATTATGAGAATGTGATGAGATATTGTGTTTAGTAGGGGGTAAGAAAGGAAAGGTGTAGCAGCAGGGTAATAAATGCGGCGGTTTGGTTTGACAAACTCCTAATCTCTATATTATATAATATAGAACTTGGCAATTCTAAATTCGTATTTCTAGAATTCTAGATAGGGGTTTGGTAGGATAAGGAGAGGTGCAACAGGGCAATAATTGCGGCGATTAATAATAGAGGCGGAGCATTGGCTGCGGCGGTTAATAAAAGCGGCGGTTGGTATGAGAAACTCCTAATCTTTATATTATTTAATATAGAACTAGCCAATTCTAAATTCGTAGTTCTAGAATTCTAGATTCGAAGATAGCTGTTGCTGTTGAGATAAGAAAAATTTAAGAAATATTTTTTTTTTTTTTGCGGTTTTGTTGAATGAATGAATGTTTGTTTTATATAAAAAATACGAAATTTTATTAAAAATTTTATGTGGTTTTGCAGTAGAATGAAAGAATTTTCTGTTTTGAAAACCGCTCTATATAAAACAATAAATTTTCAATATCTGTTTTAGTTTACGTTAAAAATTAAAACATTAAACATTAAAATAGTAATAAAAAAATGAAACGTTCAGTTAAAACTAATGATACTTCTAAAACTTGCTTAGATTGCAATATAAAAGTATTATGTAAAGATTGGCTTCATCATACTAGAATGCAGTTTTTTGCGGAATGTTTATGAATTATCTAAAGAGGAAATAATTGAAGAATACAAATACTAAAATACAAAAAAATTATGTAATATCTAGAGATACTAATTTAAAAGAATGGTATGAAAATTATGTTAAGAATATAGTATTGAAAAATTTAGAAGAGTTTCAAGAGAGGGATTCCATTTGGTCTTTGAAAGAAGTTGTTAATTTGATAATAAATATAAATTATTATAGACTGTTACTTGGATCTTCATACATAGATTTACCAGAAGAAATTGAAAAAAAAAGGCGTGTATTCAAAAATGGTTTTAATTTTAAATGAAGTTGATATCAATTCTAATTATAGCGAAATTATAGAGAGTATAATAAAAAGAAGTGAAGAATTTCAAGAAATGGACAGTGGATGGGCGTTACTTCGTATTATTGGACTCGAAATAAATATAAATAAATATGAACTAATAAAAGGATCACAGTACATTCAACTTCCCAAATCAGTAGAAAAGAAAAAGGCATGCATAAATGTGAAAAATTCTGATGAATATTGTTTTAAATGGGCATTGATATCAGCTTTAAAGCCTGCAGTAAATGAATCATGGAATCCCAGTAGTTATAATATAATTTTTGGTCTTAATTTAAAATCAAAGAAAAATAATGAACACGAATTGATTGGTCCATATTTTTTAACAAAAAATGAAAACAGCATCATATAAATTTATTGATGATTGAATCGAATGAAAGATATAATTTTGTTTATATAAAGGATTTATCGAAATTTTTAAGAAAATCTCTTATACGAGAGATAATGGTCGAATATACATTTGCAATAGTTGTTTGCAATATTTTGATGAATTGGAAAAATATGCGATTCATAAAAATCAATGCGGAAAGATTGTTTGCAACTTACCAGATGAAGAAAATAAAATTTTGAAGTATGCAGATTATCGACTTCAAATGAAAGCACCATTTGTAATATATGCAGACTGCGAGAGTTTATTGAAACCGATAGCAACATGTAAACCAGATGTAAATGGTCCTTCAACTACTAATATTAAGGAGCATGTTGCGATTGCATTTCCATATTTTATAAAATGTTCCTTTAATGAAAATTTGAATAAATATGCGGAATGTGTAGGAGCAGATTGTGCACAAAAATTTATATTATCACTAATTAATGATTGTAGTGAGCTTTATAGAAATTTCAATTTGAAAAGTCAAAAAATGAAACCTTTAACACTAGACGAAGAATTACAACAGTTAACGGATTCCTGTTGCAGTATTTGTGGTAAGCAATTAGATTATATTAATAGAGTAAGAGATCATTGCCACTATAGTGGTAATTATAGAGGTCCAGCTCATAAAGACTGTAATTTACTCTTTAAAAAACCTACATTTTTTCCAATATTTTTCCATCATTTTTCGGGTTATGATTGTCATTTATTGTTTAGATCTTTATATTGCAATGCAATGTACTCCGGGCTATGACTTAATATTTACCTTATAAAAATCTTCAATAGGTTTATGATGTCAATAAATTAGATTTTAATATTCCACAATAACTCACAATTTGGATATATTCTAGAAGTTGATCTAGAATATCCAATAAATATTCATGATAAACATAAAGATTTGCCAATTGGTCCAGAAATATCTGCTCCACCAGGCTTTAAGGGGGAAAAAATATTAGCAACTTTATTTGATAAAAAGAATTATGTTGTTAACTATAAAAATTTAAAAGAATATTTAAATGAAGGTTTAAAGTTAAAAAAAATTCATCGTGCTATAATGTTTCAGCAAAGTAACGGTTTCATTATTGATTTGAATGCAGATTTAAGAAAAATGCACATTTTAAATCAGATTACAAAACAATTTCGAACGTTTTTGTTTTGTAATATGATCTAAAAAGAAATTCTTATTTTCAAATTATGATCTACTCCAATATTAATTGATTTGCTTTGCAACATGTGTATTCATAAGTAGTTAGGATATGGGGTTGCGGATATATGGAGCGTTGAGGAAAAATGTCTTTGGTATGTATTTTAAATGGTAGAAAATTGTCTAAGCTAGAGGGTTCAATGAAAAAGCGTCAGATGTCGGTAGTGTAGAATGAGGAATTTGAGTAGATTGTGTCTTTGATATTTTTTATATTATAAATGAGGTTGGTAGGTTTGTGACTGTGGTTTGTGGTTTGGATTGAAGCGAGTTAAAAAGTAATTTTAGTACATTGTGTCTTTGATAGTTTTTATATTAGAAAAGAGGTTATTGTGTTTGTGACTTTGGATTGAATTGAAACGAGTATGAAGCGAGTTAACAATTTGAAAGATCTTTCAACGATCGTGTGTGTGTGTCGTTGATATTGAAACACCTAGATCGGTGGAGGTGGTGGACAGTGGCTGTTGCGGTGGCAATTTTCTTAAACTGAAAACTGAAATGACGTTAGGGGGATTCCGTTTTGTTTTAAATATTAAAGAAAAGAAAAAATAAATTACCTATATATTAGAAAAAATTTTTAAAAACTAAAAAATTTTATTTTTTTATATATGAAAACAAATGCCGTCGGCAAAACAATGTATGATAAGAAAAAAAGAACAAATAAAAAGAAAAACACAACAAAAAAATTTTTTTAACGTTTCTAACAAACTAAAAACCTTTTGGTAATGCTGATAAGAGATTATAAAATTTAAAAGATTTTAATTCAAAGAAATCTGAAAATTTTTTTTTGTTTTTTATTTATAATTAAGAAATAATAAGATTGATAATAGAGTATTCAAAACAGAGAAAATTAAATTTGGCAATTATTAAGTTTTTAAACTTGAAGGTGCAATTACATATATAAAATAAAATAATTTAAAAGCAAAATAAATTGAAAATGGATGTTAAAAGAATAAAGTGCGAATTTAATTGCAGTGTTTGCAAGAAAGAATTCTCAAATAAATTTAATTTGCAACGTCACATGAAAGCGCATAAATATTGCACGAAATGTGACATCTTAACATCAAATTGGAGTCATCATTTGAGAACAAATATGCATAAAACCAATGCAGCTGAAAAATTGCAGCCACACTTGAGAATGATAAATCAATCTTTTCAAAATAGGATTCAAACATTTTTAATTGATAATGTTAATGAAGAACTGATTAATCCAAGAGAATTTTTAACGAATAAGTATTAAAGATGATTTTGTAGCCGTTCTTCAGAGATCAATACTAAATCATCAAAGCTTTAAAATGAATGTTGAATTTTTTGCTGAATATATTAAAATTTCTGCTAATGATGAAGATGATTTACAATTAAGCATAAAATCTTTTCAAACAAAAATGAGGATAATTATAAACGATGAAGATATAAATCCTGCTTATGATGATGCAGTTGAATTTATAACTAAGAAAAGTGAGGAGTTTCAAGAGAAAGATAGCGGATGGGCATTAATACGAATTGTTGGAGTGGAAATAAACATAAATAAGTATCAACCCATAAGAGGATCTACATATGTTAAACTTCCTAAATCTGTGGAAAAAAAGAAAGCCTGTATTAACGTACACAACGAAGATGAATTCTGCTTCAAATGGGCATTGATTTCTGCTTTGAAGCCGGTTTCTTCTATGCCGTGGAATCCGTCTTCTTACAATATAAATGATATATCAGCATCCGGTATAAATTTAAATAATGGGAAAATTTTGAAATTTGGTAATATATTGTTTCCAATAAAAATTGATAAAATCTCAGAGTTTGAGAAAATCAATATTGATATAAGCGTGAACATTTTTGGGCTCGACTTAAATAAAGATTATAAATATCAAGTAATTGGTCCATATTATTTAACGAAAAAAGAAAAGCAATACCACATTAATTTGCTATTAATTGAAGAGGCTAATGTTTACCATTTTGTTTACATAAAAGACTTATCGAGATTAATCCGAACATCTTTAACATCGCATAAAAGCAGAATTTTTATTTGCAATAGTTGTTTGCAGCATTTCACCAATATTTCAAACTTGGAAATTCACAAAGATGAATGTGGTAAAATTGTCAGCAAATTACCAGATGAAAATAGCAATATTTTAAAATATACAAATTATCAACTGCAAATGAAAGCACCATTTGTGATATATGCAGATTGTGAGAGTATTTTAAAATCGATATCAACATGTGCTCCTAATCCCGATCAATCATCAACCAACAACATTAAGGAACATGTACCAGTTGCATTCGGATATTTTATAAAATGCTCATTCGATGACAAATTAAACAAATATGTAGAATGTGTAGGATTAAACTGTGCAAAGGAGTTTATTTTATCATTAGTTCAGACTTGTAAGGACTTATTCAAAGCATATTATTTAAAAACAATCCCCATGAAACCATTAACATTAGATGAAGAACTGAGGCAGCTCACAGATGAAATTTGTCATATTTGCGGTAAGAATTTAGATTTAGAAAATAGAATAAGAGATCATTGCCACTTTAGCGGCAATTATAGGGGCCCTGCCCATCATGTATGCAATTTACATTTTAAAAAACCGAATTTTTTCCCGGTATTTTTTCACAATTTTTCAGGCTATGATTGCCATTTATTATTCAAAGCTCTTAATTATACAAGTGGTAATATAAATATAATACCATTAAATAAAGAAAAATATATTTCTCTTTCTAAGACAATATTCTTAATAGAAGAAGGTGCTAGTTTTTCAATCAGATTTCTTGATAGCTTTCGTTTTATGGATGAGAGCCTTGATAGTTTATTTACTAATTTAGACATTAGGAAAAAATTACATGTTAAACAATATTTTGCAGATAATTCAAATTTAATTACAAAAAAAGGGGTATTTCCTTATGAATATTTAGATGACTGGTCAAAATTGCATGAATCTTTACCTCCTCAGATTGCTTTCTATAATCAGCTAACAAAAACGCTATGTTCAGATGCTGATTATAATCATGCCCTTTTAGTATGGCAAACATTTAAATGTAAAAATATGTTAGATTATTTAAAAATATATTTAAAAACTGACGTGTTAATATTGACCGACGTTTTTGAAAGTTTTCGTTTCGTTTCGGGTCTTTCTTGGCAAGCAATGCTCAAATATACCAATATAGAATTGGAACTATTTACTGATATTAATATGTTTAATTTTATTAAAAAGGGAATGCGCGGAGGTATTAGCCAATGTTCTTTACGTCATTCTCTTGCAAACAATAAATATATGAAAGAAAAATTTGATTCCGAACAGCCAGCACGATATATTATATATTTAGATGCCGTAAATTTGTACGGTTATGCTATGTTACAGTACCTACCATATAAAAATTTTAAATGGATTGAAAATTCATTGGTAACCAATTACGATGTTAATAATATTTCAGACAATTCATCACTTGGGTATATTTTAGAAGTTGATTTAGAATATCCCGATTATTTGCATGAATTGCATAACGACTTACCATTTTGCCCAAAAAAAGAAACCCCTCCCAATAAAAAACTTTGCAAATTACTAACAACATTAGAAAATAAATCAAAATATGTTATCCATTATAAAAATCTTAAGCAATGCCTGAAAAATGGGTTAATACTACGCAAAATTCATAGGATTTTAGAATTTGAACAATCTGATTGGCTTAAAAAATATATTGATCTAAATACTTTCCATAGACAAAATGCTAAAAATGATTTTGACAAAAAATTTTTCAAGAAACAAAATAATGCAGTTTATGGCAAGACGATGGAAAATGTAGAAAAATATAGGGAAATTAAAATAGTAGATAGTTGGGAAAATAAATATAGACATTTAGGAGCGAGAACTTATATAGCTAAACCTAATTTTCATAGTTTAACAGTATTTACAAATAATTTGATAGCAATAGAATTAGAAAAAACTAAAATATTTTATAACAAACCAATTTATGCAGGATTTTACATATTAGAATTATCAAAAGTTCTAATGCATAATTTTCATTATGATTACATAAAATCAAAATTTCAAAGCAATGCTCAACTAAATTATATGGATACCGATAGTTTTGTATATACTATACAAACCGAAGATTTTTATAAGACAATAAGACCCGACCTTAATAAATATTTTGATACCTCAGATTATGAGATAAATAATCCATACAATTTTCCTTCTGTAAATAAAAAAGTTTTAGGAATGTTTAAAGATGAAATGAGCGGAAAAATTATTACAGAATTTATAGGCTTGCGTTCTAAAATGTATTCTATAAAGACGCTCACAAATGATACTATCAAGAAATCTAAAGGTGTTAAGAAGTTTGTGATAGATAATTTAGATATAGATGATTATAGAAATTGCTTGAAAAATAAAAAAATATTGTATAGAAATATGCAGGTTTTCTAATCTAAATTACATACAATTTATACGCAGGAACTAAATAAAATAGCTTTAAGTTATTTAGATGATAAGAAGTATATTTTGCCTGATAATGTAAAAACTTACTTATGGGGACACAAAAATATTAATGTCAATACTATTTAATGTTCCACATACTTATGTAATAAATGTTATCTAAATCTGCAAGAAAAAAAAAATATATATATATATATATGAAATTAAAATGAAAAAAACTGTTTTTAATTTTTTAATAAATTTTATTTTCTCTTTTTTCTATAAATTTTTTTATTTCCAAAGCTTTCTCTTCGTATTCACTTTGATGCAAAATCTTGTATATTTTATTTTGATGTGAACAACAACTACGACATTTAGGCCCTTTTTTGCTCACGAAATCCTCAGCCTCTTCTATGCAGTCAAACTCCGCAATATGATATTGAGTATTGCAAATTTCTGCCCACGATTTCTTGTTACGGTTTTCTAGCTCTTCGTTTTTGCGGAGGAAGCAAGTATAACAAAATACTAGTTCCTGAGGGTAAACTTCACACATTTCCTTGAAATCTTCTCCGCGATCGAACATATGAATATATCGATCGATTTTTTTTTACACTTTACGGTGGTTCTTTATATTTCTTTATATAGAACATAGATTACTATAGAATGTTGAACATAGATTGAATTATATTTTTATAGTCAATAATTTTTTAAGAAAAAATATTGTTATCAAATAAAAAGAAAAAAAAAAATCTATCTAAAAAATCGGTGAATGGCCAGCGTAATTATTTAACTAACAAAATTTTCAATCTTTTATGATAGATTTAAAGAAATTTGGTGCTACAAAACCGCATACATCCCTTAATTGTTATAATAATAATATATACATATATATATAACACTTATGAGTTAAACATTCTATTTCTATAATAATTATTCTTTTCTATGTCCAATAATTTTTCTTAAGAAAACACATTGTTATCAAAAAAAAAAAAAAAAAAACTTCTATAGTTTGTCTAATAATACAATACAATTTATAGAGCATAAAACCGCATACATCCTTTATTGTATTAAAAAAGCTTTCTTGTTCTAATAGAAGAATTCCATGAATTTCTGATAAAACTAATTATGTCCAATTATTTTTACATAAATTAACCAAGTTTTCTTTAAAATATATTAGTATTTTATTACAATTAAAACAACGCAAACCTAAAAATGGATCCAATCGTAGATTTAGTAGATTTCACAAATTTCACAGAAGATGATGAATACGATGTCGAGATGGAAGAAGAAAATTTGTTAGCAGAATTCCTAAGTGACATCAACAGAAAAACGAAATTCGTTCCAATGGGTGAGGTTAATTTAAATGAAACCTTTCAAGTAACAAGACTGCAGGAAACAGTGTCAAAGTTCCAAAAAAATAAGGTGGATGGTGGTCGCTGTGTGGTTTTCCACACAGAAAAGTTCTTTACTTATCTACCAAAATATTATGCTGACAAGCATAATTCCACCATCGTAAACTTGCTAAATAAAAAAATTGCCAATGGCAAAATTAAATACTTTTTTAAAATTACAGATAAAAAGAATAAATTTATTGAAATAGAATTTATTAAAAAAATGTAATTTTATTAATAAAAAAAATTATCAAAAGAAATTAAACAACAATTTTTTATTTTTTAAATTATTTATTTTTCCAGATTTTTTTTTTTTATTTTCCTTATATTTTTTCAGAATTTTAGGTTTATTAATCTTTTAAAGATTGATTTGTTTTCAGATTTTTATTTTTTCCTTTAAAACTAGCGATTGTAAATGGTAATATACCCATATCCTAACTACTTTTGCTTATTGTGGTTTTAAAATATCTCGATTAGTTTTTTGTAATAGTCTATTTGGTAAAATAAATACAGTTGGGGTAATTTCGCGCACTGAATTCGGGGTAATGCTGCGCTGCGCGGTATTACCCATAAAATATTAATTTTTTGTGAGTAGGTATAATCATTTTTAAAATTTGTAATTATATTCATAGATGCCACGAAAATATATAAGAACCACATCAAAATGCTCCTGGACCAAGGAAGCTTTGCAAAACGCTATAAAAGCTATAAAAGAGTCTAACGAAACGCAGTGAGGGGCAGCAAAGAAGTTTGGGATTCCTGAGTCAACCTTAAGAGGTTTTTTAAATAAAGAATGCGCTGAAAACCCTAGAATGGGCAGAAAGCCAGTTTTTTCAACTGAAGTTGAGGATCAATTAGCCAGACACATAATTGATTTATCAAATTCCTTTTATGGTTTGACTCCAGCAGAAGTTAGAAGACTAGCTTTTGAATATGCCGAAAAAAACCATATAAAACATAATTTTAATACAACCAGTGGAACAGCAAGACCTGATTGGCTTCGTTCATTTGTACGGAGAACCAATAATTTAAGTTTGCGAATACCAGAAAATACATCTTTAAACAGAATATCAGATTTCAACATTGAGGAATTAAATATATTTTTTAATAATTTGGAAAAAGTTATGAATAAATATGAATTTCCACTTTCAAAAATATTCAATGTTGATGAAACAGGTATCACAAATGTTCAAAAAGCACCTAAAATTCTTGCAGCCAAAGGTAGTAAGCAACTTGGTGCGGCAACTTCAGCAGAGCGGGGCCAAACAGTTACTGTAGTGTGTTATTTTAGTGCATCGGGAATATATGTGACACCTTTCATAATATATATTAGAAAAAAGGTAACACCATTGCTTAAAAAGTGTGGTCCTGCGGAAGGTAAATATGGTTGTTCAAATAATGGCTGGATCAATGAAAATCTTTTTACCGACTGGCTTGAGCATTTCAAGTCTTACACTAATTGCACTCTAGATCAACCGGTTTTGTTGATTTTGGACAACCATACTAGTCACATTCACTAAATGCTTATGATTATTGTAAAAATAATGGAATTATTATGGTAACAATTTCACCTCATACTTCCCATAAGGTACAGCCTTTAGATGTAGCTTTTTATGGACCATCAAAATCAGCGTACAATAAGGAATATGCAACTTTTTTAAGAAATCATACATTTGAAAAAATTTCAATGTATGATATGGCTGAAATTTTTAACAAGGCATACGTAAAAGTAGCTACAATGGCCAAAGCATCTTCTGGTTTTTCAGCAACTGGAATTTTTCCTTTCAACCCGGAAAAATTCACAGAATTTGATTTTAATTCAAATATAAATATTGAAGACAGCGATCCT
Source organism: Dolichopus griseipennis (assembly GCA_963082915.1). Taxonomy (NCBI): domain Eukaryota; kingdom Metazoa; phylum Arthropoda; class Insecta; order Diptera; family Dolichopodidae; genus Dolichopus; species Dolichopus griseipennis. Next base: position 6,055,760 of record OY720441.1, read on the forward strand.
CAACCAGCACCCTCAAATGCATCAAATTTTTGTCAAATAAATGGTAAATTTAAACATATTTTCTGACACAATTTGTATTAAAATTTTTATATGCTTTCGTATCCTTTTCTTGCTAGATCAAAACAGTTTAAATTTAAATTTCGCTGAAAATATTATGGAACCTCAAGCAAAGAATCTATCTTTATTTGCAGGTAAATTAATATAGAATTTCTTTGGCATTTAAGCAATAATTATCATAACTAACATAATTTAATTTTTCATTCAATATTTCTGAAATAACAACAAAGAAAATTCACTTCAAGTAAACTTTATGGATTTGTCACCAATTCCACAAGCGCCAAAGCAAAATGTGAGTAAAAGGAAACAACACTCCACAATAATAACAGACACTCCAATGAAAATTATCCTTGAAAATGCAGAACTAAAAAAGAAAATAAAAACACAAAAAGAAACGAAAAAAATAAAAAAAATTAACAAAAAAAAAACAAGTCTAAAATCACAAATAAAGAGAAAAATTCAATTCAGTGAAACTGAAGAGTCTGATTTTGACGAAAAATTATTAAATGATAATGAGTGGGATGATAAACTGTTAGAACAAAATGCTCAGGCTGAAAATAAAAATTGTCCCTTTTGCAATAAAGAAATAGACACCGGAATAAAAATTATTTGCATTATTTGCAGACGTTGGGTTCACAAAAGTTGCAGTGGAGCAAATTTTACAATCAACTACATTTGTGATTTCTGTTTATAGATTTTGAATTTTTTACTTTATGTTTGTTCTATTTTATGTTTTGTTTTTGTGAAGTTTGATATGATGTATATGAATTTGTTTTATTTTGTGTTTTTTTTAAATTTTTATTTAATATAAAACTTTGGAAATTTATTTGAAATGCGTTTTTATTATTTTTGTGCTATCTTAAGATAGATGAATTAGAAAAAAAATCCTCACACGGTATTACCCCACTGCCGCACGGTATTACCCATACGCTGGGGTAATTCCGCTTTTTCGTAACTTTTATATTATTATAAATAATAAACGTAATACTTTATGTAAAAGATATTTAACAATAGAAAAGTATGGTTAAATTATCGACTAATCACGCCTGTATTTTAGTTTTACAAAATATTTTACAACGGGCTCACAATATGAGTTGAAGCTTATGTGCGCGGCATTCACCCATCCTACCCTAATATTTAGAGATACTATTTTAAAAGAATGGTATGAAAATTATGTTAAGAATATAGTATTGAAAAATTTAGAAGAGTTTCAAGAGAGGGATTCCATTTGGTCTTTGAAAGAAGTTGTTAATTTGATAATAAATATAAATTATTATAGACTGTTACTTGGATCTTCATACATAGATTTACCAGAAGAAATTGAAAAAAAAAGGCGTGTATTCAAAAATGGTTTTAATTTTAAATGAAGTTGATATCAATTCTAATTATAGCGAAATTATAGAGAGTATAATAAAAAGAAGTGAAGAATTTCAAGAAATGGACAGTGGATGGGCGTTACTTCGTATTATTGGACTCGAAAAAAATATAAATAAATATGAACTAATAAAAGGATCACAGTACATTCAACTTCCCAAATCAGTAGAAAAGAAAAAGGCATGCATAAATGTGAAAAATTCTGATGAATATTGTTTTAAATGGGCATTGATATCAGCTTTAAAGCCTGCAGTAAATGAATCATGGAATCCCAGTAGTTATAATATAATTTTTGGTCTTAATTTAAAATCAAAGAAAAATAATGAACACGAATTGATTGGTCCATATTTTTTAACAAAAAATGAAAACAGCATCATATAAATTTATTGATGATTGAATCGAATGAAAGATATAATTTTGTTTATATAAAGGATTTATCGAAATTTTTAAGAAAATCTCTTATACGAGAGATAATGGTCGAATATACATTTGCAATAGTTGTTTGCAATATTTTGATGAATTGGAAAAATATGCGATTCATAAAAATCAATGCGGAAAGATTGTTTGCAACTTACCAGATGAAGAAAATAAAATTTTGAAGTATGCAGATTATCGACTTCAAATGAAAGCACCATTTGTAATATATGCAGATTTTCTGCGAGAGTTTATTCTGCGAGAGTTTATTGAAACCGATAGCACCAGATGTAAATGGTCCTTCAACTACTAATATTGAGGAGCATGTTGCGATTGCATTTCCATATTTTATAAAATGTTCCTTTAATGAAAATTTGAATAAATATGCGGAATGTGTAGGAGCAGATTGTGCACAAAAATTTATATTATCACTAATTAATGATTGTAGTGAGCTTTATAGAAATTTCAATTTGAAAAGTCAAAAAATGAAACCTTTAACACTAGACGAAGAATTACAACAGTTAACGGATTCCTGTTGCAGTATTTGTGGTAAGCAAATAGATTATATTAATAGAGTAAGAGATCATTGCCACTATAGTGGTAATTATAGATAGCACAGAAAGAATGTAATATACTTTTTAAAAAACCTACATTTCTTCCAATATTTTTCCATAATTTTTCGGGTTATGATTGTCATTTATTGTTTAGATCTTTAAATTGCAATGCAATGTACTCCTGGGCTATGACTTAATATTTACCTTATAAAAATCTTCAATAGGTTTATGATGTCAATAAATTAGATTTTAATATTCCACAATAACTCACAATTTGGATATATTCTAGAAGTTGATCTAGAATATCCAATAAATATTCATGATAAACATAAAGATTTGCCAATTGGTCCAGAAAAATCTGCTCCACCAGGCTTTAAGGGGGAAAAAATATTAGCAACTTTATTTGATAAAAAGAATTATGTTGTTCACTATAAAAATTTAAAAGAATATTTAAATGAAGGTTTAAAGTTAAAAAAAATTCATCGTGCTATAATGTTTCAGCAAAGTAACGGTTTCATTATTGATTTGAATGCAGATTAAAGAAAAATGCACATTTTAAATCAGATTACAAAACAATTTCGAACGTTTTTGTTTTGTAATATGATCTAAAAAGAAATTCTTATTTTCAAATTATGATCTACTCCAATATTAATTGATTTGCGCACCCTTGCGACAAAAGTGTAACAACTCAAAAATTGCAATTTTTCTGATTTCATATGAATAATGTTTATTAATAGCAATGAGTACCAGGGACGCCGGCTTCATATATTGAACGGAATGAGTGCTTCCCTAGAAAAGTCCAAAATTTTCTAAAATAAAATTCATGCATAATATGTACAGTGCTCACTTTCACTACACAGTACAATAATACAATATACAACTTAATTCTCTTCAGTTATTTTGAAAAAAAAACATGAAAAAAATTCTTTCTTTCGGTTCATTTTTTTTTGTACCTATACAAAAAAAAATGAACCATTCAAATTCATTATTTTTTACATAGAATTTGTTTTGACTTTCAACTTTATTGTCAACAGTTGAACTATTTTTATATGAGACAAATAATGATTTTGAATATCGCATTATTTTTGAATCAGTACAATACATTATACAATAAACATTAAACATATACAACTTATTGTATACAAACTTATTTGTATACAAAGTATACAAACATATACTTAATTCTCTTCAGTAATTTAAACTTGACGACTGACGTATACATATTACAAATACTTATACAAATCCATAACAAAAATATACTTAGTAGTTAGTACCAGTGTTGGAATTCTAGGCACTATAGTGCCAAATCTGGCACTTTTATGTGTACTCGGCACTGTTGGCACCACCAAAACATATTTGGCACTATTTGGTTTCTTGAATGACATAGTTATTTTACAAAACATTTTGTATAGAAATAAAAAAAAGAGTTGTTTTGAAAAATACGTTTTTAGAGAATTTGGAATATCTTTCACCACAGAAAGCTTTATCTGGTGAAAGTTTGTCAATATTACATCTTCTTACGATTTTTAATGATATTGATGTAGAGCTAGTTAACATAGAATGGAGATTGTTAATAGATTATGACGACATAAAAAAATATGAAAATTTGCCTATCGAGGAATTTTGGCATAAAGTGGAATGCTGCAAAAATAGTTTGGGTGAGCAAATATTTCCAAATTTAAGCAACGTTGTTAGTGGACTATTAACATTACCACATTCTACAGCAGCCGTAGAACGAGTTTTCTCACAAAACAAATTGATAAAAACTTCAATAAGAAATAGACTTCAAGTGGAAAGTTGTTCAACGCTTTTGAGTGCAAAAGACCTGCTGAAAGCAAATCAAAGCACTTGTTTTAATTTTAAACCATCATTAACAATGCTTAACCGAAACCTTAGCGGCAATAAAGATAACCACAATAATATGTAAAAAAAACTTAATATGTTAAAAAAAAACAATAAAAATTTATAATGAAAATTAAAAAAGAATTTATTATTTGAATTCGTTTTAGTTTTGACACTTTCAAATGCTTTTTGGCACTATTTTTCTCTAAAAAATGGCACTGTTTAAAAATGTCATTTTCCAACACTGGTTAGTACCTATTTATTAGTAATTTTTGGTTTCTCTTTTATTCGTTGTTCGTCGTTCAAAATCAAATCAACTTGATTCAATAATAATGCGATATTCAAACTCATTATTTGTCTCATATAAAAATAGTTCAACTGTTGACAATAAAGTTGAAAGTCAAAACAAATCCCATGTAAAAAATAATGAATTTGAATGGTTCATTTTTTTTGGATAGGTACCTAAAGAAAGAATTTTTTTCATGTTTGTATGTATTTTAAAATATTGGTTTGCTTGGCTGTGCGTACGTAACATAAATACACAAGTCACAAGTCACAAGTTTGATTTTTAAAATTTTATATGAAAAAAAGAAAATAATGAATTACATTTGAGCATTCTTTATTTCTTTATTGTTGTATAGAAACTAATTTGTGTTTGTATTTGGTTATGTTGCTGAATTTTAACGAAAATATTTGTGTATTTATAGTTGTTAGAAGTAAAAGCAATTGGGTCCATTTAGACGATGTTAACAGTTGTTGAATTCACATCGTTTTTGCTCTTTCCCACTTCCTCATTTTTTTTTGTTTTAAAATTTTTTTGTAGAAGTGGGAAAGAGAAAAAACGATGTGAATACAACAACTGTTAACATCGTCTATTTTTGTTGATTAGAACTAAAAAGTATGATTTTGATTTCAACCTGCTAGGTATGTGTATGAGAATAACGAAAAGAACGAAAAAAAAATAAAGAGTTAGATATAAGCATTCTTTATTATTCAATCATTCAAAATAAGTACTTAAATTTGAATTGTGTAATTGTTTCTCGTTATTAAGAACTTCTCCATATTATAATTCATATATTTGATTATTTTATACCTGCCTGAACAAGAGAATATTTATCCAAAAGTTTTGTTTTTAAAAGCAATTTTATTAAACTTTATATGGTTTTTTTCTTTTTGGTAAATAATTTTACTATTTAAATATTTAGTTTTATGATCTTTCTTTGGCACTTTTGACACCTGTTTAGGTCGTTAAAAATTGTATGAATCTTATACATATTGAAAAATTACATGAAAAACACTTTTATTTTTCAGAAATTTACATATGTATATTTTTATAATTCTAGAATACATATCAAAATGAATAACTGTTGCAACTGTATAATTGAAGATATTTTTCAAAGACCTTTTTCTTTAAGAGATTTCGAAGAAAAAAAAAATATTATAGATCGGGGTAGACCAACTCCCACATTGAAAATAGAAACCATTATTAAAAGATGTACAAGACATTTTTCTGTTGTCTTTTATGAAAATTTTTGCTGGCTAACAGGTTGCAATAAAACTAATAAATTATATTGTTGGCCTTGTCTCCTATTCGCGAACGAAAAAAATGTTTGGAATACTACTGGGTTTTGTGATATGAATAATTTAGGTAAGGCAGGAAAAAGGCATGGAAAAGAGTCGAGTTCACATTTACGTGCTATGATTTCCATTAGAATGTTTGGTCGAACTGGTATTGAGAATTTAATTGATTCTTCTCGTTCAGTCTCAATTATAAGTTTTAATGAAAAAGTTAAGAAAAACCGAGACATATTTAAATATTTTATTGATGTGACATGTTTTCTGGCATGCCAGGAATTAGCTTTTAGAGGTGATGACGAATCTCAAGATTCTCTAAATAGAGGTAATTATTTAGAAACCATTAATTTATTAGCGGCATATAATCCTCTTTTGAAAAATCATTTGGATAATTCTACTATTTTTTCTGGGTTGTCGAGCGATATACAAAATGATATTATTTCATCTATTGCTTTCGTTCTATTAGAAGAAATCAGTGCTGAATATCAAAATTCGGATTATGTAGGATTATTGTTGGATGAAACAAGCGATGTGTCTAATAAGTCACAGTTATCAGTAATGGTTCGATACGTTAAAAAAAACGGTTTTGTAGTGGAAAGATTTCTTTGTTTTGTTGATGTTTCTCTTGGCAGATCAGCTCAAGATTTATTTGATTTTATTATTCCATTTTTAAAAAAAGAAAAAATTTTTGATAAGTTAGTTTCTCAAAGTTATGACGGTGCCGCTGTCATGTCTGGAAATTCGAATGGTTTACAAATTAAAATTAAAGAAGTCATTCCTCACGCGCATTATATTCATTGTTTTGCTCATAAATTAAACCTTGTTCTTTCCCAATCTATATCAAAAATAAAAGAATGTGCTGGTTTTTTTAAAAGTTTACATAGTTTCATCAGTTTCTTCAGTCATTCTTCTAAAAGATTGGCTGCATTGAATAAAATTGTACAAAAAAAAATTCCTTCTGCCGCTCCAACACGAGGGGAATATAATGGACGAGTGGTTCAAACAATATTTGATTTAAAAAAAGATTTAATAATTTTATTTAATCACATAATTGACAATGAAAGCGACTGGGATAGTGAAGCTATTTTGCAATCTAAGGGATTATTATATAGTTTTAACGATAAAAAATTCATAGTTATGCTCTATTTTATTAATGAATTTTTCCCGCATACTGATGTTTTATTCAAAGTTCTTCAAACAAAAGCATCTGATGTGCAGTTTTGTTTAAAAGCAATTAATAATTTTAAAAATAAAATAGAAGCAATAGCTGCAAGTTATGATATTTTTTGGATGAATGTTGACGAAAAGGAAAATTTACAAAATTTTAAAATAAAGCGCACAGATTCAAGTTTATCTAATAAAGAATATTTCAAAATTTTATTAAATACCATTATTAAACAAATTATTTCGGAATTAGACAATAGATTTAGTTCCTTATCAAATTTTGAATTTCTTAAGTTATCAGACACATCAAAATATGCAGAATTTTCAAATAATTTCCCAGAGTATCTATTAAATAATTTACAAAATTCCTATCCAGGATTTTTTGATATATCAGCTTTAAAAACTGAATTAAAAGTAGTATTTACGGACGATAATTTTAAATTAAAAAAAAACATTCAAGAAATCGTGCAGTTTTTAATTGAAACAGAGTTGGAAAGCTGTTTCAGCGAATACTTTAAATTAAACAAACTAATGCTAACATTTCCAGTAACAACAGCATCAGTGGAAAGATCCTTTTCCTGTTTAAAAAGAATCAAAACATTTTTAAGAAACAGATGTTCGCAATCAAGATTATCTAATTTAGCCCTTATATCAATTGAAAAGCAATTACTTCAAGATCTTAAAAATAAAAACAGTTTTTATGATAAAGTAATAGAACATTTTGCTACCAAAGAACGAAGGATTGATTTAAAATATAAAAATTAAAACATTCAATTTAAAAATAATAAAATATAACAGCTTTTGTTGATATGATTATATTGTTTCATTTAATATGTATGTATATAAAAATTTGTTTTATATGTATCTAACCAAACTGAACTGTTAATAAGTGCTTCCGTTCTTAAAAAATCCACGCTTCGTCACTGATGAGTACATATAATATATAAAGAGTGATTTTCTAGTACAAAACAAATCCACTTGTTTTGTACATTTGGGAATAAGAAAAACAAAAAAAGAAATGATATTTTTAAAAAGTTCTGCAAAGCTGTAAACAATTTGCTGTAAAATACATTATAGTATGCATACATAATAGTATCAATTTTCGTTTAATAGTATTTGTGTCAATAACACTATAAATATTATAATACTATGTTATGATAATAATAATATGATTTAAATAGAAATATTTTCGTTCTATTTTTTCAGTTAAATTAAATAAAATTAAAATGAGAAAGTGTAATTTGAAATGCATAGCAAAGTATTGTAATTCTACAGGAAAAACAAATTTAAATTTAAGATTTTTTCAAGTACCACGTAAGTACATATCCATACGTACATATGTATGGTATGCATTTAAATAGTTAAATGAAAATTATTTAGTATCTACCTATAATCGTTATTTAAATAAAATCTTTTATAAAATCAGTTTATAATCTCTATACATAGGACTAGGAGCTATGGACCTATGTATATATTAACGGTATTAAACATTTTAATACTTGATTTTTTTTCTGATGGACAAGTTTTAAACATCCATTGAGGAATTAGAATAAAATCAGTTTATAATCTCTATACATAGGACTATAGGAGCTATGGACCTATGTATATATTAACGGTATTAAACATTTTAATACTTGATTTTTTTTTCTGATGGACAAGTTTTAAACATCCATTGAGGAATTAGAATAAAATCAGTTTATAATCTCTATACATAGGACTATAGGAGCTATGGACCTATGTATATATTAACGGTATTAAACATTTTAATATTTGATTTTTTTTTTCTGATGGACAAGTTTTAAACATCCATTGAGGAATTAGAATAAAATCAGTTTATAATCTCTATACATAGGACTATAGGAGCTATGGACCTATGTATATATTAACGGTATTAAACATTTTAATACTTGATTTTTTTTTCTGATGGACAAGTTTTAAACATCCATTGAGGAATTACAATTTAGTTATTTCAAAATGCCCAATATTTTTTTTCAATTAATTAATGCAATATAAATTTGTTATGTATGTAATTAATAATAGTTTAAAATAACATATTTTCGAAACTTATTTCTTTATATAAATATACAGGAAACGTAGAAATGAGAACTAAATGGAGTAACAATTTAGGTATTGAATTAGATAATCAAAAAACCTATCATGTGTGCGAAAAACATTTCAAAAAAGAATATATTTTAACAAATAAATTAAGTAGTATCGCTATACCTACTCTGTGTGATGATAACTTCCAATATGATTTTGAAAAGGAAAATTTAGGTTTGAAAATAAATAAAACAGGAACGAAAAATTACTCTTTAAAATCTGTATCTATCAATACCAACAGTGCAATAAATGAACAGAATTTTTTCAGTACTCCAGAGAGAACCTCAAAAATTCTGGTTGAAAAATTACGAAGTCCTCTTTTAACAGAAAATTTAAATATTAATTCCACTAATACTAAAAATTATCTTACTAAAAACTTAAAAGCTAAAGTTAACAATAATTGGAAAATAAAATATTTTACATTATTAAATAAATATAGATCAATTAAGAAGCCCACAAATTTAGTAAGTACAATAAATGCAGCGAAAAACACCGAAAATGCAAAACATTTTGTTAAAATGATATTGTCACAGAAAGGTAAGTAAAATTACTCATATATGCATAATGTGTATGTAATAATGGCAAAAAATTTATTTAAACTTAACAATATTCACTATTTGAAAAGCGAAAAATGAAGTTTGGCCAAAAGAACAAACCGCACTGGCAATGAGCCTTTATTATAAATCCCCAAAGGCATATGATTTTTTAAAAAATCTGGGATGTAAAATGCCTACCAGATCAACCTTTAGTAAATATATACCACTAAAGAACTCGTCAGCTGGAATATATGAGGACCAGTTTAAAATTTTAAAAGAAAAGTTCAAAAACACAGGTATAAATTGATATTGAAATATTATCTTAATAATATTTATTAATTTTATTTTCTATATCTACAATACGAACATTTTTCTTTTTAAGATGAACTTAATTCCTTAGGTGTACTAGTATTTGATGAGCTTCATATAAGGAAATGTGTAACTTTTGATTCAGTTAAAGATGAAATATGTGGAGTAGCAGATGATGGTACCACACGTGATAATATACTAGGATCGCAAATATGTGAGTTCATGATCAACGGAATAATTTCGAAGTGGTCTTATGCTGTTGGCCACGTTATCTCTGCAACCTCAATCAAAGGAGAGAAATTAGAAAGTTTTATTAGAAATATTTTGGATAAATGTAATTCTGTTAAAATTAAAATTATAGCTATAGTTTGTGATCAAGGATCTAACAATAGATCCTTATATAAGAACCTTAATATTACAGAAAATAGCCCTTACTTTTACCATAAAGAACAAAAATAATTGCATTTTATGATTATATTCATCTCATGAAAACCTTAAGAAACATTTTACTGTCATGTGATTTGGTAACTAAAGATGGAATTGTTTCGTGGGAAATAGTTGAAAAGTTATTTGAAATAGACAGCGAAAGAAATGTTAGAACTAAACCAAAACCAAAACTAAAAATTGAACATATCTATCCAAACACTTTTCAAAGGATGAGGGTCAAATATGCCACTCAGGTAATTAGTTGGACAGTTTCAGCTGCAATTCGTACTTTGCAAGCATGTAACATATTTGGTTCAATTTCTGAATACGCTGAACCAACTGCAAAATTTTTTGAAAGAATGAACCATTTGTTTGATATATTTAATGTAAAATTTATTAATTCAAACCGTAAGAATCCATATAAAAATCCATTAACTAAAGGTAGTGCTTTTATTTTAAATTATTTAAATGAAATGAAAACTTATTTGATGGACATTAAAATAAAAAACCGAAATAAAACAAAAGAATTTGTAAAAAAATTTGGCATATCTGGTAAGGCAAACTAAAAATATCATAATTATATTCAAATTAAAATTAATTTATTTTTACAAAAGGAATTGTACAAAACATAAATGCAATTCAGGAATTGAATGAAATGCTGAAAGTTACTCCAAACTTAAAGTTTTTGCTAACCGGAAGGCTTCAACAAGATATTGTAGAACATTTATTTAGTTTAATAAGATGTAAAGGGGGATATAATAAATATCCTTCCGCTTATGAATTTCAGAATCATATTAAATACATATCGTCCTCCCAACTATTAAAGTCACAAATGATTTCAGCTAATAGCAACTGTACAAATACAGTTTCATCTATTCCATTGAAAAATTGTAACAATGTACAAAATAAAACTGCTGACAATAATGACAACATATTTATGGAAATAGAAGAAGAAACTTCTTCGCAACTTTCTTATGAGACTGATGATGACGCCGATGTTACTGAAAATGATATTAACGTTTGTGAATTATTTGTGGTTAGACTTTTTTTTTTATATATTTACAAATATATAATATTTAATAATTACATAAATGATAAGTGTATATGGATGTACATATATGAATATACTTATTTATAAATAAATTTTAAAATATCAAATTAAAATACCTCTTCTTTTTTTTTTACAGAATTTGGATGTTTTGGAAGAAAATTCGTTAAAATACTTTGTTGGCTATATAGCTCATAAAATGGTTAAAAAGTGTTTGAGATGCAACACGCAATTAATAGAAAATACAATACTACAGCTTCCTACAGATTTTTTCATAAAATACCGTACTTATCTATCTTGCAATGAACATTTTTTAAAAAACCCTAGTAAAGAATTTTTCAACATCTCTTGCTATCAATTTAAATGCTTTAAAGTTCTTTTTAACAATAATCTCAAAAAAAGAAATATAAAAACATTCATAAAAAATGAAATTATAAAATTAACTCAAAGCAGATATCCAGATTGGTACAATTTTAACGATAAATGTTATCAGCATAAAATGCAAATTTTAGATTTATTTTTACTAATATTAATTAGAAAAAATTGTAAGTGGATGTCTGAAAAAGCAAGTCATTCAAATGTTTCTTTAGACAGGATGAAAATTTTAAATAAAACAAGAAAAAAATGAAACATATAAATAATTTTTCTTTCATTGTACAATTTATTTTTATTAATCTTTATTTCAGTTGATATGCAGTTAAATCAGATTGTATTAAAAAAAAATATACCTACAATACGATTCTATTTTCATACATAAAAAAAAATTATATACGATTACCATACAAATACAACGCCAATAAGCTCTACTGTACATTTCATATAAATATCAATGCCATATATATAGCATAGCCCATACGTAATATGCGATATATGTATATGATACGTTTTTTTTTATGTTAGTATGTATGTGTGTGTATATTAAATACGATTTAAATAATTTATACACGTTCATAGACCATACATACTGCTTTTGTTTCTGTATTCTGTTTTAAAATTTTAAGATCTGCAAGCAATAAGCATTAGTCTGTACATTTTTTTTTTTATTTTTTGTTTTTCTTATTCTCAAAGGTGCATTAAAATTTGGTTAAACACTCTTTATATATTGTATGTACTCATTGTTAATAGTAACTTTATCAACCCTCAAAAGTGGGTTAATGTAGCTTCACAATTTTTCTAACAGATAGCGTTTAAATCACTATAGATGATTTATTATGTGCTATGAACGGTTGTACAAAAGAATAATATTTTTAGTTGTGATCATGTACTTATGAGAAGAGGTTGCATTTCTCAAATTACAATAGTGTTTCATTTTTGATTGTTCTACTTTTGTTACGGTAAGTTAAACTTTTATATTGATTTATTTCGATTTAACACACTATTGGTGATTAAACAGTGAAACGTATTTTTTTTTATTTCTTTGTTATTACAGTTTAGATGATTGAGATATTGTAAAGTTTAATTTTTATTTTGATTTATATCACTTTTGATGAAATATTTCTTATCTAAACTATTAATAAGTCAAGTAACCAATCTATTCATAATGATCTTAAAAATACAGTTATTCGTTTTATTAAAATTAATTAGACACATTAATTAGACACACATTTTTTATCTACCTATTTAATAAACAGATGGATTATAACAGTCGTGGAGGGAAAATGCTTAAACTAGCAATTAGAAAATTAAATGAACAAAATTATTATGTATCGCCCGTTCACAGCAATGAAAGTGATGTAGATAATATGGAAGCCGATCCAAATTTCGTTGAGAATGATAATGATCTTGAAAATAATGTTTCTGATTGTCTTGACTCAGTTCATGAAAATTCAGATGAAGAGACGGATATTATAGGTAAGAAAAGAAAAATTAATCAAAATAAATGGCAAACCAAAAAGGCAAAATTTCTAAGAAATAGTGGTCAAGCGTACACTTCATCATCAAAGACAAAAAAAACTGTTTTCAGCACGCAAAATGAGACATCCATGTGGTGATAAATGCAGATTAAGTTGCAATAAAAAAATTAATCATGAACAAAGGAAAAATATTTTTGAAAATTATTGGAAGCTTGGTGATTTAGAAAAACAAAGACATTTTATAATTTTGCATTCAGAACCAATTAAACCAAAATATCGCTACTCGAGCACACAAAATTTTCGAAAATTAAATAATGCTTTTTATTTTGAAATTGCCGAAAACAAAATACGGGTTTGTAAAACTTTTTTTAAAGCTACACTTGATTTGAGTAATACTTGCATAAGCACTGCACTAATGAAAAAAGACGGCAATGGCATCGTTTCATGTGACAAAAGAGGAAAACATGGAAAGCAACCTACTGTTGAGCCTGAAATTAAAAAGAGTGTAAGATGTTTCATTAATAGCATACCAAGAATAGAATCACACTATTTACGACAGCAAACAAGTCGCGAATTTATTGAAGGATGTAAAAGCTTAGCTGATTTGCATCGCGATTATAAAGAAAACCGAGAGAATCAGGGATTACCTTACGCAAATTCTATCATGTTCAACCGTATTTTCAATAGCGAATTTAATATAGCATTTTACCAACCCAAGAAAGACCAATGTGACTTATGTGAACGAATGAAAAATGCAGATAATATTGAAAAGAAAAAATTATTAAGTACTTTTAATATTCATCAAGAAGAAAAAACACTATCACGCCAAGAAAAAGAAGCCGATAAACAAAATCAAAACAACCATGTCGTAGTTGTATACGATCTGCAGGCTGTTATGCCAATACCAAAAGGACAAATTTCCAGTTTTTATTATAAAAGCAAATTAAATTGCTACAATTTTACCATAAGTGATTTATATGCTAAAAATGTTGATTGCTATTATTGGAACGAAACAGAGGGAAAACGTGGTGCGATAGAGATTGGAAGCTGTGTGCTTCATTATCTAAAAATGTTAGCCAGTAAATCTGAAAATCCAGAATTAAATGTTACATTTTATTCTGACTACTGTTGTGGCCAACAGAAAAATAAATATTTAGTTGCTGCATATTTATATGCGTTGCAATTTTATCGAATAAATTGTATTACTCACAAATTTTTAATTCACGGACATTCCCAAAATGAGGGAGATAATGTCCACAGTGTTATCGAAAAGCAAATAAAAAAACATTTAAAAGCTTCTCCAATTTATGTGCCAGACCAATATTAACTCTAATTCAAACGGCAAAAAAAAGTGGCCCTCCATATCTTGTTCATGAATTTACTTATGAGGACTTCTTTGATTTAAAAATTTTACAAGAACAACTGGGCAGTAATTTCAATGTTAATGTCAATGGACACAAAGTCAAATAGCAAGATATCAAAATTATCAAAGTAAAAAAAAACCAGTACAGATCTTTCTTTTATAAAACTTCGTATAAAGAAGTAGTAATAGTAGCGCTTGGGCATGGGAATTTCGTGTCAGAAAGAGATAGCAATATTTGTGTAAATTAGGTGCATTGACTGGCGCTTGTATAATTAAATACCGGAAAAGCTTTTAGTAAATAATTATATGAGGTCAACTAGATCATGTAGAATAATAAAGTATAATAATTTGTTGCTTTTTACGATGTGTTGGAATGATTTGTTATGTATGATGCAAAAAATATAATAAAGGTTGTTTTAATTAAAAATTTTTTTTTCAATTATATTTCAATTACATTAATTGATATGAGATATAAGAGTACTTGTATAATTATATATGGGAAAAGCTTTTTGTAAATAATATATATGAGGTCAACTATAGATCGAGATAGCAATATTTGTGTAAATTAGGTGCATTGACTGGCGCTTGTATAATTAAATACCGGAAAAGCTTTTTGTAAATAATATATATGAGGTCAACTATAGATCGAGATAGCAATATTTGTGTAAATTAGGTGCATTGACTGGCGCTTGTTTTATTTTTAATTAAAACAACCTTTATTGTATTGTTGCAAATTACTTAGTAACATTTTAATTTACATACGGCAATTGTTAACTACTATGTATGATGCAAACAATTAATTTATATGACACCTAAACCTGTATACACCTGTAGATTGTGTTAGGTATAAATTAGATATAAATATACTATAATTTGTTTAAGAGAACTTCTCAAAAAGTTAAAATGGAACAAAAACTTAACAAACTTGACAGCCTTGTTGAAGAAATGATCAAGGAAGAAAAAGAGGACAATGATAGAATAGAAGAAATAAATAAAATAAGTATAATTACTTCCAGATACTTATTTAAGGAATATTTATCTATTGATGAATGTGAACGCTTATTTACATCACTTAGAAAGCATTATTGCTTACATACAATTTTGGAATTAAAAAATAAATTTCATTTGATCATAGCAGGAGGATTTCCAGCATATTTTTTCGGATACACCAATAAATACCAGGATATTGACATATTTCTTAACACGAAACCAAATGACGAGGAATTTTTCAATTCACCAACATATAATGATTTAAATTGGCCATGTGTTAAGAAAATGGGACATGATATAGTATTTAAATCGATTGATTCGTACAATGTGTATGATTATGCTGAAAATATTATTTGTAATTTCGACATAGATATTTGTCGTATAGGTATATTATTTGATTCAACTATTGGAGAATATGGACATTGGATAAAATTCCATAATATGTCGGGCGGGTGTTATGAAAATCTGAACTATGGACGCAAGAAGAAATATACTAAAAGATTAATAAAAAAGGAAGTGCCTAGGTTAAACTGGTTATCATACTGTATATTTCTTGAAAATAAATATTCAAACAAATTATAATTTGAAAATGAACCACAGGTTTAAGATTTAGTTGTAAGATATTTTAATTTAAAATTAGTTTGTAAGGCTTTTTTCTAATGTAAAATAAAATGAAATGAAATAAAAATAAAAAGTTAATAAACAAAAGTTATAATTTTTTTTCTCACGTTTTTATACCATGTAATTAAAATATAATTGATAAACAATTTTAATTTAGAATTAGCTTTTTTTTTTTTTTTTTTTTTTTTTTTTTTTTTTTTTTTTTCAAATTACTTGATATTTACCAATTTAAGTACAATGTAGAGTGACAAAGTAATTAGTAATATATTATTAACAAAAGAAAGACTGTCACAGTACAAACCAAAATCATCATTAAGAAAAATGGCAAAGAAACAATTATTAGAAAAATATTTGGAGGAGTCTTCCAAATTCACAATAATGGAAGAAAAAAATCAAATTTCAAAAAAGTTTGGAGTAATGTCGAGAAAAATAACATTCCAGATAAAAAAAGCTCCAAATGAAGAAGATGTATTGACATATACTAAAGAAGCCATTAACCAAATCGTTATATATTCGGTGGAAAACGTTGAACCGAATGATCTTATTGGTATAGTATTTTTTGCTGATAACTTTCATCAGAGAACTCCAGGTTGGATGAATTTTAAGCCTGCAAGTTCAGTGAAGTTTGAAGACATTTGGGAACTAATAAGCAAAATATTTCAAAGCAATTCGGAGGGCCTGAATACCGATTCTTTTCAACTAACAACTACAACTGTACGGTTGCCTTCTGGAAGTGGACGAAGGAGAAATTATTTTACTTTCAACGAAGAATGTTTAAAACGAAGAGGCATTGTTGTCATTAAAAATAATGATAATCTTTGCTTACTCCGAGCTATTGTAGTAGGAAAAGCTTTTATAGATGGGGACATCAATTATAAAAAAATTCGTCAAGATACACACAAGATGCAGAAAAATCTTGCTTTAGAATTGATGGCAAAAACAAAATTAAATATAATGCAAGCTGCAGGAATTTCTGAACTAAAAAAAATACAGGATCATTATGGCGATGAATATAACATCGTTGTTTACGATTATGCAAACAATAAAAATATAATTTTTGAAGGTAAAAACAATGGCAAAAGAATTAATTTATTGTATCACGAAAATCACTTCAACGTTATTATTTCACTGACATCGATTTTTTGCATTAACCACTACTGTGAAACATGTAATGTAGGTTATACAAATTATCATAATTGTGCAGGTATCTGTATTTGTTGTCGAAAGGCACCTGCATGTAATAATATACCTACAACTATTACATGCAACATTTGCAAACGATCATTTCGAGATGGAGAATGTTTTGAAAATCATAAAACAGTTACTACATGTCAAAAATTTCATAAATGTTTAATTTGTTTCAAAACATATTTTAGAAAGATTGATTCACCACATAAATGTGATATGGTTTTTTGTAAAAATTGTAACAAAAGTGTAGAAAAAAATCATTTTTGTTACATTAATGTAGATAAGCGCAAACCAAAAATCAATGATTTTGTGTTTATCTTTTATGACCTAGAAACAATGCAAGAAAAAACGCTAGCTAAAAATAATGATGAAGATATTAAACTACATGAACCAAATTTATGTGTTTTAAGCACAAGATGTCATCATTGCATAAAAGAAGAGAAGTTAATATATTGTTCTAAATGTGGTTGTAGAACAACAGCTTTTGACACAAATGTAATTTTAAATTTAGTTGATTACCTTTTTAAAATGGCTAAAAAATTTAAACAAGTTGTTGTGATAGCTCATAATGGACAAAGTTTTGATCATCAGTTTATCTTAAATGAATTGCTCCATAAAAGTGACATAGAGCCAAAATTAATAATGAGGGGCACAAAAATTATTCAGATGCAGATTAAAAATATAAGATTTTTAGATTCTGTGAATTATCTTGCAATGCCACTATCACAACTTCCTAAAGCTTTCAATTTATCAACTGCTTTAAAAAAAGGTTATTTTCCTCATTTATTCAATACAACAGAAAATATAAATTATGTTGGACCAATACCACTTATGCAGTACTATAGTCCGGATACAATGATAGAAGAAAATCGAAAAATGTTTATTGAATGGTATGAACAAAATAAAAATACCGAGTTCAATATGAAACGTGATTTGATAGAGTATTGCAAAAATGATGTACAAATTTTAACTGAAGCCTGCGTTAAATTTAGAAAACTTCTATTGGAAGAAAATAATGTGTGTCCTTTTACTGAGGCTACAACCATTGCTTCAGCGTGCAATTTAGTTTTTCGAAGAAACTTTTTGAAACCGGAAACTATAGGATTGATACCCAAAAAAGGTTACAGATTTGCAGACATTCAATCAAAAATTGCACTTCAATGGCTAATTTGGGAAGAGGATCAACGAAAGATTACTATTCAACATGCAGCAAGGCAAAAAGAAGCAATTATAAAAAATATAAAAGTAGATGGATTTTGTTCAGAAACAAAACAAGTTTTTCAATTCCATGGCTGCTATTTTCATGGTCATCCAAAATGTTTTCCATATAAGAGGAATGAATCAATGCAAGGGAACAAATTTGATACTCTTGATATCAGATATGAAAATACCATAACAAGAACAGAACGATTAAAATCATTAGGATATGAAGTGATTGAAATGTGGGAATGTGATTTTAGAGTACAATTGATAGAAAAAGAAGATGAAATGTCATATCTCATAAATCACCCCCTTTTAAAAACCATTCCTTTGGAACCGCGAGATGCTTTTTATGGAGGTAGAACTGGGAACACCTTTATGTATTACAAAGCAAAAGAAAATGAAAAAATAAAATACATAGATATTTGCTCATTATATCCCTATGTGTGCAAATATGGGAAGTTTCCAATAGGACATCCTGAAGTTTTAGTGGGTCATGAAATATGTTCTAAAATTGATTTAAAAAATACTAATGGTTTAATAAAATGTGATATTCTTCCACCAACTGATTTGATTCATCCGGTTCTTCCAGTAAAACAAAATAACAAATTAATGTTTACGCTTTGTTACACTTGCAGCCTTGAAACATATCAAGATGAATGTCTTCATTCTGATGAAGAAAGAACTCTGTCAGGAACTTGGGTTATAGATGAAGTAGTAAAAGCTATAAAAACTGGGTATAAAATAATTGAAGTTCAAGAAATTTGGAGTTATAAGGTACAACAATATAACATAGACAACTGTGAACCCGGATTATTTACCGAAATGATGGACAAATTTCTTAAAACTAAACAGGAAGCTTCGGGCTGGCCTAAAGATTGCAACACAGAAGAATTAAAACAAAATTATTTGAAACAATTTTTGCAACAAGAAAATATTAAGCTTGAAACAGAAAATATTTACAAAAACCCTGGAAAAAGATCATACAGTAAACTCATATTAAACTCTTTTTGGGGAAAATTTGGTCAACGGGAAAACCAAACAAAAACGGAAATAATAAAAAGTCCAGCTAATTTTAATACTTTATTGACAAATCCAAGCAAAGATGTATTGCACATAATGATAATCAATCCTGACACGGTTTTAGTTAACTGGAAATATAAAACTGAGGATTTAGAATCATTACGTACAGTGAACGTATGTATTGCAAGCTATACAACTGCACAGGCTCGTTTAAAATTGTATGATTATTTGGAAAATTTACAAGAACGAGTTTTATATTACGACACAGATTCCATCATATATGTGTCAAAAGAAGGAGAATATGAACCTCCTCTAGGCAATTTTATCGGAGATATGACTAATGAACTAGAAACATATGGATCTGACAGCTACATAAAGGAATTTGTTAGCGGTGGACCAAAAAATTATGCATATAAAGCATTTTCTTCTGATAAACAAAGCGATGCAGTAGTTTGTAAAGTAAAGGGAATTAAATTAGATTATAATAATTCGAAAATAGTTAATTTTGAAAAAATTAAGGAAATGATTTTATTGAACGATAAAGCAGGTGTGAATATTCTGTACAAAAATTTCCGAAGAACAAATGATCATAGGGTGATTACAGTTCCAGAAACAAAAATATACAGACTAAAATCAGAAAAACGAAAGTTTTATGAAAATTATAGTTCTGCACCATTTGGATTTAAAAGAAAGAAATAAAGTTTTTTTAAAAATAAAGTTTACTAAATTTTTATTATTTTTAATTTTATACAGCAATACAATTTTTATTTTGACTTAATTTTTAAATATTTGTATGTTGTCGTTAACTGGTAATTTCCATTAGGGAGTTTGCGTTTTCCTAACCATCTGCACCTTTTCTTCAATTGATCTATTTTGACATCCTCCTCTTTATATGGACAATAAAAAATTATATTTTTTATATCCATTTGACAACATAAATACTTATAATAGGCGTATTGAAATTTTCCAGAGTTGACCCGCCCTGCTAACGTTGGTGGGTTCATGTTGCTTTTGCTTCTAAATTACAACATTTTCAATGTCAATGCATTTTTATATCACTAAAAGCTTATTAGACAAAGAAATTCATTTTAAAAGTAAAAAAAAAATTATAAATTATAAATTAATTTTTGTTGTTACAATGTATAATTTAATTGACGTAATTTATGGATGTTCTAGAAAACAAATTTATATATGCTAATTAAATTATTATAAATTTTCCTAGGAGAAGGTTTATTTTAAAAAGTATAAAAGAAAAGGCAAAAATTTTTATTTTCATCATTTGAGTTCTACACAGTCTAAATTCAGTTCAAAAAAAAAAAAAAATATACTAAGAGTAAAAAATGGTAAGTAGTTTTGAAAATTTTTTTTTTTTAATTTTAACAATATAATCTATATTAATTATCTATATTTTTAATTATTTTTTTTATTTTATTTTAACTTAGACAGCATTCTTAGACAGCCTGAACGCATTAGGAAAAGGAGACCAGGAGAATTACAAAAATATTGATGCTCTACAGCAAAACGTGGAGTATGAAGTTCAAAATTGGAAATTCCTCAATACTAAAAGGGGACAGAAAGTGGTTCTCTGTACAGTAAAAGGCATAATGCAGGAATCGCCTACTGACAGTTGTATCACTTTTTTTATGCCAGACCGATTTTCTAAAAAAATTACTTCAGAAAAGGATTTGAAGGAACTAAATAGTCAATTACTCCATTTTAAGTTTTTGGGGAAGGACCCAAATAAATGGAATATGGCTCTGTTTGAGCTAATTCCTATTAAAAGTTATTAAAACTTTAAGGGTAAAAATAAAATAAAAAAAAATTTAAAAATTCAATATTTTTGTTTTTATTTAAAAATTATTTTAAATTAATTTACAGATATACCTTTTACCTTACAGATACTAAGATAATACTTAGAAATTATAAATAGAAAAAGAAAAAAAAAGTTAAAATAAAAAAAAGTTTAGAAATTAAACTATTTTGTTTTTTATTTAAATTTTTTTTTTACACTTTACAGATATTATTATTTAGGCGTAGGGGACTCGTCGTCGTCGTCGTCGTCGGGCATTCTTTCAAAGCAAATAAGCATTTTCAATTCTACTTCTGTTGTCTTTGGTGAAAGGGACTTGGGCATTCTTTCATAGCAGAGAAGGCTTTCCTCCACCACTCCTGCGAACTCTGACGACAAGGACCTAGGGCCTTCTACTACCCCCACTCTTGTGGTCTCTGGCAACAAGGGTCTGGGCCTTTCTAATACTTCTTTTGGCTCTGCTGGCTGCGATACACTCGACTTTTCTGCTTGGCTGCACGGTAACTTATTCAAATCAATTGGTTGAAATAAATTCAACTCTGACTCTAATTGGAAAACTGTACATTTTCCAATTAAGTATTCAAAAGGTTCAATTGAATACTGTTCTGACATGATGAAATATTTCTTAATGAATTTATTAGAGAACATTTGACTAATTTTTATACTACATTGTTGCATAAAAAAAAAAAAAAAAAAAACAGCTTTCTAAAAATGTTGCACTTGTTTTTCTTTGATTCAGAATATTAAAAATTATATTTTGTATTTACAAGAACATATAATTTTATTCTGTTAAAGATCTTTTGTTCAAAAAAGTTGAGATGAGATATTGATATTAATGCACAGCCTACAAAAATTTTATAAAAAAATGTTTGTTCATCCGTCAGCTCTCTGAAAACAGTATTTTGTAAAATTTTAATTTTTCTTTTATTTTTTAAAAAAAAAAAAAAAAAAAAATAAAAAAAAATGTACAATGTGTAGCTTCACTACCAAAGTTCTTGTTGGAATCAGGTATAAATAAAAGGCTGTTCGTCTATATTAATATAGTACGAGACAAAATGAGCAGCAGAAAAGCAGTAGTTGATCTACAATTTATTATTGGAAATAATAAGCAATATTTCTTGAAGGAATTTGCTTTGGTAGCTGAAGGTTCACTGGTACCAATGCTTTTCATTTTTAAAGCACCGTATTCCTTCGAGGAATTAAATAATGATGTCAAACAACAAAATGAATTTAATAAGAAGCAAATAAATGGCTTTGACTGGGATGATGGATTTATTGAATATTTAGAAATTAAAACTATCTTACCGGAACATTTAAATTCATTCGATGTCGTTTACGTAAAAGGGTACCAGAAAAAGATATTTTTGGAAAAATTTGTTTCGAATTCAGTAGAAGTTACCAATTTAGATAATAAAATTCCATCTCTACAAAAACTAAGGAATTTCATCACCATTTGCCCTCACCATCAGAATACTGAAAATTTACAAAGATGTGCTATAAAAAATTGTATGAATTTATATATGTATTTAATAAAAGAAAATAATTTGTTTTAAAAAATGTTTTTTTTATTTATTGTTGACCAATATATTTTTTCTGACAAAAACATAGGTATTTCATAAAATAGTCTAGAATAGTTGCACTGAGCTATATGTAAATTCATAGGTATGTAGAAATCTTCTTGTTCCAGTCTGAGTTTGTTTTTCTCAATACATCTATCAAAATATTTGAATACATATTCACGTACATTCAATTCAGCTCCTTTGTTGTATGACATCACTGCTTGTATAAAGTCTAACATGATAGAAAGACGGGTGTACTCATCTAATTGCAATGCAATTTTTTTAGTTTGCCCATTATGATTAAATGTTAGCAAAAATCCTTTTGAAGTTAATTTGGGTTGATTGATTGCAAAATCTTGATAAAAGCCATTCCATGCCAAATAATTCATCTCACAAATGACTTTATGATGACGTTGAAAAATTATTGACGCAGTAAAGTTTTCAACATTAAATCCAATTTGTATTTTTTTTGTTTGTTTTTTATCCAAATAATAAATATAACTTAGTAAAAGATTTTGCGGAGGTTCACTTTTTTGTTTTTCAACGACTTCTGAATTTGATTCTTGCTCCATTTTTTTTTATTTTAAACTGATGAGTTTTACATCAAGCATTTTGTATTTATAATGTTTAGTCACGTTTTCTTAAAAAAATTGTTCGAAACATTCTTTGTATTTTTTTATCATTTTTGAGTGGGGATGATATTTTATTAAATAAATTAATAAAATTTTTCATACTTTTGCAGTTAGATCGCATCCATAAATACACGCAACAATATTGGCCGCAAACTGATGTGATGTCGCTTTGTAAACGCTTATTGTTGAAAACAAAGCATTTTGATTGATTTTGTAGAAATTTCACAATCTCATTGTGGAATGGTGGATTTCCAAATGAATCAAAATATTCTGCGCACCCTTGACCTGGTACAAAAATTGCTAGCCAATGTGTTCCTTTTTTAGCAGAAATGTCGGTGTTTATCACTAAAATAGCAGGTTTGGAAATATTTTTTGGTATTTGGTCGAGAGCAAAAACCCCTTTAAATAGTTTACGTGTTGCAGTATTACATTTCAGTGTCTTCGTTATCTGAAGTGTATTCATTATTTTGTAAATGAGAAATATCAATTAGATGAGTATTTCCCCTTATATATGTTGTCAGAAATTCAGCTTTTAGTTTTCCATTTGTTAAGACTATATCGAATTTTTCAAGTAACGTTATTAAACTGTTTGTTGTTTTTTCGTTATCGATATAACCAAAAGAGTAATTATCAATGTCTGACCTTTTTAAATCTCTGGTCGGAAATTTATACTCCAATTCCATTACAATAGTTTTACATTTTTCTTTTATTCCAGCTACAGCAAGATTTTTGACAAATATTGTATTGTTGTCGTCCGTACAAAAAGATAAATCTACTAGAACACACGCCATTTTCAAAATGAATAGAAATGGTACACTGAACTTCTTTTTATATGTTTACGTAGACGTTACGATTTTTATCAATTTCGATACTTGCATCGAATTCCGCAAACACAATGCATGTTAATGTTGAAGTTAATGGAGAACTGAGTCTTGCTTCAATCTTTACAACACCCTGATTTAATAAACTCTGACATGTATCAGTTCCAGAACCATCTGGTGATAAATCAAAAGCTAGTATTGTATAACCTTTTGAAAATAGTTCTTTTGAAATTTGATGCCCTTTATCAGAATGATGTATACCTGTTCCGCTAAATAATGTTAAATATGCACGAGAATTGCAATTGTTACTCGATGTAAAACTTGTTTCAATTGTAGAGTTTGGTGTAGGCACTCCATTCACATATAATTGAAATTGTGTGAGATTTTGATGATCGAAATGGAATGGATTTTTTGATCTTTTACCATTAAAATTTTCATTATTAACCATACAAAATACAAGAGCTTTTGGTATTTGTCCTATAAATATATTATCCAATGATATGTTGGATGTATTAGCTGGAATTGTAAATGTTTTGATT
Organism: Dolichopus griseipennis; assembly: GCA_963082915.1. NCBI lineage: Eukaryota > Metazoa > Arthropoda > Insecta > Diptera > Dolichopodidae > Dolichopus > Dolichopus griseipennis. The sequence goes on from OY720441.1 coordinate 6,080,758, forward strand.
TCAGTTCTCGTATAAAAATATTTTGCGTTAGCCTTTTCCAAAACAGTATTATGTGCTATTAATATGCTAGGATTAATTGTTAAATGTTTCATGTATAATGTAGCTTCGAGAATTTTTAAATAGCTTTCGTCTAAATCGTTGAAAAATAGAAAAAAATCTTGTTTTTCTAATGCCAAAGCAATTCGAATGTCAACGTTATTTAAAAGTAATTTGGGAGTGTTGAAAAAATCTACATGTAATTTTCCCATTAATTCTACTATTGTAGAATTGTTGTATAATTTCTGCCTTGATTTAGAACCAGAATTGTTAAAATCATTTACATTTGGTTTATCCAATTCCCAACCAGATGCTTCCAGATGTGTTTGACTGGAATCTGTACCATAATTTAGCAAAGTAGTTAAGTATGCTTTATAATGGTATAAGGAGTCTGAAGGAGTGATGTTTTTTCCATTTAGTGTTACATTACATTGTTTAATTAAAGAGTGTAATAAATTATTTACAACACTGGTCTGCGGGGCTGCCTTTGCATCAGCTCCGATTCCTACTTTATCATTTGCACTCCAAAGTGATCCATCTTTTTTTAATATTTGAATTTTAAATTTGATATAGGTTGATGATAAATCTCGATATGTATCTCCATTTCCAAGCGAAACAAATTCAATAGTTGATGGTGACGCTTCTAAAGAAGCTAAAGGATTGTATGCTACCTCTTCTGAACGCAATATACTTGTTTGTACCGGTAATGATGCAAAAAGATCAAGTTCAGATTTCATACACTCCATATTTAATTGAATATATCAGAGGTTTTACTTTGCCTTTTTCGTCGTTTCGACTTTAAATGTGTCTTTTTAGAAGCTGCTCGTCTTTTTATACCTCTTCGTCTTTTTATGACTTTTCGTCTTCCACCATACATCGAATGCAGTTGATTAATTACTGATTTTCGTAGATTTTTCATACCACCTTGACTTTGATCAATTACAGATTCTTTTATGTTTGCACCAGATGCTATATCATTCAAAATATTTTTACTTGTGTTCACAGCCTCTGTTTTAATTAAGTTCCAACCTGATGTAAAAACTGGCTTTAAGTATCGAATTAAACTTCCGAATATATTCCCAAAACCACGACCTCTTTGAATAGCTGGATAAAATTGTAATAAAGGTCCAATATCGTTGACTCCTCCACCTACTTGAGAGGAATAATATCTCACGTAAGCTCTTTCCATGTTTGATATGATATCATATTTGAGTAGTAGTATTTATATTGTTTTTTTTTTTTTTTTTTTTTTTTTTTTTTTCAGCAATCAATGCTTTTTAAAGTGTAATACAATTTTTGTTGGATAGTAACTGGAAACAAAATTTATTCCATCGCCGTATTGGTTGCAAATTTTAATCGCTATCGTTTCAAAACAACTTTTTTCTATAGGTATGTATTGGACATTTTCAAATTCAATATTTGTAGGTATTCTGCAATTTTCTATATTGATAGCTCTTAATGCTCGTACTTTGCTACTTCCAAAAATAGATGATTGAACTATATCTGAATAAATCATTACCATTCCATTCAATTCGTCTTTATTATTAGCAACAGCTAATTTAAATAGTTCAGGTAATTTTGTTTTGAAATTTTTTATACCTTTTTTCTGTTGAAATAATTCGTTTAGCAATGTTTTTATATTATAACTGTGATTAACTTTTATAAAGAAGCTGTCTTCATCAAAAGTCTGTGATATTCGAATTAAACCTTTTCTGTTTTGCTCTGCTAATTTTTGAAAAGTTACATCATCATAATTTTTAGTATTAGAGATATACGCCAAAATTTCGTTAAAAAATTCTTTGAAAACTTGATTTCGAGTAAATCCCGGATTAGGAGTTATATTTTTAATAAGTGTTGGCAAAAAATTAAATTTCCAATCATCCAAATGTAATTCCGAATCGTCATATGAATAATATGTGTAACCTATAGATTTGGTTACTTTAATTTTTTCAAGAGGTTTTTCAATGTTTTTTACATAAACATTATACTCCCCAATATTAATAAGAACACAATTCTCCTTGTTAAATTTTTCCGTTTGTAGGAAATCGTTCAGATAAATTTCTGAAAGACCTACTTTCCAGTTTCCATTTCTTAAATCAAAGTGAATTGGCAATTTATTTTCGAATGAAGCTAAAGTATTGTCTGGAAACAGTTTTAAATTATCATTACTAAACAATGTTACATAGAAGTCATCTTGACTATCCATTTTTATTAACTTCTTCTTAAACATAAAATGTTGCACTATTTATATGTTGTCCATTCCGGTGTTGATGAAGTTCTTAGTTTTGGACTTCTTAGTAAAGGTTTTAGTTTTCGTTTTTTTGTTTCAGGAAACTGTGAAAGTATAGTTGAGGAAATTGAACTACCGGCCGATCTTAGTGTCTTCTTTTTTTCAGGAGATGGTACAGCAACGGTAATTACATCACCACTTGGTGTTTCATACATTCGATAATCAGAGCTTAGAGATGGTCTTTGTACTAGTTTTTCATCTTTCAACATTTCAGTTTGAGCTAATTTTTTAAATGAATTTTCATCATCATCTAAATCGTAATGTGTTAAATCGATCTCCATGTCTGAATGCTCTTTTTTAGGATCATATTCAAACACTTCATCAGTAACTAATGGTGCAAAATTAGTCTGTGCTGATGTTGATTTGTATTTAGGTAATTCAGTTTCTGTATATGCATCTCGTTTGGAAAAGAATTTTGTTTGAGTGCCTGTATCAAATGTAAGATTATTAGTCTTTTCTGGTAATTTGTTTGCGTGTCTTTTGTTAATTCCATATTTGAGGAGATTTTGACGATATAAGTACCATTTTTGCAATGGTTCTAATTTTTTATCATATAAAACTTTTTTCATTTTTTGATCTAATAAATCCAAGTTTTTATCATCTTGAAATAATTTACTAAATTTTGAAAATATTTCTGGTGACATAACAATCATTCGCTGCATTATGTCTTACTGATCAATTTCCCTATTACACCAGATAATATAGTTCCGATTAAAGTTGGTAAAAATCCACCATGTTGAACTAATATTTTTCTTTTAGCTTTTATACTTTTCTTAGCACAGGCTAGAAATCTTAATAGTTTTTTATGTTTTTTTAGTTTTGCTTTTTGTGCTGGTGATATTTTATTATTGCCATTTAATATATTAATTGCGATTTCAGCAATAGTTTTTATAATATCGTCATCACAATATTTAAGAATATTTTTACGAAATTTCGTCTTGTTGCACTTTCCTAGTACATGTAATATATGTTGGTTTTTCTTCAATCGTTTCATATTTTATACAGTTATTTAAATCTTTTGTATCACAAAAACAAATACAATACTTCTCTGAGAATATATTGGTTCTAATTCGAAATAAATCGTTAATGTCTTGTGTTAAATCTAATACAATATAACCATGTGGCTTGGAGGTCAATTCATTATATACCCCTAGGAAACCTTTTATATTTTCAGGATATAGTTGTCTAGCTAATGGAAAAATTTGTGATTTATCTCGAGGGTTTTTGAACAAAACTAAATATTTACAGTTCAAAGAAATATCTCGTGAAAATTTTCCCTGATGAAATACATTTTGTGTTATTAAAATAATCGATAAATTACGATGGTGTGACCCCTTAGTAAAAAGCTCACAAACTTGTTTATTAGCAGCGTCTAGCATTAAATCATCCAATACAACTAATGTTGGTTCATTATTACCAAGCTCTTTTGGTATTTCATTATAGTATTCTACTGATTGAAAATTTATATTTTTTGGTATAGCAGAGAGCTCTGGATTACACCATATTATTTTCTCCATATTAGGGTATATCAAACTGTTTATATTTTTTATTAAATTACATACAAAAGTTGTTTTTCCACAACCAGATGGTCCAGCCACCATCATAGTGAAAGGATGGTTGAAATATATCATTCTTTTTCTACTCTTACGTAAATACTAGATTTTTAAATGATATGTTAATTGTATATATAAAGAGAAAAAATTTTCTTTTTCACTCAGTCGTTCTTAGTAATGGGTCTGATACTTTCAAATATCACTATATAAAGTCAAGTCAAATAAACATAATGTCACGAGCACAAATAGTTTCGGAAATTCATAAACCAGCTAGACGAAAGTTTCCCCGTCGAAAATTTATCCAGAAAGGTTTAAATGACACATGGCAAATTGATTTGGTGGAAATGATCCCATATGCAAAGTTCAATAGTGGATATAAGTATCTATTAACAGTAATAGATACATTTTCTAAATATGCATACGCAGAACCAGTTAAGAGTAAAAGTTCAGAAAAAGTTTTACTTGGTATACAAAACATTTTTAAACGAGCTGGAATACTCCCAAAAAATATTCAATCTGATCAAGGTAAAGAGTTTTTTAACAAAGAATTTAGAAAACTTATGGAAAGAAAAAAAATTAATCATTATCATACATATTCTGAAATGAAAGCATCCATAGTAGAACGTTTTAACCGTACTTTAAAAAATTCAATGTGGAAGCAGTTTAGTTTTCAGGGTAATTATAAATGGGTATCTATTTTACCCTCACTTATTGAGAAATACAACTCAACATATCATCGAACAATTAAACTTCAACCTAAAAAAGTTACAAAAGCAAACGAGAAACATATTTTGAAAAACATTTACATGCAACCGAAATTTTATATCAAAGCAAAATATAAAGTTGGAGATTATGTACGTATAAGTAAATACAAAGGAAACTTTGCAAAAGGTTATCAACCAAACTGGTCTACAGAAATATTTACAATTAAAGAAGTAAAACGAACAAATCCGATTACTTACAACTTACTTGATTATACAAAAACACCGATTTTAGGTTCTTTTTACGAGTTCGAACTTACTCATGTCAAAAATCCTGATACTTTTCTTGTTGAAAAAATATTGAAAAGAAAAGGAAATCAGATTTTTGTTAAATGGTTAGGTTTTGATAAAGATCACAATTCTTGGATAAATAAAAACGATATTATATGAAACTTAATTTACGTTTTTTATTGTTACAATTCTGTACTACATTTTTACATTTACTTATTTACAATTATCTCTGCAACTATACTATCACAACAAGGTCATACTATCACAACTTGTTCTACATTTTCTAGTTTACATATTATTTACAAAAAGCTTTTCCGGTATTTAATTATACAAGCGCCAGTCAATGCACCTAATTTACACAAATATTGCTATCTCGATCTATAGTTGACCTCATATATATTATTTACAAAAAGCTTTTCCGGTATTTAATTATACAAGCGCCAGTCAATGCACCTAATTTACACAAATATTGCTATCTCGATCTATAGTTGACCTCATATATATTATTTACAAAAAGCTTTTCCCATATATAATTATACAAGTACTCTTATATCTCATATCAATTAATGTAATTGAAATATAATTGAAAAAAAAATTTTTAATTAAAACAACCTTTATTATATTTTTTGCATCATACATAACAAATCATTCCAACACATCGTAAAAAGCAACAAATTATTATACTTTATTATTCTACATGATCTAGTTGACCTCATATAATTATTTACTAAAAGCTTTTCCGGTATTTAATTATACAAGCGCCAGTCAATGCACCTAATTTACACAAATATTGCTATCTCGATCTATAGTTGACCTCATATATATTATTTACAAAAAGCTTTTCCGGAAAAAAATTTTTAATTAAAACAACCTTTATTATATTTTTTGCATCATACATAACAAATCATTCCAACACATCGTAAAAAGCAACAAATTATTATACTTTATTATTCTACATGATCTAGTTGACCTCATATAATTATTTACTAAAAGCTTTTCCCATATATAATTATACAAGTACTCTTATATCTCATATCAATTAATGTAATTGAAATATAATTGAAAAAAAAAATTTTTAATTAAAACAACCTTTATTATATTTTTTGCATCATACATAACAAATCATTCCAACACATCGTAAAAAGCAACAAATTATTATACTTTATTATTCTACATGATCTAGTTGACCTCATATAATTATTTACTAAAAGCTTTTCCGGTATTTAATTATACAAGCGCCAGTCAATGCACCTAATTTACACAAATATTGCTATCTCGATCTATAGTTGACCTCATATATATTATTTACAAAAAGCTTTTCCGGAAAAAAATTTTTAATTAAAACAACCTTTATTATATTTTTTGCATCATACATAACAAATCATTCCAACACATCGTAAAAAGCAACAAATTATTATACTTTATTATTCTACATGATCTAGTTGACCTCATATAATTATTTACTAAAAGCTTTTCCGGTATTTAATTATACAAGCGCCAGTCAATGCACCTAATTTACACAAATATTGCTATCTCTTTCTGACACGAAATTCCCATGCCCAAGCGCTACTATTACTACTGAATTTAAAAAAGTAGAACTTCAGAAAAACATTAAAAGTAGAAAAGATGTGAGAAATGATTTCGAACCTATTCGTCTGATTCAAGCTTACTCAGAAAAACTTCCCTTAAGCGAGAACAAAAAAAAAGATTTGCAAGAACTAATCGATAAAAACATAATTCCAAAACATTATTATAATTCATTTTTTAAAACTATTTTAAATTAAACAATTCATGCAATTGCGTGCCTTAAAAAATTCATACCAATAAATGGAGACTGGAATACCTTAATATTATTAAAAAAAAATAATATAGATGTAACGAATAATTTTAAGTCTGAAAATGATTTTTAGTTTATAATAACTTTGTTATAAGTTATATTTAAAATACTGAATTAAAGTTTTTCTTTTTAATTTTTTTAAGACTGAAATTGATTTTTAGTTGGTATTAAGTTTGTTATAATAATAGATATGTTTAAAATACTGAATTTAAGTTTTTCTTTTTAATTTTTTTTAAGACTGAGATTGATTTTTAGTTGGTATTAAGTTTGTTAAAATAATATACTTATATTTAAAATACTGAATTTGTTTTTCTTTTTTGGAATTAAAAATACATACTTACTAAAAAGTTTTCTTTTTTTAAATTTTAGCCGGTTTTAAATTTATTTATCAGTTATTATAATAAATTTTATCTCAAATTGGACCTTGGATAACACCAGAAATTAATATAAGGGATATACAGCTCTTGTTGTTATATAAAAAACAAGAAGTCTTTGGAACATTTTTCAAATAATTCGTTCAGTACCAATCATCTAAAGTGCTACAATAAGCTGTTTTTTAGTATAGTATAATTACAAAAGTGTAACAATTCAAAATAATTTTGCTCTCACTGTAACAAATAATCAACAATACCGTAATAACTCTAAAATTGTCATTTAAAAGCACTTTAATAATTGATATATAAATAAAAACAAATTAAAACAATATTTTTATATTCATAAATATTTTTTATATAATTCAATAGGCCGTCGGCCTTCACAAAACAGAGAAAACAGTTTTTCGTGTTTTATTCAAAACTTGATTTTTTGAGTTGTTACACTTTTGTCGCAAGGGTGCGATGTGTATTCATATAAAATATATAATATATTGCGATAACAGAAAATGACATAAATTTAATTTAGAAAAAGAAATTTTGTAATTGTAAGTAAAAATGCTAAAAAGCATTTTTACAAAGAAAAATAAATTGTCTGTTGTAAAAAATCTAAAAATTAAAAAGTTAGTTCTTAAGTAGAATTCAAACCAAAAAGGTTTCTCTTTTTTTTTAATAAAAATTAAGTAAAATATAAAACAAGAGTTTTATTACTTTTTTTTTATTAATTTTTTGTGAAACTAAAACTGGCGACGAGGATAAAGGGATTTTATTAGTTATAATACGAATTATAATTAATAATCTTCAAAAAAAAAAAAAAAAAAATATAAAAGTTTAAAAGAACAATATAATTTTTTTTAAATAAAAACAATTTATGCTCTCCGTTTTAAAAATTCTCTGTGCTCCTGTTGTACCCTGTGTATGTACTTGCTGTAAGTTCAAAAGCTCCTGTAGTTCAAAAGCTCCTGTTGTCCTGTAAAAGTTCCGGTATTCAAGATTCAATTCAATCACCAAGTCATCCAATAACCACTTATAAGGAAAGTAAATCAACCAATTTAATGTACTGTAAAACTATCTTTTTTATCCTACAAATTTTTAGACGAACATAAGTGCTTAAATTTTTTTTTCTTATTTTTGTAAAATAAATTTTTCTTAAACACGGTATTGTTTAAAATTATTACAAAAATTCGATAACGAAAAATATAGATTTAAATTTGTACTTGTCAGAGATAAATTAAATTAATAATATATAACTATTAAGCTGCCAATAATCATAAAATGATAATTATTGCAACTTTGTTTTTAGCAATAATAATATAAAAAAAGTTGCATTTAATTTAAAACAAAAGACATCTTGCTGTGGTAGCTACATCAGTGCCCAGTGGAAGGGTGTTTTCAGTAGCTGGGGAAATCATTTCAAGAAAAAGATCAAGATTAGCTCCCAAAAATGCTAAAAAATATTTTTTTTTTATATAATTTTTGGTTTTGTTTTTTATTTAAATTTTATATTTGTTATACTCTTGAATTAAACAAAAGGGAGTTTTTATTTTGTTATATCAATACTGAATAAAAAAAAATAATATATAAAATCTTATAGTAACTTGTCAAATTTTTATTATACCTTAATTAAATACATATATTAATTTTTCTTAAATAAAGGAAAAAATTTTAAAAGTAACGAGTAAAAGTAACGGGTATAAAGTAACGAGTATTGGCAATAGAAGTAACGAATACTCACGATTACTTCAAAGTAACTAGAATGCACATCCCTACTCAATAGTTTGTTTAATAATCTAGATGATAACAAAAAGCATCACATTAAAAATAATTTCGGAGAGCACTATAATTTGATAACAAAGAAAAATATATTTCCCGAACATTTAGATTCTTTCGAAAAATTAAATGATACTTTCCCATCTCAAGCTGCATTTTATAATCAATTAACAAAAACACCATGTTCAGATTCTGATTACAATTACGCATATACAGTCTGGAGAACTTTCAAATGTTGTAATTTGTTAGATTATATGAAAATTTATTTGAAAACGGATGTCTTAATATTGACTGATGTTTTCGAAAGTTTTCGAGAAATATGTATGAAAATTTATGACTTAGATTCTTCTAATTTTTATACTGCACCAGGGCCCCCAGAGCATGTTTTCTGTGTAAAGTGCTTTTTGGAAATGGAGGAGAGTTCAAAAAAATCTTGGTGGTCAACTTTCCATTTGCAGTATTATGTTGCTGAATTTTACTGCAAGGAAGATGCTGAATATTTTATATCTCATCAGGGAGCCGAGTGTATTAGCTGCCCTTAAAAAAAAAAAATTTATATAAAATAATCTCAGCAGCCTATTATGATGAAAAGGCTGTTCGGATAAATTACATTTAATTTCTTCACGACTATTTGTATTCAAAAGCTTATCAAACTATTCACTTAAGAGTCTGACAATAAACTTTTAAAATATAGAAAAAATGGAAAATTTTGCAGAAAACATCAACAAAAAATTCAGCATTGTACAAGTGCCTACAATAAAAATGAGCGAAGTGGAGCAAAGGAAACATTTTAAAATTAAATGTTTAAAACGTGTTGCAACAAAATATGGAGGAAGAATAGTTCTAGAAACCAGTGAGTTTAAAGTATTTTTACCTATCCGTTACAAAACATTAACGGATAAAGAAATCAAAATTTTAAGTTCTTGAAGTTTCGTATTCATAAATGATGGCGAAATAGGAAAATCTTAAAAAATAAGATTTTTACCAATTGAAATTATATATTTGGGGGAGGAGGAAGAGGTTGATTCTGAAGATGCAGAAGATATTATATAAAAAAAAAAAAATATTATATTTTTCATCATTAGATAAATTATCATTATATTTAAATGAAAAAAGAATTCTTTGTTCACAATTTTTGGAGGGGAAAGGTGTTTTTCATTACGAGTATAATAAAAATTGGACAAGTTGGAAGAACTCAGCTACCGGGAAAAGATGAATTTTATAGTTCTTTATATAAAAGTCATATTAGTGATAAAGATTATGAACATGCAAAAAATATTTGGAAGCATTTTAAAATAAATAATCTTGGGGAATACAGTGATACTTATATGAAAGAAGGTTGTTTAAAAAATTATGGCTTAGATGCTGCTCACTATTTCACTCTTCCAGGTTTAGAACTCGATTTAATAGACGATGTTGATATGTTATTATTTATTGAAAAAGGAAATAGAGGTGGACTCACCCAATACTCAAAAAGATATGTTAAAGCTAATAATAATGATTATGATGAAAAACAAGATTCTACGTATCTGATGAACTTTGAATACAGATTTAAGAAAAAATGCACATTTTAAATCAGATTACAAAACAATTTCGAATTGCTAATTACAATACTAAAAAGCATTTTTACAAAGAAAAAGAAATTGTCTGTTGTAAAAAATCTAAAAATTAAAAAGTTAGTTCTTAAGTAGAATTCAAACCAAAAAGGTTTCTCTTTTTTTTTAATAAAAATTAACTAAAATATAAAACAAGAGTTTTATTACTTTTTTTTTATTAATTTTTTGTGAAACTAAAACTGACGACGAGGATAAAGGGATTTTATTAGTTATAATACGAATTATAATTAATAATCTTCAAAAAAAAAATATATAAAAGTTTAAAAGAACAATATAATAAATTGTTTAAAAGAACAATATAATTTTTTTTAAATAAAAACAATTTATGCTCTCTGTTTTAAAAATTTGAATTTCTGCCTTTGTCACACACACAAGACAAAACGTCAACAGATATAAAATTCTCTGTGCTCCTGTTGTGCCCTGTGTTCCTGTAAGTTCAAAAGCTCCTGTGGTCCTGTAAAAGTTCCGGTATTCAAGATTCAATTCAATCACCAAGTCATCCAATCACCACTTATAAGGAAAGTAAATCAACCAATTTAAGGTACTGTAAAACTATTTTTTTTATCCTACAAATTTTTAGACGAACATAAGTGCTTAAATTTTTTTTTCTTATTTTTGTAAAATAAATTTTTCTTAAACACGGTATTGTTTAAAATTATTACAAAAATTCGATAACGAAAAATATAGATTTAAATTTGTACTTGTCAGAGATAAATTAAATTAATAATATATAACAATTAAGCTGCCAATAATCATAAAATGATAATTGTTGCAACTTTGTTTTTATCAATAATAATATAAAAAAAGTTGCATTTAATTTAAAACATAACTCTTGATTGTAACAATGTTGCACCGTTTTAAAATATTTTATTAATTATTTTTAATAAATTAATAAGATTTGATCTTATTATTAACCTTTTCAATTTTAATTATAGTCGATTAATTTACATTAAAAATAATAATATTAACAAAGTAGAATTTTAATTAAAGCTTTTCTTCATATTAAGCTTTTGTGAAATGATTAGCTATAAACGCTTGTTTGATATAGAAAATAAAACATGATTATAAGGTATCTTTTAAGAAAGATTTGATCTGTTTTTAGCCTTTTCAATTTATAGAGATAATTTACAAAGTCATAAATTAATAACAACTAAAATTAAATATAAAAACTGTCAACATCAGAAAATAATAATTAAGTGAACAAATTGATTTATATATAATAAACTGCAGATTTATATCATTATATTACAAGTAAAAAGTCAGCTGCAATTAACATTACAAAATGGTAAGTAAATATTATTTATATAAAAAAAGCAGAGTCAAGATTATCAGCTCATCATACATTCAACATACATCTCCAAGGTTAAGGTCAAGTTCACCGTATTTTTTCAAGGTAGGAAATTTAATTAGAGATAAATACTAAATAAGAAATAATTAAGAAGGAAAAAAAAAACAATATATGTTATGTAACATGGATTAAAAAAAAAAAATTTTACAAATACAATTTTTTAGTTTATTTTTAATTTTAAGCTTAGAAAAAATACAATAAAAAACCTAAAAACCATTAAATATATAGAGTTTCGAACTAAAGGTTAAAAGTTATGTATCATTAGAATTAATAATGCTGATTTTCATAAGTTTTATTTTGTGCTTAACTGTTTATTGTAAATCAGTAGTATATATAGGGGGGTTCTGGCGCTGTCAGATGACGTAGTAAAATATTTGACAGTTGTGAATAATGAAATAATGAGACGTATTAGGGAATAGAATTGTTATAGTGGTATTATGAGAATGAGACGTATTAGGGAATAGAATTTTTATAGTGGTATTATGAGAATGTGATGAGGTATTGTGTTTGGTAAGGGGTAAGAAAGGAAAGGTGTAGCAGCAGGGTAATAAATGCGGCGGTTTGGTTTGACAAACTCCTAATCTCTATATTATATAATATAGAACTTGGCAATTCTAAATTCGTATTTCTAGAATTCTAGATAGGGGTTTGGTAGGATAAGGAGAGGTGCAACAGGGCAATAATTGCGGCGATTAATAATAGAGGCGGAGCATTGGCTGCGGCGGTTAATAAAAGCGGCGGTTGGTATGAGAAACTCCTAATCTTTATATTATTTAATATAGAACTAGCCAATTCTAAATTCGTAGTTCTAGAATTCTAGATTCGAAGATAGCTGTTGCTGTTGAGATAAGAAAAATTTAAGAAATATTTTTTTTTTTTTTTGCGGTTTTGTTGAATGAATGAATGTATGTTTTATATAAAAAATACGAAATTTTATTAAAAATTTTATGTGGTTTTGCAGTAGAATGAAAGAATTTTCTGTTTTGAAAACCGCTCTATATAAAACAATAAATTTTCAATATCTATTTTAGTTTACGTTAAAAATTAAAACATTAAACATTAAAATAGTAATAAAAAAATGAAACGTTCAGTTAAAACTAATGATACTTCTAAAACTTGCTTAGATTGCAATATAAAAGTATTATGTAAAGATTGGCTGCATCATACTAGAATGCAGCTTTTTGCGGAATGTTTATGAAATTATCTAAAGAGGAAATAATTGAAGAATACAAATACTAAAATACAAAAAAATTATGTAATATCTAGAGATACTATTTTAAAAGAATGGTATGAAAATTATGTTAAGAATATAGTATTGAAAAATTTAGAAGAGTTTCAAGAGAGGGATTCCATTTGGTCTTTGAAAGAAGTTGTTAATTTGATAATAAATATAAATTATTATAGACCGTTACTTGGATCTTCATACATACATTTACCAGAAGAAATTGAAAAAAAAAGGCGTGTATTCAAAAATGGTTTTAATTTTAAATGAAGTTGATATCAATTCTAATTATAGCGAAATTATAGAGAGTATAATAAAAAGAAGTGAAGAATTTCAAGAAATGGACAGTGGATGGGCGTTACTTCGTATTATTGGACTCGAAATAAATATAAATAAATATGAACTAATAAAAGGATCACAGTACATTCAACTTCCCAAATCAGTAGAAAAGAAAAAGGCATGCATAAATGTGAAAAATTCTGATGAATATTGTTTTAAATGGGCATTGATATCAGCTTTAAAGCCTGCAGTAAATGAATCATGGAATCCCAGTAGTAATAATATAATTTTTGGTTTTAATTTAAAATCAAAGAAAAATAATGAACACGAATTGATTGGTCCATATTTTTTAACAAAAAATGAAAAACAGCATCATATAAATTTATTGATGATTGAATCGAATGAAAGATATCATTTTGTTTATATAAAGGATTTATCGAAATTTTTAAGAAAATCTCTTATACGAGAGATAATGGTCGAATATACATTTGCAATAGTTGTTTGCAATATTTTGATGAATTGGAAAAATATGCGATTCATAAAAATCAATGCGGAAAGATTGTTTGCAACTTACCAGATGAAGAAAATAAAATTTTAAAGTATGCAGATTATCGACTTCAAATGAAAGCACCATTTGTAATATATGCAGATTTTCTGCGAGAGTTTATTGAAACCGATAGCACCAGATGTAAATGGTCCTTCAACTACTAATATTAAGGAGCATGTTGCGATTGCATTTCCATATTTTATAAAATGTTCCTTTAATGAAAATTTGAATAAATATGCGGAATGTGTAGGAGCAGATTGTGCACAAAAATTTATATTATCACTAATTAATGATTGTAGTGACCTTTATAGAAATTTCAATTTGAAAAGTCAAAAAATGAAACCTTTAACACTAGACGAAGAATTACAACAGTTAACGGATTCCTGTTGCAGTATTTGTGGTAAGCAAATAGATTATATTAATAGAGTAAGAGATCATTGCCACTATAGTGGTAATTATAGATAGCACAGAAAGAATGTAATATACTTTTTAAAAAACCTACATTTCTTCCAATATTTTTCCATAATTTTTCGGGTTATGATTGTCATTTATTGTTTAGATCTTTATATTGCAATGCAATGTACTCCGGGGCTATGACTTAATATTTACCTTATAAAAATCTTCAATAGGTTTATGATGTCAATAAATTAGATTTTAATATTCCACAATAACTCACAATTTGGATATATTCTAGAAGTTGATCTAGAATATCCAATAAATATTCATGATAAACATAAAGATTTGCCAATTGGTCCAGAAAAATCTGCTCCACCAGGCTTTAAGGGGGAAAAAATATTAGCAACTTTATTTGATAAAAAGAATTATGTTGTTCACTATAAAAATTTAAAAGAATATATAAATGAAGGTTTAAATTTTAAAAAAATTCATCGTGCTATAATGTTTCAGCAAAGTAACGGTTTCATTATTGATTTGAATGCAGATTTAAGAAAAATGCACATTTTAAATCAGATTACAAAACAATTTCGAACGTTTTTGTTTTGTAATATGATCTAAAAAGAAATTCTTATTTTCAAATTATGATCTACTCCAATATTAGTTGATTTGCTTTGCAACATGTGTATTCATATAAAATATATAATATATTGCGATAACAGAAAATGACATAAATTTAATTTAGAAAAAGAAATTTTGTAATTGTAAGTAAAAATGCTAAAAAGCATTTTTACAAAGAAAAATAAATTGTCTGTTGTAAAAAATCTAAAAATTAAAAAGTTAGTTCTTAAGTAGAATTCAAACCAAAAAGGTTTCTCTTTTTTTTTAATAAAAATTAACTAAAATATAAAACAAGAGTTTTATTACTTTTTTTTTATTAATTTTTTGTGAAACTAAAACTGGCGACGAGGATAAAGGGATTTTATTAGTTATAATACGAATTATAATTAATAATCTTCAAAAAAAAAAAAAAAAAAAAATATAAAAGTTTAAAAGAACAATATAATTTTTTTTAAATAAAAACAATTTATGCTCTCTGTTTTAAAAATTCTCTGTGCTCCTGTTGTACCCTGTGTAAGTACTTCCTGTAAGTTCAAAAGCTCCCGTAGTTCAAAAGCTCCTGTAGTTCAAAAGCTCCTGTTGTTCTGTAAAAGTTCCGGTATTCAAGATTCAATTCAATCACCAAGTCATCCAATCACCACTTATAAGGAAAGTAAATCAACCAATTTAATGTACTGTAAAACTATCTTTTTTATCCTACAAATTTTTAGACGAACATAAGTGCTTAAATTTTTTTTTCTTATTTTTGTAAAATAAATTTTTCTTAAACACGGTATTGTTTAAAATTATTACAAAAATTCGATAACGAAAAATATAGATTTAAATTTGTACTTGTCAGAGATAAATTAAATTAATAATATATAACTATTAAGCTGCCAATAATCATAAAATGATAATTGTTGCAACTTTGTTTTTAGCAATAATAATATAAAAAAAGTTGCATTTAATTTAAAACAAAAGACATCTTGCTGTGGTAGCTACATCAGTGCCCAGTGGAAGGGTGTTTTCAGTAGCTGGGGAAATCATTTCAAGAAAAAGATCAAGATTAGCTCCCAAAAATGCTAAAAAATATTTTTTTTTTATATAATTTTTGGTTTTGTTTTTTATTTAAATTTTATATTTGTTATACTCTTGAATTAAACAAAAGGGAGTTTTTATTTTGTTATATCAATACTGAATAAAAAAAAATAATATATAAAATCTTATAGTAACTTGTCAAATTTTTATTATACCTTAATTAAATACATATATTAATTTTTCTTAAATAAAGGAAAAAATTTTAAAAGTAACGAGTAAAAGTAACGGGTATAAAGTAACGAGTATTGGCAATAGAAGTAACGAATACTCACGATTACTTCAAAGTAACTAGAATGCACATCCCTACTCAATAGTTTGTTTAATAATCTAGATGATAACAAAAAGCATCACATTAAAAATAATTTCGGAGAGCACTATAATTTGATAACAAAGAAAAATATATTTCCCGAACATTTAGATTCTTTCGAAAAATTAAATGATACTTTCCCATCTCAAGCTGCATTTTATAATCAATTAACAAAAACACCATGTTCAGATTCTGATTACAATTACGCATATACAGTCTGGAGAACTTTCAAATGTTGTAATTTGTTAGATTATATGAAAATTTATTTGAAAACGGATGTCTTAATATTGACTGATGTTTTCGAAAGTTTTCGAGAAATATGTATGAAAATTTATGACTTAGATTCTTCTAATTTTTATACTGCACCAGGGCCCCCAGAGCATGTTTTCTGTGTAAAGTGCTTTTTGGAAATGGAGGAGAGTTCAAAAAAATCTTGGTGGTCAACTTTCCATTTGCAGTATTATGTTGCTGAATTTTACTGCAAGGAAGATGCTGAATATTTTATATCTCATCAGGGAGCCGAGTGTATTAGCTGCCCTTAAAAAAAAAAAATTTATATAAAATAATCTCAGCAGCCTATTATGATGAAAAGGCTGTTCGGATAAATTACATTTAATTTCTTCACGACTATTTGTATTCAAAAGCTTATCAAACTATTCACTTAAGAGTCTGACAATAAACTTTTAAAATATAGAAAAAATGGAAAATTTTGCAGAAAACATCAACAAAAAATTCAGCATTGTACAAGTGCCTACAATAAAAATGAGCGAAGTGGAGCAAAGGAAACATTTCAAAATTAAATGTTTAAAACGTGTTGCAACAAAATATGGAGGAAGAATAGTTCTAGAAACCAGTGAGTTTAAAGTATTTTTACCTATCCGTTACAAAACATTAACGGATAAAGAAATCAAAATTTTAAGTTCTGGAAGTTTCGTATTCATAAATGATGGCGAAATAGGAAAATCTTAAAAAATAAGATTTTTACCAATTGAAATTATATATTTGGAGGAGGAGGAAGAGGTTGATTCTGAAGATGCAGAAGATATTATATAAAAAAAAAAAAAATATTATATTTTTCATCATTAGATAAATTATCATCCTATTTAAATGAAAAAAGAATTCTTCGTTCACAATTTTTGGAGGGGAAAGGTGTTTTTCATTACGAGTATAATAAAAATTGGACAAGTTGGAAGAACTCAGCTACCGGGAAAAGATGAATTTTATAGTTCTTTATATAAAAGTCATATTAGTGATAAAGATTATGAACATGCAAAAAATATTTGGAAGCATTTTAAAATAAATAATCTTGGGGAATACAGTGATACTTATATGAAAGAAGGTTGTTTAAAAAATTATGGCTTAGATGCTGCTCACTATTTCACTCTTCCAGGTTTAGAACTCGATTTAATAGACGATGTTGATATGTTATTATTTATCGAAAAAGGAAATAGAGGTGGACTCACCCAATACTCAAAAAGATATGTTAAAGCTAATAATAATGATTATGATGAAAAACAAGATTCTACGTATCTGATGAACTTTGAATACAGATTTAAGAAAAAATGCACATTTTAAATCAGATTACAAAACAATTTCGAACGTTTTTATTTTGTAATATGATCTAAAAAGAAATTCTTATTTTCAAATTATGACCTACTCCAATATTAATTGATTTGCTTTGCAACATGTGTATTCATATAAAATATATTATATATTGCGATAACAGAAAATGACATAAATTTAATTTAGAAAAAGAAATTTTGTAATTGTAAGTAAAAATGCTAAAAAGCATTTTTACAAAGAAAAAGAAATTGTCTGTTGTAAAAAATCTAAAAATTAAAAAGTTAGTTCTTAAGTAGAATTCAAACCAAAAAGGTTTCTCTTTTTTTTTAATAAAAATTAACTAAAATATAAAACAAGAGTTTTATTACTTTTTTTTTATTAATTTTTTGTGAAACTAAAACTGACGACGAGGATAAAGGGATTTTATTAGTTATAATACGAATTATAATTAATAATCTTCAAAAAAAAAATATATAAAAGTTTAAAAGAACAATATAATAAATTGTTTAAAAGAACAATATAATTTTTTTTAAATAAAAACAATTTATGCTCTCTGTTTTAAAAATTTGAATTTCTGCCTTTGTCACACACACAAGACAAAACGTCAACAGATATAAAATTCTCTGTGCTCCTGTTGTGCCCTGTGTTCCTGTAAGTTCAAAAGCTCCTGTGGTCCTGTAAAAGTTCCGGTATTCAAGATTCAATTCAATCACCAAGTCATCCAATCACCACTTATAAGGAAAGTAAATCAACCAATTTAAGGTACTGTAAAACTATTTTTTTTATCCTACAAATTTTTAGACGAACATAAGTGCTTAAATTTTTTTTTCTTATTTTTGTAAAATAAATTTTTCTTAAACACGGTATTGTTTAAAATTATTACAAAAATTCGATAACGAAAAATATAGATTTAAATTTGTACTTGTCAGAGATAAATTAAATTAATAATATATAACAATTAAGCTGCCAATAATCATAAAATGATAATTGTTGCAACTTTGTTTTTATCAATAATAATATAAAAAAAGTTGCATTTAATTTAAAACATAACTCTTGATTGTAACAATGTTGCACCGTTTTAAAATATTTTATTAATTATTTTTAATAAATTAATAAGATTTGATCTTATTATTAACCTTTTCAATTTTAATTATAGTCGATTAATTTACATTAAAAATAATAATATTAACAAAGTAGAATTTTAATTAAAGCTTTTCTTCATATTAAGCTTTTGTGAAATGATTAGCTATAAACGCTTGTTTGATATAGAAAATAAAACATGATTATAAGGTATCTTTTAAGAAAGATTTGATCTGTTTTTAGCCTTTTCAATTTATAGAGATAATTTACAAAGTCATAAATTAATAACAACTAAAATTAAATATAAAAACTGTCAACATCAGAAAATAATAATTAAGTGAACAAATTGATTTATATGTAATAAACTGCAGATTTATATCATTATATTACAAGTAAAAAGTCAGCTGCAATTAACATTACAAAATGGTAAGTAAATATTATTTATATAAAAAAAGCAGAGTCAAGATTATCAGCTCATCATACATTCAACATACATCTCCAAGGTTAAGGTCAAGTTCACCGTATTTTTTCAAGGTAGGAAATTTAATTAGAGATAAATACTAAATAAGAAATAATTAAGAAGGAAAAAAAAAACAATACATGTTATGTAACATGGATTAAAAAAAAAAAATTTTACAAATACAATTTTTTAGTTTATTTTTAATTTTAAGCTTAGAAAAAATACAATAAAAAACCTAAAAACCATTAAATATATGGGTTGTTCTACAATAACATGTATATCGAGTGTCGCCAAGTTATTTCTCGTAAAACATTATTTTTTTTTAACTTTAAACAGTTTATTTATAATTTATAAATTATTACCTATTTAATTTATATCAAATAATTGTCTAAAATTGCCTAAAAACAATTAAAACGATGAAATGTATTTGTCACTTCTATGGAAAAATGTCATTTCTATGGTGTCGCCAGTACTACCTTCAAATATTCAAAATAAAAAACGGTTATTTTTTTAACAACTGAAACCCTTCAAATTTTTTTTCTTGAAAATAGAAATATAAGAGATTTATAAAAGCTACAAAGCGAAAAAATAGAATAAATATTAACGGAGAAAATTTATACTATTTCTTTGTCGCCAAAAATTTGTAGCTTCTCTATTACTTTCATTGAATATAAAAATTTTAGAGAAACATCATTTTTTTGTTGTGTCACAAATGGGGAGTGGCTTAAGAATTCGTTACATTTTAAAAATTTAGTTGGATGCGGCTTTTCAAAGTGACAAGTCTTTTTAAAAAAAGTGTAGTTTGAAAATTTTTTAGAAGTTCACAAACGATTTGGTCATTTCTATGGTAAGCTAATTTTTATTTAAAACTTGTAAATGTAATTTTTTTTTGTTTTTATATTAAAGATAAATGTTGCCTCTTACTGTTACAAATTTTAAATATTATGTAACATTAATCATTTTTCTGTTCAATTTCAAAATAGTAAAAAATGTCATTTCTATGGGGGTCATTTCTATGGTTAATACATGACCAGGGTAATGACATAAAAACATAGGAATGACATTACTTATAAGTTTTAATCAAAAAAGAATATTTGAATAATTTGTAGCTAAAAATGAAGTTTTAGAATATATTAAATAAAACTTTTACTGTACTAGATGTTAATATACCCAAAATCTACTCTTAACTTTTCCATTAGATTATTTATTTTTAAGTAAAATGGCACCGAAAAAAAGTCGGGAAGAAATTTTGAAAAGAAAACGGGACGCTGAACGACTTCGTCAACAACGAATCCGCGACAATCCAGTTCTAAAAGAACAAAACAAACGTAAAGAACAATTAAGGTATCTAAAAAAAAAAGAAGAAAGAAAGGTATTGCTAATTGCAGATATGTCCAAACGGGATCAAAGAAGACAACGTAAAACTTGGCGTGAAAATAAAAGAAAATCGAGACTTAACAAAGCCCATTTAAAAAATGTTGAAACATTTTTAAATGAGAACAGTCCACCACAATCGGGAGATGAAGAAATTTTAAATGATCTTCCTGAAATAAGAGATCGGAATTTAGAAAAAATTAAGGCAAAAAACAGAAAAAGGCGGTCCTTAAAATTAAAAAAAATTAAAAATAAAATTAAAACATTACAAACCCAATTAAAAAAAACTCAAAAAAGATGTGAACGATTAAAAAATGGAAAGAGTAATAACGATAAATCTACTTTAGAAAAAAGAGTTGAGAATATTATAGAATCAGGACCTGAAATTGTTTCCCAAAATCTTTTAATGGGAGAAGCTTTAAAAGAACAACTTAAGTTTAATTATTCAAACATTAATTCTGTAAAAGGGAAGCAATTATTTACGAATTTAGTTTGTGGAAAAATTTTAAAAAAATACAAATTATTGTCCAAATGCAAATTTTTTAATAGGAATAGTGTATCTAAATGTTGTTTAAAATTAGATACTACAAGAAAAACCAGAGTTAATTTTGAGCTTAGAAGGAAAATAACAGCATTTTTAAAAGAAGATGAAAATTCAAGAATGTGCCCAGGGAAAAAAGACTATATTAGGAAAGGTACAGAAATTCGACAAAAAAGATTGCTCAATGAAACTCTAAAAAATTTATACAAAAAATTTCAAAAAGAAAATGCAGATGCTTGTAGTTACGCATTGTTCTGCAGAAATTGTCCTTTTTACATCAAGCAAATGAAAACAAAAGATCGAGAAACGTGTCAATGCATAATCCATGCAAATATGCAAAACATTATATCTGCACTTTCAAAAAATAATATGATTAATCAAAAAACTACAAAAGAAGTCATTGAAGCTCAATGTTGTTCATTATCTGTAAATTGCTTGTTAAGGATTTGCCTAACATGTAAAGAAAAAACTTTACCAATTTTGGATATCATGGAAACAGAAATAATTTATTTCAAATGGGTTACAGAAAAACAAAAAATTACATGTAAAAGAATTAATAAGGAAAAATTAGTAAACAAAACAATTAAAAAAACTTTAAAAGTACATCCAGAGTATTTAATAAATGAGTATAAGGAAAAAATTAATAAGTTTTTGATTCACGAAGGAAAAATTTTACATCAATATTTACAAATTCGTAATTTAAAAAACAATTTAAAAGAAAATGAAGCTGTTATTCATATGGATTTCAGCGAAAACTATGCAATAAAGTATGCAGAAGAAATTCAAAGCTTCCATTTCGGTGGATCCAGAGAACAAATAACTCTACATACTGTTGTGCTATATTGGGTTTGTAATGGAAAATTGAAAAATGAATGCTATTGTACATTAAGTTCTTCTTTAGAGCATAACGTTCCTGCAATTTGGGCACATTTATTTCCAATTTTGAACCAACTACCGCGAAATATTAATGTGCTTAATTTTTTAAGTGATAGTCCGTCAACCCAGTACAGGAACAAAAGTATGTTTTATTTCCTGGCAAACAATCTTCAAAATTATTTTCTGGGTCTGCAAAAATTTACATGGAATTATTTTGAATCCGGCCACGGAAAAGGCGCACCAGATGGAATTGGGGGTGTCTGCAAGAGAACTGCAGATAGATTAATAGCTTGTGGTCAAGATATTAATAATGTTTCAAATTTGTTTGAAATTTTGAAAAATAATTGCCCAGGTAAATTCTTTAATTAGATTTCTTCAATATAAATTCCTTCTTAAACTTCATAAAATATTAAACCTTTAATTTTAAAATATTTTTAGGAATAACCTTTTTTATAATCGATGAAGCGGATATAAAAAATTTTACAAAGACATTACCTGATAACATTCCTGTTTTTAAGGGTACTCTTGGAGTGCATCAAGTAGTATCTGGAGAAAACTTAAGTACTTTAAGTATGAGAAAACTGAGTTGCTTTGAGTGTGAAAATAAATGTATACATGGCTATGATATAGGAAAGATGAAATATAAGAATAATTTTGAGGAAGAAGAGTTTCTAAACTTTTTCAATGAAGAATCGGCACCAAAACAATTGCAATACGAGGATGTGTATTCTTCTTCATCAATATCAAGTTGTGATATTGATGTTGAAGTGAAAAAAGGTGTATTTATTCTTGCTACTTTTTCTGGTCTGAAAGGGAGAAAATATAGGTAAGATTAATGAAAAATATATATATATGTACCTATTATTAAATAAAAATACTGATGCTGAACTTTTTCAATATATTTGCAGCTATGTTTGTCAATGTCTAGAAGATGCTGAAGAGGGTGAATTGAAAATAGTGTCATACAAAAGTGTAAATACAGAAAAAACTAAATTCAAAGTCGTTCAGAATGATGTATCATACATTTCCAACGACCAAGTTTTACGAGTATTAAAAAATCCTGCAGTTGAGCAAGAAAATGGGCAAGAAATACATAAATTTGAACAAAAAATTGAAGTTCAAGAACTGTAACTTTTTAATTAATATTAATATTTTTTACATTAATATTATAGTTATTAATTTGAGATCTTTTAATTTAAGTATATATTATCATAATAAATTTTTGTGATAGCTAGTTGTGAAAGGTTTTTGTGAAGTACTTAATTTTTTTTTTTTTTTTAATTTATTGAATTGTTAAAATTGAAGTACAAATTTATGTTTTTTTTTTTTTTGTATTGTTACTTATGTTTTATTTTATTTTGTTGAATTGTTACCCTGATTTTAAGTTAAATAAACTTTATAAATATTAAAATATTAAAATTAATTTTTAAAATATTGTTTTGAAATCACTAGTTTTAATAACATAACTTTATCTTCAGTGAAAAGTAAAGATAAAAATTTCGATAATCAACATGGTTGTCATTTCCCTGGAAATTTCGTCACTACTGTGTCAACAAGGATGTCATTTCCCTGGAAGTTTCGTCACTACTGTGTCAGCAAAAAAAAAAATTTCTAATATAATTCGCTTAAAACACAGCATACAGAGTGCACCTTTTTAAAATAACATTATAATTCTGCAATCGTTCATAGTCATTATTTAAAAATTAAAAAAAAATGATTTTTAATTTTTTTCATTTTTGAAAACTTTTTTACATGTTACTGTAGAACAACCCATATAGAGTTTCGAACTAAAGGTTAAAAGTTATGTATCATTAGAATTAATAATGCTGATTTTCATAAGTTTTATTTTGTGCTTAACTGTTTATTGTAAATCAGTAGTATATATAGGGGGGTTCTGGCGCTGTCAGATGACGTAGTAAAATATTTGACAGTTGTGAATAATGAAATAATGAGACGTATTAGGGAATAGAATTTTTATAGTGGTATTATGAGAATGTGATGAGGTATTGTGTTTGGTAGGCGGTAAGAAAGGAAAGATGTAGCAGCAGGGTAATAACTGCGGCGGTTGGTTTGACAAACTCCTAATCTCTATATTATATAATATAGAACTTGGCAATTCTAAATTCGTAGTTCTAGAATTCTAGATTCGAAGATAGCTGTTGCTGTTGAGATAAGAAAAATTTAAGAAATATTTTTTTCCTTTTTGTGGTTTTGTTGAATGAATGAATGTATGTTTTATATAAAAAATACGAAATTTTATTAAAAATTTTATGTGGTTTTGCAGTAGAATGAAAGAATTTTCTGTTTTGAAAACCGCTCTATATAAAACAATAAATTTTCAATATCTATTTTAGTTTACGTTAAAAATTAAAACATTAAACATTAAAATAGTAATAAAAAAATGAAACGTTCAGTTAAAACTAATGATACTTCTATAACTTGCTTAGATTGCAATATAAAAGTATTATGTAAAGATTGGCTGCATCATACTAGAACCTTTTTACATAAGAAAAATATAAAAGAATTAGTAGAAGGTGATTTTAAACGTGTGAAGAGCAACTTCAGCGACGGGTAGAAACTTTCATGTTGGAAAATAATAATGAAAGTAATATACTACCTGAATCGTTTTTGTAAAATTCCAAATATAGAATCATCAAACTATTAAGTGCGATGTTGACGAAACATCAAGCGTACAAATTCAATTTAGAGCTATTTGCTGAATATATGAAAATTCAGAAAAAGAAAATTTTGAAGATGAGTTTGATGATGATTTTATAACATCAATAAAGTCATTTAACAGCAAAATGGTGCGTATATTACACCATTCAGAAATATCTGAAAACTATAATCATTTGATGCAGAATATTATAAAAAAAACGGATGAATTTCAAGAACGAGATAGTGGATGGGCGTTAATTAGAATTATTCATTTAGAAATTAACATCAACCAATATAAATCCTTGAGAGGATCTCAATATCTACCGTTACCATCGTTTATAAAAAACAAAAAAGCTTGTATTAACGTTATGAATTCTGATCAATATTGCTTCAAATGGAGTATAGCAGCAGCATTTCACTCTGGAAAAGATCTTGAACGGATATCAACATATAAAATATCTGATATACAAGCAGAAAGAATTACTCTACAAAATGAGATAGTTTTGAAATTCGATTGACTAACATTTCCCCTTAAAGTTGCTGATATCGCAATATTTGAAGAAATGAATCCATCAATCAGCATAAATGTTTTTGGATATGAAAAAGTTGAAGTAAATAGCAAGACTTTCTTTCAAATTAATGGTCCATATTATTGCACAAAAGAAAAGAAAATGCATCATATCAATCTGTTGCTGATAGAAAACGAAGAGAAAACCCATTATGTGTTTATTAAAAATATATCCAGATTAATTCATTCGCAAATTAGCAAACATAAAGGAAGGATTTTTTTATGCAATAACTGGTTGATCCATTTCTATAGTGAAAATGATTTAAAACGACATGACTCTGAGTTAGGGCTGCCATCAGGTCACTTTTAAAGTGACTATGTTCTCTTTTTTAACTCTGATCTTTTTTACACTTTTTTTTTTTTGAAATGTTTTCTTTTGTTCTCTTTTTACTATTCGCCGGCTGAGCTCATTAATGAGTTTTTAATTTACTCATGCAACGGCTCATTGACAAATTTTGTTTTTGTTTGTTATGTTTATTATAAGTTTTTCTGAAGCACATTTTAAGCAGATTAGAGAACTGATGAGGCAGTTGATGAGCATTTTATTAAACTCATGCGGTAACTCATCATTATTTCTACTGAGTAAGAGTACTAGACTGACTGATTATTGGAATCGGTTGAATTATTTGACCTCGTATACTTTTCGTAATAATTTCGTATGCACCGCTATTTATTATGTTTGAAAAAAAATTGTGACTTTTATTGCATTTCAATTGAGTTATTTGATGAATAATAAGTATAAAATTCAATTTATCAAAAGTGCTTTTAAAAATATTTTAAAAAAGTATAAAAACTTAATAAAAATTTTTGAAAAACAAAAAAATACTATGGGTAAGTAAAAAATGTTTATTTAATTAATTATTGCAGATCATTAGTAAATACCCGATCAACCATTTTTCAAAATTCGTGAAAAATATTTAAAAGAAACATTAAATTACTTGTTTTACTTCAAAGTTAAAATACTTAAAATAAAGAATATAATATAACACATAATTAAAAAATTAAAATGCCAAAAAAGAAAACTATTTATAATCGAATGAGTGAGGAGCTTATTAAATATAATCTTTTAAAACTGGTATATCAGTTTTAAAAGATTCAGTTCATGAAGATATATACTATCATTTTTTATTACTACATTCAGCTATTAGACTCCTGTCATGTGAAAAGTCGTGCCTACCTAATTTGTCTGCAGCACAGGAGTTATTAAATGATTTTGTTAAATATTTTTCTCCTATATAGGCAGACAACAAATTACTAAGGCACTCTTTGGTCCTTTTGAAAAGAATAAATAAAAGCTTGACAAAATTAAATGGGGATGAAATTAATACATTTGAACAGGAATTAAGTTTTATACTTCCATTTAAAAATAACGATGATTTAAATGAAACTGAAAACAAATTAAACGACTCTTCATTTACATCTAATATAGTAACTAATAACATTTTTATTTCTAATATTTTATAAAATACTTTTTTTTAGATAACTTATTTTAAAAAACAATTAACTAAAAAAACTTTGGATGCAGTGTTTAGAATGATTGCTACTGATAAAGTGTATATACACTACAATATTGATGGCAAATGCAATAAGAAAACACTTATAAAATTACAAGTGTTCAATGCATTATACGGTACGTAAAATTACAAAACAAAATTTTTAATTGTTTTAATTATTCTTATGACAATTATTTTTAATTTTTATTAATTACAATTGTTTCCAGAATCCTGTAGGGATAAATATTCTTTTGATGAATATGTTGCAGAAATAAGAAAAGCAATCAAATTATCCCACAACAGGTATAACAGAGCCCAATGCAGTGCATTAAAAAAGAAACTTTCTTTTACAGATGCAAACAATGAAACGACACCTGACAATTTATATTAATTTTTTCATATTTTATATTTATTATTTTATTTGAAATTAAAAAAAAATAATTATAATTTTTAATTCTGAAAATCAGGACTTGTTTTTTATTATTTCTTTAATAGATAATTTATTTAACTTAAATTAATCGTTTTGATTAAAAAAAAAAAATTGCACCTATTTTATTTTTAATTTTAATTTAGAAACAGAAAAAAATTTGTGATGACCTTAGTGCACTCAATTGATGACTGTAGTGCATAAGATCTGTATGCACTCATTGATTAGTTCATTAATTTTCTCATCGATACAGTACTGATGATTTCAGTACATAGCTCATTAATGAGCGTAGTAAATACAATCAGCAATCGCTCATACAATCGCTCATTATTTACAACAGAAGTATATAAATGAGTTTAGTCCCGCCGCTAGAATAAAATTCATTACTACTTTCATCTAAGCGCTCATGATGAGCTCATCGATGAACTCATGATGAGTGTGCTACTAGGGACGTTTTGTATCGTATTCGTATGTATTCTTATTTTATATTTGTTGTATGTATGAATTGTATTCTCTTCAATGTATTTTCAATATATTCAAATTTATATAATAATGAAATTAATTTTTTTTGAACAATGAAAGGGTATGAATGTAGGTCATCTTCTATTCGAGAATAATTATGCAAAATTTTGAAAGGTACTTAGATTGTTTGTTTTTAGAATTTAGATTTTTATACGTAATTGTTTAGCATTTTTAATTTTTTTAAGAAAATTTAATTTAATTGAAAATAATGAGGAAGAAGGATCATCGTTTTTAAATACACCCCGCTCTGTATTAGATACTGGTAAAAAACCAAAGAAAAAAGTTGCCACACCAGAACAATGGAAGTGAAATGTTCAAAAACGATTACGGGAGCAAGGAAAACAATACATCACCCGAAGCGGTAAATTCATTCCAGCCAAAAAAGTTCTTAAATCCAAATGTGACAAAGATTGTAATTTTAATTGCAATGTGTATTTTAATGAAAGTCAAAGAGAAGAAATAAACAATTATTTCTGGACTTTGAATGATGCAGAAAAACAACATTTTTATGGAAAATATATAAAAATTCGGTCTCCAAAACGAACAGTATCTAATTCAAGAAAAAAAATTTCTTACAAATATTATTTACCGTTAGGTGTTAATAAGCAAAACGTTTGTCAGTTTACTTTTTTATCTATTTTATATATCTCGGCACATAGAATTTATTATTTTTTCCGTAATAATTTCAATAAAAACATTGGACAACCTATTGCTTCGTTGAAAGGAAAACACATAATAAAGAAAGTTCCTGAAGATGATATTTCAAAAATTCGACAACACATTAAAAACTTTCCATGTGTTGATTCACACTATATCCGAGCAGATTCAGAAAAACAATACTTGGATCAAACATTAAATTTAAGCAAAATGTACAATTTATATAAAAGTGAAAATTCTGAAAATCATGTAAAATTACACATGTACAGGAATATTTTCAATACTGAATTTAACCTATTAGTGCAAATGATCCGTTTAAAAGGATTTTAATAAAACGTTAAATTTTTAAAAAAAATTTTAAACAGTGAAGTAGGCTATGATTAATTGTGTTTTTATTTTCATATAACTTAATAAAAATGTTTAGTTTGTGTCAAAATTTTCAGTTACTGGTCTAGATTTTGTAAAGTGAATTTAATAAAATTAAAAAAATGAATTATACAAATAAAGGGTAAGTAAAATTAGTATTTCAATTTAGATAATTTTTGTTTTTGCAACAGTTGCCACAAAAGTCGTTCTTTACAATCTAATAAAACACATAATTGTGAATAATCCAAAATATTTACATTTTGTGAGACTTTTTTTGTTGTTATTTCAATTGATCCGTTTAAAAGGACCTTATGCACTATAGCACTTTTTCCATATATTTTACACAGACTAAATTTGCATCAAAGCCAATGATATTGAAGATGACGTAACGCTTTTTTTAGCTCCACCAGATGATGCGGGAAATTTTACCGACGAAGACAGTGATAATTCAGATGATGAGCACTATGGGAACATAAATCATTTGGGTCCAAATATGCTTAGAACTGAATGTGAACTTAGAATTGAAAATAATTCAGAATGGGACTCTGAAGATGATGAGCCTTTGAGTAGTTTTGTTCCAAAAAAACCAAAACATTATGAAAAAGCTAAATGGGGTGTTCCATTGAACAGACGTTCTACTGTGAATTGTGAAGAAATTAAGCCTCCATCTTCATTATCTGAACTTTCGACACCTGTAGAATTTTTTAATTTATATTTTGATGAAGAAGTTATTTCTAATATTCTAGAGTAGTATAGCAATGACAATCCTGTGACACTCTTAATGTTTTGCCGTCGGTAAAACACATTTCTTATATGAAATAGAAAAATCTTTGAAAACAAAAGAAAAAAAGAAAAAAGAACAATAACAAAAAAATTTTAATTTAAAAGTTTCTTATCATTTAAAAAAAAAATAGAACATTAGAAAAAGAAAATACAAGAAATTAACTTGAAGGTTCTTAATTAAAATTATTTAAATTGTAAAATAAAAATCTGAAATGACGTCAGGGGATTCCTATTCTTAATTTAAAAAGAAAAAAAAAATATAGTAGTATTACAAAGTTTTTTATTTCTTTTTAATGTTTTCCGATATTTATAATTATTTTCTTTTAATTTTTTTACGATTTTAGCTAATCGTAATATATATAAAGTTAGTGAAAACATGTCGACTTATATCCTATGAGTACCTATGAGAGAGATGGCTCATTACGGGGTAATTTGGGTAAAAAGATGACGTCACCCGTCTGGTTATGGTATATGAAAGGGATATAAGATAGATCTAAAAAAATTTTAAAATGAAAAGTGTGTGTGTGTGTGTGTATGTGTATCTGTTTATGTGAAAGTTTTGAAATATGGAATTTAGTTATAATATGATATATAAAAACATAAAAATATTAAAAATGACATTTAGTTACAATTAAAACTTTAAAAATGAATAATCTAAAGTGTTTAGTTAAAAAAATAAAATTATTAGTCCCTAAAGCTGAATTAGCTAAAAATAAAAATAAAAAAGTAAAAAAATATATAAAAAAATGTGCTAAACATATTAAAAACTTGGAAATATTATTACAAAATGTTAATACAACTAGTGAAAGACTTAAAATTACAAACGCTATTGCCCTTTCGAAAGGCTTTAAATACAAAATTAAAAAAATATAAATCAAAAAAAAAAATCAAATGCAAAATTGTAAATAGTGTATTTCAAAATCGGATACAGACTTTTGTCTTAATAAATTTACTAACAAAGGATCCATTAAACTTTTTGGATTTATGTGAAAAAACTTTTTCTCGAAAAATTAAAAATAATTTAAAAAATTAACCTTTTCTTAAAGTAAATGCTATATTTTGTGGAAATTTTGTTAAAAGTTCAGCAGAAAACCTAATTGAAGAATATAAATATATGAACACTAAAAACAATGTAATATCAAGAGATACAAATTTAAAAGATTGGTATGAAAAAAATATAAAAGAAATAATTTTAAAAGATTTGGAAGAATTCCAAGAAAAAGACTCAGGTTGGGCTTTAAAAGAAGTTATAAATTTAGTGTTAAATGTGAATTTTTATAGACCTCAAGTTGTCTCAACATACATTAGTTTACCAAAATTTATTTAAAATAAAAAGGCTTGTGTAAATTTAGAAAATAAAGATAACTGCTGTTTTGCTTGGGCTATAGTGTCAGCTTTACATCCAGTTAAAAATAAATCAGCTTTAAATCCATGTCGTATAAGTAGCTATCCTCACTATTCTTCTGTTTTAAAATTAAACAAAATTAAATTTCCAGTCAGCAGGCCAGATATAAAAAAATTTGAAAACCTTAATAAAATAAGTGTGAATTTATATGAACTTATTAAAATAAAAAATGGATTTAAAATTTTACCAACAAGATTAACTCAAAATAAAGAAGAACAATATGTAAACTTACTAGTTATTCAGAATCGATATGAAAAGAATACAGATTTTAATGATGATGATGAAGATGATGATGATAATGAAAATGCAGATCCAATATTTTATCATTACGTTTGGATAAAAAATCTTTCTATGCTTTTAGCTAAACAAGGATCAAAACATGACGGGAAAAAATTTATTTGCGATCGATGTTTACATTTTTTTTACAATAATGTTAATTTACAAAACCATTTAGAAAATTGTAAAAATTTTAATGAATATAAAGTTAGTTTTCCTAAAGATAAAATTGTAAGATTTAGAAACTTAAAAAAAAAAGAACGTCTCCCATTTATCATTTATGCTGATTTTGAATGCATACTAAAGCCGATATGCAAAATAGTTAAAAATACAAAAAAATATCAACAACATATAGCACATAGTGTAGGCTATTATTTTAAAACTTCATATGATGAGTCACTATCTTTTTATTCAGCCTATAGAGGTTTAAATTGTGCGAAATGGTTTAGTAAAGAATTGGAAAAAATTTGTCATGAAGTTGAGACAATTTTTTTAAATTTGAAGGTGATGGAAACACTAACAAAAACTCAATTAGAAGAATACTACTCAACTAACGTTTGTCATATATGTGACGAAATATTCAATGAAAACGACGTAAAAGTAAAAGATCATTGTCATTTGACTGGATATTATAGAGGAGCTGCACATCAAGCATGTAACTTTAATTATAAAGATTTTAATACAATTCCAGTTGTTTTTCATAATCTAACAAAATATGATGCTCATTTACTTATAACAGATATATGTAATAATATTGCAGGAAATATTAAAATAATACCAAATAACACAGAAAATTATATTTCCATTATTAAATTTATAAAAAACAGCAAAATTAAATTCAATTTTATTGACTCATTCCGCTTTATGGCATCATCATTAGATAAATTATCATCTTATTTAAATGAAAAAAGAATTCTTCGTTCACAATTTATATATATAAGCGATGATAAATTACAATTGTTAGAGAGGAAAGGTGTTTTTCCTTTACGAGTATATTAAAAATTGGTCAAGTTTGGATGAAACTCAGTTACCAGGAAAAGAGGAATTTTATAGTTCTTTATATAAAAGTCATATAAGTGATAAAAATTATGAACATGCACAAAATATTTGGAAGCGTTTTAAAATAAATAATCTTGGTGAATACAGTGATATTTATATGAAAGTCGATATACTTCTTCTTGCTGATGTCTTTGAAAATTTTAGAGAAGGTTGTTTAAAAAATTATGGGTTAGATGCTGCTCACTATTTCACTGTTCCAGGTTTAGCATGGGATGCTATGTTGAAATATACTAAAATAGAACTCGATATAATAGACGATGTTGATATGTTATTATTTATTGAAAAAGGAATTAGAGGTGGCCTCACCCAATGCTCAAAAAGATATGTTAAAGCTAATAACAAATATCTTCCTGATTATGATGAAAAACAAGATTCTACGTATCTGATGTACTTTGATATTAATGCAATGTACTCCTGGGCTATGACTCAATATTTGCCTTCTAAAAATCTTCAATGGGTTCATGATGTCAATAATTTAGATTTTGATATTCCAGATGACTCACAATTTGGATATATTCTAGAAGTTGATCTAGAATATCCAATAAATATTCATGATAAACATAAAGATTTGCCAATGGGTCCAGAAAAATCTGCTCCACCAGGTTTTAAGGGGAAAAAAATGTTAGCAACTTTATTTGATAAAAAGAATTATGTTCTTCACTATAAAAATTTAAAAGAATATTTAAATGAAGGTTTAAAATTAATAAAAATTCATCGTGCTTTAATGTTTCAGCAAAGTGATTGGATGAAACCATTTATTGATTTGAATGCAGATTTAAGAAAAAATGCCAAGAATGAATTTGAAAAAAATTTATTCAAATTAGTTTGTAACGCAGTATTTGGGAAAACTATGGAAAATGTTCGCCTCCGAAGAGATGTAAAGCTTGTTTCATCTTGGTATGGTCGCTATGGTGCCGAGTCTTTGATTTCAAAGCCAAATTTTCATTCGCGTAAAATTTTTAATAAAAATTTGTTAGCAATTGAATTATTAAAAACTGAAGTAATCTTTGACAAACCAATTTACATTGGAATGGCAATACTTGATATTTCTAAAACGAAATTATATGAATTTCATTATGGTTATATGCAGGAAAAATATGATGACAATTTTCATTTGTGCTATACTGATACAGATTTTCTGATATATGAAATAAAAACTGATGATGTTTATCAAGATATAAAACTACATTTACACCGCTTTGATACATCTGAATTCTCTGAAAACAAAATATATAAAATACCTCAAGTAAATAAAAAGATTCTTGGATTAATGAAAGATGAAAATAATGGTAAACTAATGTATAAATTTGTCGGGCTTCGTGCTAAAATGTATGCCGTTCAAGTGTTAAGGGAAGATTTCAAATCTGAAGTAATTAAAAAAGCAAAGGGTATTAAAAATATCGTTTTAAAAAATGAAATCACATTTGAAGACTATAAAACTTGTCTAGATGAAAATATTGAGTATATACACGAGCAAAGCAGTATTAGATCTGAAAAACATCAGCTTTTTACTTGTTTGCAGAAAAAAATATCGTTAAGTCCATTTGATAACAAAAGATATTTAGTATCAGGCAGCTACAGCACATTACCTTGGGGACATTATGCTATTAAAGATTAAATAATTAAAAATTAATAATAAAAAAAAAAATAAACTACGATTAAATTGTATTTTTTATTATTAAAAATAAAAAAAACATTGTTATTAACTTAAATTATTGTATTTTGTTTTTATATTTCTATATAATTTTGAAATTACTTTCTTTTTCATAATTTTTAGCATGTTAGAGGAATGACAATTAATGCAGGTTGGACCATAATTCTTTATGAATTCTTCTACGTCTACCAGGTGAGTGAAATTTGCTGTGCAACTGTACAAGCTGAAAGTTCCTTGCAGAGTTTTTTGCTTTTCTTGCTGGTGTTTATTATCCATGTTTATGAAACATTGATAACAGAACACGTCTGCCATTGGAGTTTTGTGACAAGCTTCTACAAAATCATGACCACTATTAAAAGTAAGATCTTCAATATCGAAAAATCTGTAGAACACTGAATATGTTTCATCAGCATTTCCGGCCTCACAAATTTGATATTCATTAGGAATACCATAGGCGCTAAAGCCCATCTTTATTATTTCTTCTCTGGTATACATTTTTGCGTTATTTTTTAAAATCAAACTATTTGATTAACATAAAAGTTACTCACTTTTATACCACAAAAATCTACATAAATTTTAAGTTATTTTTCAGTACTATAAAACCGCATACTTCCTCTAATTGCTTTTAAAATATTAAACAGAATGTTTTTTTTTTTTTTTCAATATTAATAAAAAAAAAAAATATTTTATCAATACTGAACTACTGAGTCTTAAGAAATTTCATTGAAATAATGAATTGTAGACAAATTGTAAAAATCCTATGTTTTCTCTTAGAATTATTTTTTTATACCTAATAATTTTCTTAAGAAAAAATATAGTTATCAAACAAAACAAGAAAAAAAAATCTATTCAAAAATTTTGTGAATGCGAATGGCCAGCGTAATTATTTAAGTTAAAAAATTATAAAATTTGGTACTACAAAACCGCATACATCCCTTAATTGAAGGGCACTGCGGAAAAACTCGATATGCCACATTTCCAAAAAAAATTTACATATTGTAATATTTAAGTTCAGCTAGCTTTTCTCAACTTTTCGATATCAATACCTTTTTTAAATTCTAAGAGATGGCGGTAAAAACGTTAAATTTAGTTTTTCACTTTTATAAAAATTTGGGGATTTTCCCGGAAAAAAAAGATAAGCCACAAAAAAAAAACGATATTTTTATATCATCGTCGGTAATTGATTTTTTTAAAGAAATGTTGTGCCAAGCAGAGTCATCGGAATCGGAAACGGATTTCAGCGTTGGATCATGGAATGATCCTTCATACAAACCGCAAAGTGATATTGATGATTTTGTAAGGGTATATTTTAAAAAATGATTAATTTAATTTAACATGTGGCATATCGACTTATTCCTTAATTTTTTTAATATTTTTTTTGGTCGAAAAAATAACATGGAATATACGGCTTAGCTTTAAATATATTGTGTCATACGTTATTTTGAATTTTTCAGCACTATAATGAACACTTTCTATTTTTGTTGTAATATATTAATACTTAATAGCACGATACGAATATCAATGATATTGATATTGATATTAATATTGATATACCAACATCAGAAGAAAAAACACCCTCACGTTGGAAGCAAAGAAAAATCCCAAGAAAAGAAAAACTGAAAATTAAAAGAAATTTAGGAAAGTCATACACGAGGAAAAATAAGAAAGTCGAAGCAAGAAGATTAGGTAATCCGTGTAACTGTAAACAAAAATGCAGAGAAAAACTAAGAGACAATGCAATAAACATATTTTCGGAATTTTGGAGTATGGGCGATTATAACACACAGAATGCTTACCTTTTTTCTTTACTACAAGTGAAGACTCCAAAGAGAAGATATCCTAAAAAACAAAAACGTTCTGATATTTCGCGAAGACATATTACAGTTGAGTATTATGTCAAACTTAATGGAGAAAATTTAAAGATATGTAAAAACGAATTTTTAGCTGTTCATGGGCTACAAAACAGTAAAGGCCGAATTGAACACATTACAAACCAAATAATTGATGGAGTATCGATTCCAAAATCTGATAAACGTGGTAAACATTCTAATAGGCCTAACAAATATTCCGAAGCAGCTATTAAATCTGTACATGATCATATTTGTTCAATACCTAAATATACAAGTCACTACAGCAGAACAG
Source organism: Dolichopus griseipennis (assembly GCA_963082915.1). Taxonomy (NCBI): domain Eukaryota; kingdom Metazoa; phylum Arthropoda; class Insecta; order Diptera; family Dolichopodidae; genus Dolichopus; species Dolichopus griseipennis. The sequence continues at coordinate 6,116,921 of OY720441.1, forward strand.
AAAATCCCGGAAGAGTATATCTAAATTCTGATTTATCTGTATCACGACTTTATACTGATTATTACATTCCATGGTGCGAAGAACGACATCTTTCACCAGTGTCATCTGACAAATACCAAAGGATTTTCGGATATGAATATAACATAGGATTCAAGTTGCCGCGCTCAGATACTTGCAAAATGTGCGACAATTTTCATATGTCTATCTCAAATTGTGACAATGATGAAGATGCCAGAAAAATGAGAATGGAATTAGAGCTTCATCAAAAACGCAGTAAAGCTGTACAAGATTTTATGAAAGAAAAAATTCAAGATGCAAAAAATGGTATTAGACAAGTAATAACATTTGATCTGCAGCAAGCGCTTCCTACGCCTATGTTAACAACAAGCATTGCGTTTTATTTAAGAAAAATGTGGACTTACAACTTTGGAATACATGAATGTGGAACAGGAAAAGGGTATATGAACGTCTGGTCAGAAAGAACGGCAGCAAGAGGAGCAGAAGAAATAGCTAGTGTTCTTTTTGGTTTCTTTAAAACTCACACGCCCACATCAAAAGAATTGATTATGTTTTCCGATAACTGCGGCGGACAAAATAAAAATTGGCTTATAATGAGTTTGTGGTCACAGATGGTTAAACAAAAATTATATGAAAGAATAGAACATTGGTTTTTAGTTCCAGGGCACACTTTTTTGCCATCTGATCGCGATTTTGCGGTTATTGAAAAGTGTAAAAGAAAAATTTCACATGTTTATACAACCGATGATTGGCTTCAGATAATAAAAAAAGCTAAAAGACAAAATCCTTTTGATGTCAAAATTGTTAAAGAAGAAGATTTTTATACCTTCGAATCAGTTTCAGAGAATATTTCAAAAAAACTTATCACAGATGAAAAATCTAAAGTTGATTTTGCAAACGTTAGGTGCTTTATGTTTGATGCAAATCAACCAGAAAAAATTTTTATTAAACATTTTATGAATGAAGAGTTCAAATCTGTAACGGTAGCTAAACGAGGAAGATCATTAAAAAATGACAATTTGCTTTTAGATAACCTACCAAGAAAATATAATGGTCAACGAGCTATAGATAAAAAGAAATTAGCTGACATAAAAAAGATGATGCCCTATATACCATTGGCTGATCAACCATTTTACACAAGTCTAAAAGGTTTTTCCGAATTTGACGAGATGGCGGATTCTTCTGATTTGGAACCAGAAAATTTAGATTAAACACTATTTCATACTGATTTATCTAGAATTAAAGATAAAAGGGATTTTAATTTAATTTTATTATTTATTTTTAACTTTTTGTTATTTTTGTTTTGATGAAAAATGTTATTAGTTAAATGGTATTATTTTATGATTTTAGTTTAAAATAAAATGAAATGTTACAATGAAATTTACAAAATACTTACTCTTACTTATTTTTTGTTTCTCAGATTAAAAATTTTAAACTATAATTTTGAATCTTTCTTTTGAGTCAATAACTAGATAAGCCACATTTTTAGGATTTCTTGAGTGGGGAATAACAAGATAAGCCACATTTTTTTTAAATTAATGAGTATTCTTAAAGCCAATTTAATTATTGTCTTCCATAAAATATTTTTCCGGTTTTAACCCACAAATGGTGAAAAAATCATTAAGTTCTGGCTGAAACTGTGATTTATGGAGTTTTTTAAAAATTATAAACCACTTTTTCTCGAAACTAAAAAATTGTGGCATATCGAGTTTTTCCGCAGTGCCCTTCAATTGATAAAATATTTAAGTAGTATTATAGTTACACTATTAACCCGTAAACATTCTGTAAGAATTATTTTTTTCTATGTCCATTACTTTTTCAAAAATCTAAACCGATTCTTATCATAAAAGTACAGTTTAAATCGTAAATCAAGTAAACATTTGAATGCATATTGAAAAATAATTTAGAAATTTTGGGTACTATAAAACCACAATCATCCTGCTTAAAAAAAATAAATTTTTGAAATAATTTTATCAAAATTTTTAGAAAAAAAATCAGCTTCAATAATTTAGTATAAATACAAGGTAAATCTGTCATTTATAATTAGTTTACTCAAGAAGTTTCCTAAAAAAAGAAGTACACAGAGCTAAATCGAAGATGTCTATAAAGAAGGAAGTAAAAAGAAAATCTGACCAACAATTTAATAAGGATTCAAAAATATTTAAAAATGATGATGATGATGATTATGAAACGTTAGACAGCTTTTATAGAGAAGAAGAAGAAGAAGAGATTAACCTTCAAACATTTACAGAGAGTTTAAATGAATCTGCAAAAAAGAAAAAAAAATATTTCTCCATTGGGAAATTATTACAAAACAAAGAATATGAAATTCTTTACTTTGAAGAAACAGAATCCAAATTTAAAACGCCCAACGGAGAAATAATTAAAAGCATTTTAATTGAACTAGATAATCTTTATACTTATTTGCCGCAACAATTCACTCAAAAATTTACGCCATCTATAATAAAGGTGTTGAACAAAAAAATTTCCAATAAGGAAATTAAATATAAATTTATTATAGAAAAAAATAATGTATTGAAATTCATTTTGAATTAAATAAAAATTTAAAAAAAGTAAAAACAAACAGAAAAAAAAGTCTTATTCTTTACTTTATATAAATTTTTTATATTTTTCAGCTTTTTCAGACATAAACAATTTCCAGATTTTAAAAAAAATTTTTCAGACATAAACAATTTCCAGATTTTAAAAAATTTTTTTTTACATTTCAGATTTTTCTAAATACTTAACAATTTTCAGATTTTCTAAATACTTAACAATTTTCAGATATTTTAGTAGTATATTCTGTTTTTATAGGTTTTTAAGACTAATCCAAAAATTCAATGTTAAATCCAAAAGTTCAAAGTTAATACCCATTAAGTATTCTAATTACTTAACATACATATAAAAATCTTTCGTTTAAATTTCTTTTGTTATAACTAAATTCTAATTATTTTTTATCAGTAGTTTTTTATTTCATTTATGTTCAAATATAGAGAAATAACCTTGAACTTCAACAAAATTATTAATATAGGTCAGTTTAAAAACTAACTTAAAATAAAAAAATTTTTTAATGGACAAAATTAAAACAAACAAACAAAATTTTCATTTTCAGATTTTTTTATTTTTTTAATTTTATTTTAATTATTTAGGTTGATTTTTGTATTGCTCACTAAAAATTTTTTTGTTATATTGACTTCTGATTTCTTCCCTCCATTTTCTTGTAGATTCCGATGAAGTGTTTACTAATTTTTGATAATCTTTATTATTCAAGATGTTTTTTATTTTATCCATATTAATTTTTTGAATTGATTAACGATTGATTGCAAATACTAAAATGAATATATTTCTAATCATTCATCCTTCTTAAATAGTTTTAAATTAGCTAAATCAGCAATTTTAATAAGTAAACATTTTCCAAAGCACAAAAACCAATATGGTTAAAAGAGCATCTTTTAGAACAATGAATTTGCTGATTCTGCAAAATTTTTAAACTTGTAGAATCATGTTCATCCATATTATTTATATTACAAATTTTTTTAAGTTTTTTTTCCTTTGTAATGTTCTTATTAATATTATAGTTTACTTAAAAAAATATATCATATTTTGTGTTAAATTTTTGTTTTACTTTTCTATTGAAAACTGTTGGACTTGAGGTCTTAAGTGTTCAATTCGCCTTTGATATTGGACACTAAAATAACTTTTTTTTTTTTTATTTAGCATCTCCATACATTTGTGTCCAATATGCATTTGTGTCGATTTTTGCAAATTACAATTTTGTCAAAAACCATTAACGTATTATTCGATTTGATAAGTATTATTTAAAAGTCAATAAAACACAGATTAATAAAATGCAGGTCACATTTCATTACTTTGAAAGAAACCAATGTAAAAGTAATTTCAAAGTTTAAAATTCGTTTTTCTCCCATTTCAATCTTCTGCATATTGGACACTTAAATTTTCAGCCGGCGTATTGTACGCAAAAAAAAATTAAAATTTCTGTAAAAAAAAATGTACTTTTTTAAATTTTATTAAGTTTTTAGTACAATTTTCGAATGTAATGCACCCCTGATTTATAATATTTTGACATTCGATTGACGTTGCAATGAAAATGACATTTTATATCATTAGCTCTTATAAATTAGAATGTGCTGGTTGTATTTTTGTTAAATCATAATAAGGTAAATTTTTATTTCAATATTTTGTTTTGATTGCTTTTATATTCATAATTTGTTTGTATTACTAATTTATTCAAAACTTAAAGCTTGGTAAAGCAAATCAAAATGAGTAAGCGAAAATGTACTTTTTCTGAAGATTTGCAGAAACAATATCCACAGTTTACAAAAAAAAATAAAACTGAAGCTTATTGTACAGTTTGTGGACAAATTGTATCCATAGCAAACAAAGGTAAATATGATTTGCAACAGCATGTAAATAGTAAAAAACATTCATTAGCTATAAGAGCAGGAACAAGTTCAAAGGAGTTAAATAATTTTTTTTTAAAAAAAAATACATATTTAGAAGATCGAATTGCAGCGGTAGAAGGTGTTCTTGCATATCATACGGTTAAACATAACTTTAGCTTCTCTTCTACTACTTGCACAACTAAGTTAATTTCAAAAATGATAAACGATTCAGAGATTACGAAGAAAATTTCTTCAGCGAAAACGAAATCAAGAGCAATAGTAAAAAATGTTCTTGCGTATATTATTAAGACTATTATTGAAACTGTCCGAAACGTGCCTTTTATTTCTATGGCAACAGATGCCAGTAATCACGGATCTACAAAAATATTTCCAGTGTTAATACAATTTTTTACAGTATCTGAAGGAATAACAACAAAAATGATATACTTGGATTCAACTCCAAATGAGACTGCCGAAACAATAAAAAATTACTTAATTAAATGTTTAAAAAAGTTTGAATTTACGGAGAAGGTTGTAGCTTTCTCAGCAGACAACTGCAACACCAATTTTGGTGGTTTGAATAGAGCTGGCAAAAAAAATGTATTTGCTCTGTTAAAAGAATCATTGAAAAAAGAATTATTTGGTGTTGGTTGTCCTGTGCATTTTACACATAATGCTGCTGGTGCAGGATTGGAAATTTTAGCTGGAGCAGGTATTGATATGGAGGCAATAAGTTTAAAATTGTATGACTATTTTTCGATATATACCGTTCGAACGGAGAATTTAAAAACGTTTTGTGAATTTGTTCAAATTGAGTACCGTACCTTACTCAAACATTCAAAAACTAGATGGTTGTCACTGCATCCAGATATTCATAGAATATTATTAATGTTTCCAGCATTAAAAGCGTTCTTTCTATCATTAGGATCGGATTGTCCAAATGCTGCTGGTGCAGGATTGGAAATTTTAGCTGGAGCAGGTATTGATATGGAGTCAATAAGTTTAAAATTGTATAACTATTTTTCGATATATACCGTTCGAACGGAGAATTTAAAAACGTTTTGTGAATTTGTTCAAATTGAGTACCGTACCTTACTCAAACATTCAAAAACTAGATGGTTGTCACTGCATCCAGATATTCATAGAATATTATTAATGTTTCCAGCATTAAAAGCGTTCTTTCTATCATTAGGATCGGATTGTCCAATTTTATTGAAAACTTTTTTTGAATCTAAATTTACAGAACCGTATTTGTTATTTATACATTCCCTTACATCAACTTTTCTACAATATATTTTAAAAATGGAAGCTGAAAAGAATTCCATTTTAGAGATTATTAACTCCTTAAATTCACTACAGTTAACATTAGAAGAAAAATATCATAATTCATTTTTAACTATCGAAATAAAATCAATGTTAAAAAAATTAAATGAAGATGGTCTAGAAAATGAAATTAACATATTTAAGAAAAATGTATTTACCTGTTACAAAGTATCATTTGAATACTTGAAAAAGTATTCAAATCGTTTTCAAGAATTTAATAAATTTAAATGGATGTCTTTAGAGAAAATTCCAAATTGGGATGATATTTCAATTACAATAGAATTCATAAATGACAATTTTTAGGAACCTAATCAGCAAATAGACGAAAATAAATGTTTCAATCAATATTGCAATCTAAAAGTTTTTTTAAAATCAAATGAAAATAATAAAGAATTTACAAATCAGAAAACGTGTATGAAATGGGTATGCTACTTTCAACAATCGGAAAATCCAGAATTTAATTCAGAATTACTTAAATTATGTCAATTTGTTTTTGCTATACCTTGCCAAAATGCCAATGTTGAACGGATTTTCTCTTTAATTTCATCTCAGTGGACAGACGAAAGAAATTGTTTAAAAATTTCAACAGTTAAATCAATACTTTCTATTTCATATAACAACAAAAATGTAACGTGCAACGAATTTTTCGAAAATATTTTAAAAAATAAAGAAATTTTAAAACAAATTTCTAGTACAAAAAAATATGAATCTGACGATTCAAATTCAACAGATGATGATGATAATAATGAAGTGGTGGTTGTGAATTGTGATTAAAATTCTAATAATAAATTAGGATATATTATTTATAAATTCAGTTAAAAATTTTCAATTTTTTGAAATACTTTTATTTTATTTTTGTTGTGTTTTAGTTAGTTTTAGTACTGAATACTTTTAAGTTATTAAAAATGAACTAAATAAAATGTTTTTTGTTAATTTTGATGATAATTCTATGTAATTTTTTATTGTTGTATTACAGTTTTTTTTTTCAGTACCAAATGTTCTCTTTTTTTCAAGTCAAAAAATGGCAGCCCTACTCTGAGTGCAGCAGAATTGTTACAACAATGCCGGAAGATAAAAATAAAATTTTAAAATTCAAAAACTTTATGAAAAAATTGGTTGTTCCTTTTGCGGTTTATTTGAATGTATTCTTCAAAATATTGATACGTGTTCACCCAATCCAAACGTTTCTTCAACAACAGATATCCAAGAACATACCCCTTGTTCTTTCGCTTATTACATCAAATATTCATATGGTGATGAGTTAGATATATTCCGAATGCAAACTAATCCTGGATGTGAAGAAGATTTTGTGAAGAATTTGATAACAGATGTAAAAAATATAGCTTGTAAGTAGGGTTTCTGAAACGGTTTAAACCGAAACCGAAACCGCGGTTTTTGAGTCATAAAACCGTAACCGAAACCGCACAAGTTTTTTATCGGTTTTTCGGTTATTAATTTTTCCTCTTAGCAACTATATAAAATCTATTTTTTATGGTTGGTTGCTAAGTACAAACTTTTTTATGTACATCAATTTTCGGTTATTAATTTTTCCTCTTAACAACAATATAAAATCTATTTTTTATGTTTGGTTGCTAAGTACAAACTTTTTTATGTACATCAATTTTCGGTTATTAATTTTTCCTCTTAGCAACAATATAAGGTCTATTTATTATTGTTGGTTGCTAAGTACAAACCTAACGAAATTGAAAATAATTTAAATTATCGCAGCAATCTGTGAAAAATTAACTATAAGTTGCTTCTTTCGATAGTTCCAAAACTTCGATAGCTGATTTAGTTTAAATTCTTTTCTTGTCATAAGCATAATAAAGAGGTAAATATAACTTTATTAGATTTAAATTTAAACATCATGTAATTATAGTTTTCCAACCAAATCCTTTTTTACAGAATATAATTATAATGCCAGGGAATGATATGCAATCACCAGTTTGGCAATATTTTAACAAGATGACCAACGATTTGACTAAAACGCAATGCACAATTTGTAAAAATACTTTTACATACTCACGTGGATCCACAGGTGCAATGATAACTCACCTCAAAACCATACATAGGATTATATTGAAAAAGAGCGTGACATCGGAATCAGACGAAACTTTATTATGTCAAAAAAAACCTAAAACTATTATGGATTTTGTAAAAAAAGATCCTTTAGAAGTAATAGTTTCCAAACTAGCTGCGATAGATGGCTTTTCAATTCGTGGAATAACACGATCAAGTTTTATAAGAGATTCAATGAATGTCCGTGGATTTAGGCTTCCAAAAAATGAAACGGATGTCATGAAATTAATCCTGACAGATTATGGAAATAAAAAAGGTGAATTGAAAAACAAATTGCAAAATGCTAAATCTACTGGAGAAAAATTTAGTCTTACGATGGATGAATGGACCAGCACCAAGATGAGGAGATATTTTAATATTAACTTACATGATGCTAGTGGAAAGTTTAATAATTTGGGATTGGCTCGCATAAATGGTTCTTGCAACTCAGAAAAAATGCAACAAGTTGTTCGAAATCATTTGTTACAATTTGGTATTTCGTTTGACACAGACATCGTCGCTTGTACTACAGATGGTGCTGCTGTTAATGTAAAATTTGGTGGAGAAAGTCTTACAGAATTTCAACTATGCCTTGCTCATGGTGCTCATCTTGCTGTTATGGATGTAATTTGTGATAAAGGAGATTCCGAAGAACAATTTTGTGGAGCTGATATTGGTAGTGAAGAATCAGAAGACGATGATGATTGTTTCATTGAAGATGAGGAAAATAATATTGTTTGTTCCCAAAAAAGAAATCTTAATCCAAATCTTCATCAGAATCTTGAGTCACTAAGAAAAGTAGTGAAATTCTTTCGAAATTCTACTGTTAGAAATAATATATTACAAGGTCATGTAAAGAAAATGCATAATCACGAACTTGAATTAATTTTGGATTGTAATACTCGATGGAACTCCATCGTTCCAATGATTGAAAGAGCTTTACTCTTAAAGGAATGCATTTTTGATTGTTCGAAAGATTTATGCGCTTTATATTTATTTAATGCTGTGGATTTTGAGTTATTGGAAAAATTAAAAGCAGCATTAGTGCTAATAAAATTGACTGTGGAAGCATTTTGTAGAAGTGACGCAAATATTATACAGGCCGAAGGAGCCATTAATTTTCTTTATACTAAACTGGAAGAATTGAATACCGAAATTAGTCGAAAACTCTTAGTATCAATGCAAAATCGAATTGAACACAGAAGAAATAAAAATTTAATTAATTTGGCTAAATTTATCCTGACTCCAACTATTCAACCATCCAAAGAGATTTTAAAGTATGCAAGTGAGATGCTAAAAAGATTATACACTGAAAATGCTGAAATTTCAACTGACAACGAAAATTTGGATGAAGAAGACAATGATTGCATTGAAAACCCAGCTAAGCTCTCATTAAAAGATGAGTTGAATTTAGCAATTGAGAAAGCCTTGTTGGAACCAGAACCAAAATGTGATTTTGATTTATTGAAGCAAGAGTTCGCTTTGTATAAAAGAACAAATAATAAAACTAAAAACATAACTTTATTGTACAATGCAATAAAAACCATTAAACCTACGTCTACAGAAAGTGAGAGAGCTTTCTCTATAGCTGCAAACTTTTGCACAAAGATAAGATCCAGATTGTCCGATTCTTCTTTGAATGCTTTAACCTTTTTAAAATTTTATTACTTAAATAATAAAAATAATTAATGTATTTTGATTCAATAAAAAAAATTAATTTTGAATTTGTATGTGTACCTGTTTTCATTTATTTTTTTAACTATATTTTCTAGGAAACCGCATGAACCGCAAAAACCGCGGTTATCAATTTTCACAAAACCGAAAACCGCGGTTTTAAATTATGCGGTTTTTCAGAAACCCTACTTGTAAGTATTTAAAAAAAATAGTTCCAATGAAAAAATTAACAGAATTAGAACTAAAAATGCAATTAGAAAGTAAATTTTGTCATATTTGTGAAAAAGATTTAACAGAAGAAAGAGTAATGGATCATTGCAATTTTACTGGTAATTATAGAGGTCCAGCTCATTATATTTGTAATTTGCAATTTAAAAAACCAAATTTTATTCCGGTGTTTTTCCATAAATTAATGTGCTACCAATTAATAAAGAAAACTATATTTCTCTTTCTAAGTGGGTTGAGTATGAAGAAAACAATTTTGTAGAAATTCGATTTTTAGATTCGTTTAGGTTTATGGATTCTAGTTTAGAATTATTAGCTTCTTATTTATCTAATGATGATTTATTTACTATGAGGAAAATGTTTCCAGAAGTTGAAAGTTTTTTTTTAATCAGACGTAAAGGTATATTTCCTTATGGATACCTGAATTCGTGGGAGAAATTGAACGAAACTACATTACCGTCAAAAGAACATTTCAATAGTAGTTTAATAAATAGTGTTTGTTCAGAGGAAGATTATACTCACGCGAAAACAGTGTGGGAAAAATTTGAATGTGAAAATCTTCGCGATTATTTAGAAATTTATTTAAAAACAGATGTGTTGTTTTTAACAGATATATTTGAAAATTTCCGAAAAATATGTCAAAAAATATACTCATTAGATCCTTGTCAATATTTTACAGCAACCCGGTTGTCTTGGGACTCCATGTTAAAAACTACAAAAATTGAGCTTGAACTGCTAACCGATATTGATATTCATAATTTTATCAAAAGAGGTATAAGAGGGGGTTTAACACTATGTAGCTTAAGACATTCTGTTGCTAATAATAAATATTTAGAAAACTATGATGCAACAAAACCATCACAATATATAATGTATTTAGATGTAAATAATCTTTACGGCCTTGCTCAATCAGATTTTCTACCCCATTCAAATTTTAAGTGGTGTAAAAATCTCAATATTGGTGTTTTAAACATACCAGATGATTCAGAAATAGGTTATATTTTGGAGATGGATTTAGAATATCCATCCTCTTTACATGATGCGCACAATGATTTACCATTCTGCGCAGAAAACAAACAAAATTGTGATATGAAACAAAAAAAATTAATAGCTGATTTGGAAAATAAAAACAATTTCGTTATCCACTATAGAAACTTGAAACATTGCTTAAGGCATGGTTTAATTTTGAAAAAAATCCATAGAAGCTTAAAATTCAATCAATCTCCCTGGCTAAAATGTTTTATAGATTTGAATAATTTTCATGGGCAACAAATGGTTTTGAGAAAAACTTCTTTACATAACATGACGCATTTTACCAATAAAATGGTTGCTATTCAGATGAATAGAATGCGTGTATAATATAATAAGCCCATTTATTTAGGATTTACAATTCTAGAATTATCGAAAGATGTAATGTATAGGTTTCATTATGACTTTATAAAATTAAAGTACGGAGATGATATTAGATTAAATTATATAGATACAGATTCATTCATTTATACTGTAAAAACAGATGACTTTTATAAAGATATGTTGCCTGATATCGATGCTAGATATGATTTTTCCGCTTATAATTCTAAAAACCCATATAATATTCCCAGGAAAAATAAAAAAGTATTAGGTATGATGAAAGACGAATGCAATGGTAGCATCATAAAAGAATTCATAGGTTTAAGAGCAAAAATGTATTCAATTGATATTGAAAATAAAAAAAATATATGTAAAGCGAAAGGTGTTAAAAAAGGTATTGTTAAAAATTTTACAATAAATAATTATAGAGATTGTTTATATAAAAAAAAAATATTAGTTAGACAAATGTTAAATTGTAGAAGTAAGTCTCATACATTGTATACACAAAGTTTAAGTAAAGTTTCTTTAAGTTATTTAGATGATAAGAGATTTATAAAAAGTGATAATACCCATACTCTAGCTTGGGGACACTTTTCTATCGATAAATAATTTATAATTATTAAATATATATGTATATATTGAAATTCTATTAAATAAATTAAAAAAATTAAATAAAAAAATATTTTATTTAAATTTTTATTACATCTATAGGTTTATACAACTAATAGGTTTAATTCTGGGATACATCCATGTGGGAGGGTTTTTTGGTTTTGATAACCATTGTCCAGTGCGTGTGTTAAGAATAATGTTTTTAATGTTTAGACCTCCGGTACGGTTAACATCATCCCATCCCATGCAGTTATATATTATGTTGTCCCAATCTGACTTCAGAAAGCTCAATGTATTCTCCAAATATAAAATTTTTGTAGTTGAACCAAGCAGCCAGTGCTTGAGATTTCAGCGAAATCACTTGATTTTGTTTATTTTCTTTTTTTCCGCATTCCACTTTTAAAAAAATTATTTAGAACGATAATAATTAATTAAATTAGAATTTAATTAAACAACCATTGCTTATATATTAAAAATTTGAACACACTAAAGCACATATTATATCCTATAACTTTTATGGACTATAAAACCACAATAATTTTTTATCTTAGGATAATAGAAGTACAGTTAATAAAAAAATTCTATGATGTTATTGTGTAGAATTTTTTAGAAGAATTCAAAAAAACTTATTCGAAATTGGTAAATTATAGATATTTTTTAGGTACCATAAAACCGCATACATCCTTCTATTTTGAAATATTCACAATTTTCGAATTTTGAACATTATTTTGTTATTGCTATCTTATAAAGCATATAAAACCACAAAATAATGCTATAAAAATTAGACTTTTGGTAATTTTAATTAGAAAGAACTTCCTTCAAAATTCATATAAATAAGATGAACATGTTTATATTTTAAATCATTTCAATTTGAACAATTGTGCTGTATATATAAATGATCCCAGTGTTACCTCAACGCTCACTCCACTTAGCCATCCGCGTACAGTCTGGTCACTTACCCTGTTTTATAGATACCTAGTGGGGACGAACACCTGTTCTAAGGAAATAAAACAATTAATGCCTCCACTCAAAGTTTTCCAACGTGAAACAAGGAGTGCAACAGATGCTCATCCCTACTGCGTCGAATTGTTAAGATGGCGAAGCACGACCTATGGAAATTCGTTTGTTATGCGCATGTCGAGATTATGGAATCACATTCCGTCCAATGTGTTTCCTAAAGTTGGTAATTCGTATGTGTATGACTTAAATAAATTTAAGAAGAATATTAACATCTTTCTCCTAAATATCCCTCCAAATTTTCCCCATCCACCATAATCCAAAATTCCCAAATATCCTCCGACAATCCCAAAATCCTTTCATATCCCATCCCTGTAACCAAACTGTACATTTGTATCACAGGTTCCTTCCTAAAGTTTGGTTCAAAAAGGGTGTGGTTTTGGTGCGTTAAAATCGCACACTACCCAACGAAATACCGCACAATTTCAATGGGTGGCTTTCGAGCATTCCATTCCCTCGCAAAAAAAAAAAAAAAAAAAATATAAAAACAAAATGGATTTTTTAACAAATATCAACAAACGGTTAAATTTTGACAACTGTAAAACCATCAAAATATCTGAAATGACATTAAATAAGGTTTATCATATAATTGCGATGGAGAAATTAAACACAAAGTTTGGAGAAAGGATAATTCTCCAAACAACAAATTTCAAGGTATTAGATGACGATGAAATAGAAGATGATGTCTTCAATAATGATGAAGTAGTAGACATTACAAATAATTAAAAATAAAAAAATTATTAAAAGAAATTTTACCAATCAGGTTCTCGAAATTAACAGAGAAGGAGCTGAAGAAACTCTCATCTGGTGAATATGGAGTTAAAAATGAAGGAGAGATGGGAAGATCCGCCAAAGTTACATTTGCAAAATACGACAACAACAATGATGATGATGATAATGATGGTAATGATGATGTTGACGATGAAATAGAAGATGATGTCTTCAATAATGATGAAGTAGTAGACATTACAAATAATTAAAAATAAAAAAATTATTAAAAGAAATTAAAAACACTTTTTTTTATTTTTCAAATTATATAATATAGAGATTAGGAGTTTGTCAAACCAACCGCCGCAGTTATTACCCTGCTGCTACACCTCTTCTTCCTTACCCCCTACCAAACACAATACCTCATCACATTATCATAATACCACTATAAAAATTCTATTCCCTAATACGTCTCATTATTTCGTTATCCACAACTGAAATTCTATTCCCTAATACGTCTCATTATTTCATTATTCACAACTGTCAAATATTTTACTACGTCATCTGACAGCGCCAGAACCCCCCTATATATACTACTTAAATCAAAACAAACTTCAATTAAACTATGTTTGAAAAATAAGTAAAATTGTGAAGATACAAAATTAAAGGTACTTCAAGCCGACCCATTTGCAAAATAAATTTCAGAGACCAAAATTTCTTAATGGGGGGAGGTGTTACATAATTTTATAACAACTATTTAACATAATCATATCAGACGTAACCCTACACCTTAAAATATTAGAATGAGAACACACGTGATTGCAACTGAATTATAACTAATTAAGAATTAAAATAATAATTTTAAGTTAGTATTAAGCAAGATCTCGTAATGTGAAATTAAAAGGGAAATTAAAATAAATTAAATTAAAATAAAAGGAAAATAAATAAAGTAATAAAATAAAGTGTAATTATAATTATTGAGAAAAAAACAAACAAGGAGTTTTTATTTAATCTTATAACTATATCTGTGGTCACAAGTTATAACAGCTTATGTTGACATAAGAAAAAAAAAAAGTTAAATACACCACTACATAGAGAATATTCAATAGTATATCTGTGGCAAAAAGGAAAAATCGCCTAAGTCGACATAAGACAAAAATTACTTATGTAAATATTCGAATTCTTCATCATTTGTTGCATATACCGACAAAATTTCAGCTCAGTAGGTTTATCCGTTCTAAAGATTCTTAAAAAAACTAAATGGCCTAAGTCTGTTTTGAATGGATAAGCATATGGAAAAACATACAATGCTACTTAAAACATACAATGCCACTTAAAACATACAATGTCTCTTAGAATGACAATTTTTCATGAAGGAATAAAAACCTAAAACGATATAGTTTCTTTTTCCTTTTCTATTATTATTCCTAAAAAAAGAAATTAAATGAAAAGCTAAAACGAATAAAGTCGACTTAGTTCGTTTTTCCATATTGTTTTGATATTTTTACATTCTATTTCAAATTAAGTTTTTTTTCCACATAATATTTAAAAAAATTTGAAATCATAGCTGACTTTTGTTGTTTTGATAAATTTTTTTTCTTAAAAATTACAGTTATAAGTTTACTTAGTCGTTTATGTCAAGTGCATTGATTAATTCTTCAGTGAAATTAAAAGTGAAAAGTTGTTTTTTTTTTAAAATTAAAAATAGTAAAATAGTATTTTTTTAATAATATGACGTCAAGAATTTTAAAGATAATTGAGTTAGCTAAACAGAATATTAAAGCTAAAAAACCACAAGATATGGAAAGTAGTGTTCCGGTTTTGTCGTCAGGTAGGTACATTTTATTTTGATAATAACAAAAGCAAAATGTTAAATTTACGTATAGTACCATACGAACACAATACGTATATGTATATGTCAGTGACGTTTTCTCTGGGTGTGCAAGGTGTGCACTGCACACCCAGCTAAAGTAGAGATCATTTTATAATTCGTAAAAAAAAAATTTTTTTTTTTTTTAATTTCTCCAAAAATACAATGTAATTTTATATTTTTAATTTTTTTGTACCTCACGAATGAAGTTATTGTGTCATATAAACTTCATCGCATTTGTTGTAAAGTATTAATATTCATTTATTTATGTAATACGTATGTAGTATAATTGAAAAAATGTTTTAAAAAATATTGGAAAATCAAATACTCGTATTATCAATGATTGTGTGCATCTTGTGTAGTCGCACATTTTTTCATATTCCAATTTCCAATACACTAAATGTTATTCTTTCCCATACTTCTTAAATAGTAAATTGAAAAGTCGAAATGTTTCGTCGCACTTGATAAAATTAAATGAAAACAAGAAAAAAAAATAATAACAACAATAACTATAGTAACCATATTTGTTTTTTTTTATTCTCTTTATAAAATATTAGAATTATATATAGCGAATCGCTTGTGTGCATTTTATGTAGTCGCACATTTTTCCATATTCCAATATATTAAATATTATTCTTTCCCAATCCATACTGTTGAATAATTACTTCTAAAATAATAAATAGAAAAGTAGAAAAGTATCGTCGCACTTGATAGTTGTGTTGTGTTGTAGTAATACTATTCTCTTCTCCCATGCAATATTTACATATAACAATTCTTATTATTTATAGAAATTTTTGTTTTCAAATTAAATGAAAACAAAAAAAAAATAACAACGACAATAACTATAGTAACCATATTTGTTTTTTTTTATTTCTCTTTATAAAATATTAGAAAGAATTATATATAGCGAATAGAGTTTGCACGGTTCGGTTAACCGGAAACCGAAACCGCGGTTTTCAACCTCAAAAACCGAAACCGTAAACCTCGTCGCAAAACCGCAGTTTACGGTTTTCAAAATATAATTATTTTTATAACAAAATTCCATAACAAAAATGTAAAATATAATTATTTCCATAACAAAATTCAATTTTTAAAATGTTGAAATCTACCTATTTACATATATCTAACTAGAAACCATATTAAAACCAAATATTTTCCATATTATTAACATAAAAATTAAGGTCCACTACAAACAAAACGCAACATTTCCAAGTGATTGTTTAATTTAAAATTTACAATATGGAAAAGAAGATGCATATATCATATATATAGTAATGTATATAAAAAGCATATATAAAATATGTATAAACTGATATGATAATATATTAATATATATGTATTTATATTTATATTAGAGCCGTTAAAAACTTTTAAAAATTTTAAATTTAAAAAAAATATTTTAAAAAAACCTTAGTTTGCCATGCTAAATTATTTTAAAATATTACGAATGTGTTATATTATATATACCCAGAATTATATATATATATAAATATATATATATATATTACACAAGTTTTTTTAAGTATTTTTTTAAAATTCAAATATATGCCCAAATAATGTCGTCGGCAGTGTGGGAATATTTTACGAAAATTTCAGCTGCAAACAGTGCTAACAATAAAGCTAAATGTAAAAAATGCGGAACAGAAGTGAACAATTCTAAGGGTTCTATGTCTGCAATGATCAATCACATGCGAAATATTCATAAGATTTCTTGTAAAAGATCGCACGATGATTCCCTAACAAACGTTGCTTCAACAAGTGGAAATGGGAACTCAAAATTACAACAAAAAACGTCAATAGTTGATTTTATGAAAAAAGCAAGTCTTGGAGAAATTGTTGACGAGTTGGCTACAAAAGACGGCTTTTCAATTAGAGCCATTACAAGGTCAAATTTTATTCGACATGCAATTTCTGAAAAGGGCTATAAATTACCTAAAAGTGAAAATGGAACAATGGCACTTATTCACGCCGAATATGAAAAAAAGAAAAAACTTTATGTAAGTTTTTTTGATGAGGCCAAAAAAAAAGGTGAGAAATTTAGTATCACTTTGGACGAATGGGTAAGTTCTCGACAACGCCGTTATATGAACATAAATGTACATGATAAGACAGGTAAAGTATTGAACCTAGGATTGGTAAGAATTATTGGATCATGCAACTCGGCAAAGATTCACCTGACCGTGGCTGACCATCTTAAAATTTTCCATCTGTCCTTCGAAAGAGACATTGTAGCTACCACCAACGATGGGGCTAGTGTTATGGTTAAATACGGTAGAGAATATCCAGCTGAAGTCCAATTATGTTTAAATCATGGTCTTCACCTTGCTGTTTCTAATACATTTTATTGCAAAAAATCAAAAAATAATAGCGATAATTTCGATAATGAAGCTGAAGACGACAGCGATAATAATGAAGATGATGAATTTGATAAAGATGACGAAGGTTATTCTTTGTTTGACAATGATGATACCGAATCCGAAGTTTCCGAAGAAATCAATCTAGCCGAGATATTAAATAAAGTTCGTGCTATTGTGAAATTTTTCAAAAACTCAACAGTTCGTAATGACATTTTGCAACAAAAAATTTGTATCGAACTTGGTCATGAACTACATCTAAAACTTGATGTGAAACATAGATGGAATTCAATTCATCCTATGTTAGAGACATTTTTAAAATGTAGTAAACCCATCGAAGAAGTATTAAAAGAATTAAATGCTTGTAATTTAATTCGAGGAATCGATTTTGAAGTGCTTAAACAGTTGTGCGCCATTATGGAACCATTGTTACTGACTGTTCTTGCGTTGGGTAGAAAGGATGCGAATTTAATAACTGCCAAAGGTGCAATTAATTTCTTATTGAAGAAGCTAGATGACATTGAAGTAACAAGTTTTTCCAAAATTGATGAACTTAAAGATAATATCAAAGCAAGATTGTGTTCACGTGAGAATATTGAGTTAAACTCTTTGTTATCCTGCCTTCTTCAACAAAAAGTACCAACAAAAGAAATTTTAAATTTTGGTTCAAGTTTTCTAAGTAGATTATACCCTCATATAGCGACATCAGCAGATGAAAATTATGGAGAAAGCTTAGATGATGTGAGCATTGATGGTGATATTGCTTTTCTGCAAGATGAAATCAATGCTGCAATAAATAAGGCTGCCAAAGAGGGAGTAGAAAAACAATTTAGTTCTCTAAGAGATGAATTTTCAATTTATAAGAAAACCGGCAAGAGAACTCTAATTCTTCAACAATTGTATGACGCAATTTTAACGATACGCCCAACATCCACCGAATCTGAAAGAGTATTTTGAGTTTCAGCTAATTTCAGCCGGAAATTAAGATCTCGCCTTAGCGATTACTCATTGAATTCTCTAATTTTTTTAAAATATTTTAGAATAAATAATTTCTAAACGTATGAATTTTTTTACTTTAATTTTTTATTCCCTTTAAATTTTGTAATATTTTTGTTTTGTTTAATTTTAATATTCTATGTCTAACTGTTTTATAATTTAAATTTTTATATAATATATATATATTGGTATTACAAAAATGAAATAATTGTCTTGTTATTAGTATAAATCATTGTATATATTTGATCAAATTATGCAATAAAAATTTATAAACTGAAAACCGAAAACCGAACCTGAACCGCCGGTTTGGGAAAATTGAAAACCGGAAACTGCGGTTTGTAAAAAGGCGGTTTATTTGCAAACTCTAATAGCGAATTGATTGTGTGCATTTTATGTAGTCGCACATTTTCGCACTTATGCTTAAAAATATCATTAGCAGTTTTTTTTTAGCTTTGTTTTAAATAATAAAACCCAATAATAAAACCCCATAATTAGTATTAAAATTTAAAGTGATTAATTAGAATTTAGAAAACATTTTGGACTTTATACTGTTGTAAATTAAAATAAAAAATATGAATCAAAATAACGATGTAGTTTTTATGCTTCTACAAAAAAAATTTAGTAGTTTTAGTTATGATGAAAAAAAGACCATAATAGAAAATGGTAGGCCCATTCCTGATTTAAATGACTTAAAAAGTGTATATAAGAAAAATGGTAAGGAGTATGAGAGAAAATTTAACAGTGATTTATATAAAAATAATCAGTGGTTAACTGGGTCAACGGTATTTAATAAATTGTTTTGTTGGCCTTGTATAATATTTAAAAATAAGACAGATACAGTGTGGAGTTCCACAGGTTATAGTGACATAAATCACGTGCATGAAAAAATACCAAAACATGCACTTTCAGTAAGCCATATAACAAATGCTCTTGCTTTAAATACATTTGGTGAATCTCGAATCGAGTATTTGTTTGATCACCAAAGAAAAACTGCTATACAAAATTTTAACGTAGAAGTGCAAAAAAATAGAAAAGCGTTTGAAGTATTATTGGATGTAACAGTTTTCTTAGCTATACATGAATTGCCTTTTAGAGGTCACGATGAAACTGAAAATTCATTAAACAAAGGTAATTTTATAGAAATTACTTTATGGTTTTAAAAATTTATAAGCTCAATTTTTTTAAAGGCAATTTTAAAGATTTGTGTGATTATACAGCAACTTTTGATATAGCTTTTAAAAATTTTAGGGATAATTCAACTGTTTTTAAGGGTACATCCGCATTGATCCAGAATGATATTATTGAAGCAATAAATAATACTATGATAAATTGTATAAAAAGTGAACTTCACGAAACAAAATTCGTAGCTATACAATTTGATGAGGCAACAGACATATCTCGAAAAGCTCAACTTTCATGTATTTTACGTTATGTAAACAAAAATGGTGAATCAATAGAGAGGTTTTTTAAATTTTGTGATGTAAGTAATGACCAAAGTGCCAATGGCATCAGCAAAGTAATTTTAAATCTGATTAATGAATTAGAAATTGGTCCAAAATTGGTTGCTCAGGTTTATGACGGCGCACCTGTTATGTCTGGCCAAATTAATGGTGTACAGGCCCAAATAAAAAATATATATAAACAAGCGCTTTATATTCATTGCAATGCGCACATACTAAATTTAGTTCTATCTAAATCAATACAAACTACGAATGAAACGAAGCAATTTCTCACCACTATGAGTAGTTTAGCCGCATTTTTTTCTACTTCATCAAAACGTGATAAACTTTTGCAAGATACCTTAAATAAAAAGATTCCTTCCGTATGTAATACAAAATGGTCATACAACTCTCGACTTTTAATTTTAGTTCAAAAAGAGAGACTAAATTTAATTGAAATTTTCAATTTAATTATTGACAGTCCAGATAATTGGGGTGAAAACACTACTGTTTTAGCTCGTGGATATTCACATTTTTTGTCACGGTTCAAAACTTTATTTTTATTAAATATTTTTTGTGAAATATTTTGTTTTACCGATGTATTATATAGTATCTTACAAAAAAAGTCTTTAGATATAAATACTTGTTTAAAAGAAATAACCAATTGCAAAGAAAATATAATAAAACTAAATAATAATAACAAATTTGATGCAATTCTTAATAATACTATTGAAGAGTATGGACTTGGTACTCTGCCAGAAAAAAGAAAGGAAGATAAAATTTATTTAAAAAAAATGTATGACAATATATTTAATAAAATTATTAGTGAAATAGACATACGGTATCACGATTTATCAAACATAAAATTTATCCAGTTATTGAATTGTGACAAATTTACTGAATTTATAAATAAATTTCCTAGCGATTTATTAACTTCTTTAAAAGGTACCTATGGATGTATTACAAAATTTAATTATTTGAAGTTAGAAAATGAGCTTAAAGTAATTTTTAATTCCGAATGCTATAGAAGTAAAAGTGTAACTGAAATGGCCAATACAATCACAGCTGCAAAATTAGAAGAAACGTTTTCAGAATCCTTACAACTTTGCCATCTAATAATGACAATTCCATCCACAACGGCAACAACTGAAAGGAGTTTCTCAACGCTAAAAAGGATTAAAACTTTTAATAGAAGCACTATGTCGAATGACAGGCTTTCCGCGTTATCATTATTAGCAATTGAAAAAGAATTTTTGATTCAATTAAGACAAAATCATGCCTTTGACTTTTTTGAACAAGTTGTTGAACAGTTCACTAAAAAGTCCAGAAGAATTAATTTAATATATAAAAAATTGTGAATATTTTAAGAATTAAAAAAAAAAATGAAAATACATAATAAAATATTTTTTTTTCTTTGTTTTAATTATCCTATTATGTTTTAAATGTTTTTTTTTATAAATTTAACTTTTATAGTATTTTTGCACACCCTGCGTAAATTTTCACGAGACGCCATTGGTATATGTTCATTTACTGTATAGTTAAAATTTATACTTATAGCAAAGATTATAATATAAAATATACTTTATATAATACTTTATATAATACTTTATATAAAATACTTTATATTATAATCTTTGCTTTAGTCAATTTTATACCTATTATAGCAAATATTGGAAACTATATGTAGATATATGTACATACATATATCGTAAATTTTATACCATAGATGTAGAAATTAAAGATTTTAATTTAAGTTAATAATTGTTTTTTTTTGTCACTAGTTGTAATTTTTTGTAAGAATTGAAGATTTTATTTTAAGTTAATAATTGTTTTTTTTTGTCACTAGTTGTAATTTTTTGTAAGAATTGAAGATTTTATTTTAAGTTAATAATTGTTGTGTTTGTCACTAGTTGTCGCTTTTATTGATATTGATCAGTATTGAAGTATACAGTATTAAATCAGAATGGATTACAGTATTGATCAGAATCAGTAGAAAGTATAAATAGTCAGTTTAAAAATTTTGTATATTCATTCTACAAAATAAATCTAAAGAATCAAGAACAAAAAGAATAAAAACGATTACCTATATAAATTAATGACGTTTGATTTTCCTACAATTTTTTAAAAAGAAGATCATATAAATTAAAGACGTTGGATTTTCCTACAATTTTTGGGGGCTCAACTAAAAGGATATAGACAGAGCTGGACTGGCCTACCAATGTACCGGGAGTTTCCCGGTGGGCCGTGCCGAATATTAAATCAAAAATGATTCCCATAAATATTTTTTTTATATCAAATATAAAAAAAACCCACAGAAACAATTTTTTTTTTTAATTTTTCCCATAAAAACAAGAAGTAAATATTGCTGGTGAATATGATGATGATATAGAACAGTCAAATGATAATAAAGAACATGCGGATATTCCAAGCTGTAAACTATGTAAAAATTGTATAATATGTTTTTATTCAGTTCTAAAAAAATTTAATTTACACACATTAGCATATTCAAACTTATTTTTTGTGTATAAATTTGTCATAACATTATCTTCAAGCCAAGTTTCGTGTGAAAGAAGTTTTTCAAAATTAAAATACATCTTAAATAGATTGAGAAATTGCTTAAGTCAAACACATTTAGAAGATTTTATGTTAATGTCATGCGAAAGAGATATTCTAAATGTTATTAAGAACGAGGAAATTATTGACATTTTGAAAGAAAAAAGTAGTCTGTTGAAAAAATTATTAACATAAAAAAGAAAGTAAATTACATTTGAAACTTATTATTAAAAATAAGAAAATTATTATTAAAAATTGGTTATTTTGTGAAAAAAAAATTTTGTTTTCTAAATGTTATTTTTTGTTAATTCTAATTAATTTATATTTCATTGTGAATTTCATTTCTGTTCATTTTCTATTTAATCATATATTAAACAATAAATAAAAAAGAATTAATATTATATTATAAAAATATGTGGTAATTTTTATTGACTTTAATTTTCCTCATATATTCATCAATCATCAAAAGGCATAGCTATTCTTAACTTTACTTGATTGTTAAAACAAAATGTATTGAAAAGGGCCGAAATTTTTAAATTTCCCGGTCCTAAATTCATTCTCAGTCCAGCCCTGGATATAGAACTGTAAAAATATAAAGAAGTTATTCAAAAAGTAACGTACAGTTTAAAAAAAAAAAGAAAAGAAGAAATGATGTCTGATTTTGAGACGCCAATGAATGCAAATAAAAAGGCGGAAAATGTATGTAAAAAATTCCATCAATTTCAATTTCTTCATTCAAATAACCCATAGTACTAATTTGTGCATTGCCAGCTGTTTTCAATTTCATTGTTTTATCAGGGTGAAAAGTTAAGTTAATTCTTTGTACTACATCTAACCTAATTAAATTTACATCACATCCTGTATCAATAAGACTTGAAACAAATTTATTTTTAATTTTAACCCATTTATTCATGCTTTGTTTATACTCATTTGTTTTGTACTTGACATCATAATTTCCTTTTCAATATTTCTTTCAACTTTTTTATTTTGACATTCATAAGACTTATGCCCGAATTCGTTGCGTTTAAAGCATTTTAACCCGTTGGCCTTGTTTGGACATGTCAAAATGATTTTAGGTAAAGAATTGTTAAAAGATGTAAAACTAATTATTTGTAATGGAATGATTTCAATAAAAAAAAATATTAAGGAAGTTGATGATGAAAATTGTGTGATTGAAGATAACAAAAAATATGACGAAAAAATCCCGAATGAAATTAAAAGTTTAATTGACAACTATAAGCCGAACAAATCCATTGAGACAAGTATAGAATTAAGAATAACAACGACTGACAATATACCAGTATGCCACAAACCTCGCCGACTAGCTTTTAAGCAAAAAGATGAGGTAGAACAACAAATTAATAAATGGATTCAAGATAAGATCATAGTACCCTGTTCATCTGATTATTCTAGTCCAGTAGTGGTGGTGCGAAAGAAAGATGGTTCACCACGGGTGTGTGTGGATTATCGAAAACTAAATATGAAGGTAATCAAGGATCGCTATCCAGTTCCGTTAATCGAAGAGCAATTGGATAGCTTACAAACAGTAAAAATTTTTTCAACATTAGATTTGAAGAATGGATTCTTCCACGTGAAGGTGAATGAAGAAAGCCAGAGGTTTCTGTCCTTTGTCACATGTAGTGGACAATATACATTTTTAAGAACTCTGTTTGGATTTTGCAATTCGCCTCGCGTTTTCCAAAGGTACATAAACGAAATTTTCCGGGATTTTATTGTACAAAAGTTGGTGTTGTTATTTATGGATGACATTATTGTACTGGCAAGCAGTGAACAAGAAGCTATAAAAAATTTAAAGAAGGTACTACAAAGAGCAGAAGAAGCAGGTTTGGAAATCAACTGGACTAAATGTCAGTTTTTGGAAAGAAGAGTGGAATTTCTTGGCCATATAATAGAAAACGGAACCATAAGACCGTCCAAAAAAAAAATAAAGGACGTTCAAAATTTCCCAATACCGTCAAACATCAAGGCTGTTCAAAGCTTTTTGAGGCTGACTGGATACTTTCGGAAGTTTATTGCCAACTATTCCGTGATTGCTAAACCGCTGTCAGATATGTTAAGAGGAAAAAATGAATTTAAATTTGGAAGTGAACAAATGTATTCGTTTAATGAATTGAAGAAGGAATTATGTGGGGATGCAGTTCTTAAAATTTATAATCAAGATGCTGAAACACAATTACACACTGACGCATCTAAATATGGTTTTGGGGCAGTGCTTCTTCAACGTGACAATGATGATCAACAATTTCATCCAGTTTATTATATGTCTTTGAAAACATCAGAGTTAGAAGAAAAATATGACAGCTACATGCTGGAAGTTCTGGCCGTAATTAAAGCATTAACCAAATTTCGCGTATATTTAATACATAAAAAATTTAAAATTATAACGGATTGTAACGCGTTTAAACAAACGATGGACAAGAAAAATGTTTGTCCTAAAATTTTTCGTTGGGTATTATTTCTTCAGGATTTTGAATATGAAATTGAACATCGAACAGGAGAAAAAATGAGGCACGTGGATGCATTAAGCAGAAATGCAGTTATGTATATCTCAACAGAAGAAAATTTAAATATTAAAATTAAGCAATGTCAACTAAATGATGACTCGCTGAAATCAATTTGCGAAGTTCTAACTGTCAAGCCTTATAATGATTATTTAATAAAGAATGACATTTTATACAAATATAAAGATGGATTAGAGTTACTGGTAGTCCCACAGGATATGGAGCAAGAAATTATAAGGACATACCATGAAAATGGTCATTTTGGTTGTAAAAAAGTTGAAGAACAAATTACGCAGCAATATTTTATTGCAAATTTAAAAGAAAAAATTCGGAAAATCATAAAAAATTGCGTTGCGTGTATTCTAGCGGAAAGGAAACATGGTAAATATGAAGAATTTCTACATACAATCGATAAAGAGGACGTATCATTGCAAACGTACCACATAGACCATATAGGACCGATGACTCCAACTGCTAAAATGTATAAGTACTTATTGATAGTAATTGACGCTTTTACGAAATTTGTGTGGATTTATCCCAAAGTCAACAGGGACAAAAGAAGTGTTAGATAAGTTACGGGTACAACAGATGACTTTTGGGAATCCTGCAACAATTATTTCAGATCATGGTGCCGCATTTACTTCCAAGGATTTTCAAAATTATTGTAAAGAAGAATCGATTCAACATGTTTTAACAACAACGGGAATGCCCAGATCTAACGGTCAAGTAGAGAGGATAAATAGGTGTATTATTCCAATTTTAACGAAAATAGTAGAAAAAGAATCCGCGATGTGGTACAAATATGTAGCACAATTGCAATGTTCAATAAACAGTACATATCAAAGGAGTATTGGCACATCACCTTTTAAATTATTAACAGGAGTGTCAATGCGTCAAAGGCAGAATGTCAGATTGCTAGAATTGTTGCAGGAGAATTTTTTACAACAATATCAGGAACGACGGGAAATGGAAAGAAAGAAGGCTAAGGCACAAATTAAGAAGGTTCAGGAGGAAAATCAAAAAGGATTTAACAAGAAGAGGAAAATTCATATACCTTATAAAATGAACGAATTAGTAGCGATCAAACGGACGCAATTTGTCAACAACAAATTAGCGGATAAATTTCATGGACCTTATAAAATTAGCGGAGTAAAAGCAAATGATAGATATGAAGTTATTATCGATTTACAACATATAGTAGATAGAGTCAACCACTACAGTAACAATTTTGGGCTTAACATCAACACTCAAAAAACGAAATTTATGATAGTCAGCAGAAATAGAAAACCATACCCTGGTGCGACTATTACAATTAACAACAGTCAAATCGAAAAAGTGTCCACTTTCAAGTACCTTGGATGCTGGCTAAACGAAGACTGGAGTTGTAATGGGGAAATAAAATGCCGAATTGAAATGGCCAGGAAGGCATTTCTTAAATATAAGGAGCTTTTTTGCAGCAGGAACCTCAGCATGAAACTGCGGATACGTTTCGTTAAATGTTATGTCTGGTCTGTTTTATTATATGGTGTAGAAGCATGGACAGTAAAAGTAAAAGATATGAATAAGCTTGAAGCATTCGAAATGTGGACATACAGAAGAATGCTTAAGATTTCATGGGTAGACCGTGTCTCGAACGAGGAGGTTCTCAGAAGAATGAACGTGACAAGAGAACTAATCACAACTGTCAAACGTCGAAAAACAGCATACTTTGGCCATGTAATGAGGAGTGCGAAATACGAGATGTTGCAGCTCATCGTGCAGGGGAAGATCGAAGGGCGAAGGGGAGTTGGTAGAAAACAACTGTCTTGGCTCCGAAATATTAGAAATTGGACTGGCATATCAGAAATTGGTGCACTGGTAGAATCAGCAAGGGACAGGGAGCGATACAAACAAATCACACAAACTATCATATGACGCTAACATTCTGTAAAGAATATGCAACACAAGAAGAAGAAGAAAGTTATTAAAGTAGGGCAACATGAAAGACCCAATAAAACTTGTACCAGTGCAGAACATTTAAAGCCGTGGTCATCGGAGGACCGATGAATGTCAAATGGCCGAGTGTAGGAAAATTAAAGATTTTATTTTAAGTTAATAATTGTTTTTTTTTGTCACTAGTTGTAATTTTTTGTAAGAATTGAAGATTTTATTTTAAGTTAATAATTGTTGTGTTTGTCACTAGTTGTCGCTTTTATTGATATTGATCAGTATTGAAGTATACAGTATTAAATCAGAATGGATTACAGTATTGATCAGAATCAGTAGAAAGTATAAATAGTCAGTTTAAAAATTTTGTATATTCATTCTAAAAAATAAATCAAAAGAATCAAGAACAAAAAGAATAAAGACGATTACCTATATAAATTAATGACGTTTGATTTTCCTACAATTTTTTAAAAAGAAGATCATATAAATTAAAGACGTTGGATTTCCCTACATAGATATAGAAATCTTTTTACTATGGTTTATAGGTATTATAATTTTTCAACATAAAATATTTTTATGATCATTTTAGGAATTAAGGAAAATGAACATTGTAATGTTTTAAACTGCAATGGATCATTTAAGTTAAATACTTCTACCTCTCCTATTTTTTGTAATGAAGAACTCGAAGAAATGGGAAGACAAATGGAACATTTAATAAATCCCCAACCAGACATGCCAGTTATTGAAAACACCTGCAATGACATAAGTTTTGCTGAATCATACTCTAGGAAATCTGAATTTATTTCAGAAAGTACAAGACAAGAATGATAAGTAATATTGATAATGAAATTGACACTTTGTTATCGGACTTCAATTCAGATGATTCTTGTAAAGATCCAAACTACGAGCTACCAGAAGAGTCCAATACTTCTAATAATTCTATTTTATTCAATGAAGAGAGCTGGCAGAAATGGGAACTCAACCCGACAATAATTTATTGGAAAACGAATCAGAAAGGCTAAAAAATTATAACAATAAAAAAGAAATACAAATAAGACGAAACGCTGGTCAATCGTACAATAGAAAATCTGGATTTGTGCCAAAAAGAAAAAATATTCCTCTAACAGCTTGTCGCAAAAATTGTAAAGAACATGTTTCTTTTAATATACAACAGCAAGTGTTCCATAACTATTGGAATCTAGGGTCTTATAATAAGAGAATTCTCTATATGAATTCTTTGATTCATATGGAAGATAAAAAAAGCCAAACTTTGCAAAAAAACCAACTTAACCCCAGAAATCGCAATTGCAATTTCAAATACTTTATTGAAGTTCAAGGTGCCCGAACAAATGTCTGCCAGAAATGTTTTTTGTTAGTTTTTGGAGAAACTGTTAGTTTTTTAAAAAGCGTACAAAGAAAAAAACTATCTCGTGAAGAATTTGAACTTACAGATAAACGCGGTAAGGGCAGTCCAAAAAATAAGCGTCTCTTCGAGTATAATGGCTTTTCTAAATACGAAAGCCATTATACTCGAAGAGACACTTCTAAAATGTATTTGTCAACAGATCTGACTATATCAAAAATGTTTCAATTATATCTTGGAAAGTACAACAAAAAAATTTGTATTACTACATATTCCAAGATTTTCAGTGGTAAGTAAAGAAATTCTTTAAAATTTCGAAAAATGTTTGCAAAAAGTTTTTCAAATAATTTTATTATTTTTCAGAAATGGGTCTGTCGTTTAAACCGCCTAAAGTTGATAGCTGTCATACTTGTGATCTGCTAAAATCAAAAATTGATGTTGCGAAAAAGACTAATTTGGATATAAGTTTATTAAAAAAAGAGTTAGATGACCATCATGCCAAAGCAGATTTAGCTTATAAATTGAAGGAAGAAGATAAGATTTTGTCAAAAAATGATGAAACTGTTAAAACATACACTTTTGATCTACAAAAATGTCTCGCTACACCCTGTCTAAGTTCATCAGTCGCATTTTATAAAAGACCACTTTGGACGTTTAATTTGACCATTCATGATTCAGCATCTGGGCAGCCGTATTGTTATATGTGGCACGAAGGGTTAGCCTAACGTGGAGGAAATGAAATAGCCTCTTGTTTATTTAAACACTTGTCCAATTTAGGTCAAAACAATCCCAAAATTAAACATATAATATTTTACAGTGATTCGTGTCCAGGACAAAATAAAAATTCATTTTCAAATCGTGCAAATAATTGCGAAAAATTTGTTTGGAAGGAAGTTAAATGGCTACGTTACGAAAATCCTCATTTTGGGAAAATTTATTACAAAACGTCTTTAAATGACAAAGACGAATTTAAAGAATTAAACATAACAAAAAGAGGCGTAAACACAATTACTATTCCTCAAATACCAATTATAGATGAAATTATTAAAATCGCTCAAAAGAAAAAAGACCTTTTAGACATATTGCCCTTAATAGATCCATGTTTACATTCGTTTTATGAATCACTTCCCAGTGAAGAAATTCTTTGCGACTTCCATCCGGACTTAACAGAAGAAGACGCCGATGATGAAATTTGAGAGTTTTTTGATTTAAATTTTTTTATAAATTTTATATTACTTATATTGTATTTATATTATATTTTTTATACTATGTATGATACTTGAATTGTCTTTTTGTGTTATTTACTTTTTAAAAACGAAATGAAAATTTGAATTTATTATTCTAATATATCTATTTCAAAAAAACAAAAAAAATAACTAATTTCTTTTTATCACACTTTTACAGAATTGAAAACTATCATTTATGAGAAATATTTACGTATTCTATGGATTTAGCATTTAGTGAAATAACGACTAACCTTAATACTGAATTGAGTACCTACCTTAATAATTAAAATGAGTACCTACCTTAATAACTAAAATCAAAAATAATAAGAATTGTATATGCAAGAATAAGAATTGTATATGCAAGAATAAGAATTGTATATGCAAGAAAGAGATAAAAAATAGTAAAAAAGGGTAGTAAAAAATTATTTAAAAAATTATGCCTGAGTTAGTTCAAAAATCTTTGACATCTTTATAAAATGCAGAAAAAAAATAAAAATTGTTAGGAGGAAAAACGTTATAAGTCGATATATGCTGTACTTTTAAACTATGTTAGTAACAGAAAAACAACTTAACTTCAGATATCATTTCATATGTCACGAATATCGTTTTGGAAAAATAGTCTAAGTGGTTATTTTTGCTATAACTCAAAAATCAAGCATTATTTTTATTTGATTGTTGAACAAAAGAAATTTGGCATTAGTTTACTATACATTACGTCATATTAGAACCGTAGGAATTTTAAGAGTTTTTTCAAAAATAAAATCAAAACTTTAAAAGCATTTTACTCGAAACGTCATTTTCCAACTTAGGCGATTTTTCCTTTTTACCACAGATATTCCGACAAATTTTGGTGTAATTCCGACAATTTTTGAATGAGTTATTTAAAAAATACATTTTAGCTTAAGTGAGTTAGATAGTACTCTGCACATGTAATAATGTCTTAACTTGAAATAAGTTCTATAAAAAAAAAAATACAAAACGTTATACAATCTTAAAAAGACATAAGCTTTTTTTCCTAATTTTAGATTGTTTGACCACATTAGCGACTTCATGTACTTTTAAAATAACTTAAATAACTTAAGCGATTTTTCCAAAATATAATTTATTTTTAAAATTTCTTATGTATAGATATAAGCTACTTTTCCAAAACTTTATTTTCATCCAACAATTTCTTATAATGAGTTAAGCCACTTTTCTAAAATTGTTTTTAATAATTTTAAAGAATTATCTGACATAAGCGATTATAACAAATTGCTGTTCGTTAAAATTCCGTTACAAGGTTGATATAAGATGTTTTTATATGTGTATTGTAATACAATATGTAGAACTTAAGCTCATTTATTGTAGAACAAGTGAAGTGGATAGTTGTGTAAAGATAATTTCTTTTTTATAATAATTAAAGTAAGTAAAAAAATTTTTATATTAATTAAGTATTTTACTAGTAATATTAATTTCAATTAATAGTTCCAAATCTAATAATAATATTAATTATTGTCATCGATATACCTATATAATATTTAAATTTCAAAAATGTCTTCTCGGGCATCATATCTCTTAGAAAAAGCCCGTGAAGTTATACGTTTAAGAACTGCTGCCCAAACAGGTAAATTCAATGTTCGACTTTATAATATTGAAAATATTATAATATATTTTTCATTTTACTACATATTCATGTACATACTTAGGTAATAATAATTAAGTTTCTAAAAAAGAAAAAGAAAATGTTATTATAAATGAGAATAGCAGTGAAAGGAATGCTCTTATAACAGAGAATTCAGTGAAAGGTAGGTATGCGATTTAATTTGCAAAATTTTTTTTTTTGTAAAAAAATAAGATTAAAATAAGTAAAACAAAATTCAAAAACTTTAGAAAATAATGTTAAGGATCTTCAGGCATAAACTGAACAATCAATTTCGGCAATTTCGAATGACATTTTTTTGAGTGACACAACTTTAATTGATTTTGATTCAAATAATTCTCAGAAAGACCCAAATTACATTCCATCAAATGAAGATTCATTACCTTCGATTGACTCAGATAACGAATTAACTGCAATGGGAGAAATACTTGAAGATAACCTTATGAATATGCCACCTTTAACAACTTCGATTGCACCAGAACCAGAAAAATATAATAATGACAATAGAAAATCTATAAAACGTAAACGGAACACTGGTCAATCTTATATTAATACAAACGGAAAAGAAGTAAAATCTAGAAGATTTATACGTCTGGACAACAAATGTAGAAAACAATGTGGAAATAAAATTTCCTTCTCAGAACAAGAAGCAATTTTTAAACGTTATTGGAATTTAGGATCTTATACCAGAGAATTTTGTTTATTGGTGGATTGATGGAAATTGTAAATTGTAAGTTTACTACTTTACAAAAACATGTAACAAAACCACGTCAACGCAATCGTCACATAAAATACTTTTTGCCAGTTAATGGTAAAAACATAGATGTATGTCAAAAATGCTTTATTCAATGTTTTGATGAGAGTGAAAGTTATTTGAAAACTATTGTAAAAAAAAAATTAGAGCAAGATTTAATTTTTTGTGATCACCGTGGCTCGAAACCTTCAAAAAATAAGACTGATTCTCAAACTGAACAAAAAGTAATTGATCATATTAACTCTTTTCCGGCTCATGAGAGCCACTACACGAGACGCGACAGCAGCTGCAAGTATTTTGATTCAAATTTAAACCTATCACTCATGTATAAATTAACCGCGAAAAAGAGAAAGAAAAATTAGTTAGCATGACTAAGTACTTAAATATCTTTAAAAGTAAGTTTTTATCCTTATTTATTTTTTGTATCTTTGTTTCTAAATAAATTTTATTTAAGCTATGAATATAAAGTTGAAGAAGCCCAAAGTTGATACTTGCCATTTTTTAGACAAGATAAAGGCAAAAATTGATTTTGCTGATACAAAAAATTCAGAAGCAATAGAAAGCTATAAAAACCAACAAGCTAGTCACTATTTGGAAGCTGATTATAATCAATAATAAATAATGACATATAAAGCAAAGGAGTTTGATAAGGTTTTGTCTAAGAATAATGATTCAATAAAAACTTTTACTTTTGACCTGCAGCATTGTTTGCCAACGCCTTTTTTGCAAACTTCAGTTTCGTTTTATAAGCGACAGTTATGGACTTTTAACTTGACAGTTCACGATTGTGCAACAAATAGTCCTGATTGCTTCATGTGGCATGAGGGCCAAGCAAAAAGAGGTGGCAATGAAATAACTTCCTGCTTACTGAAACATTTAAAATCGCTTGACATAAAAGGTCATGTAAAATCAGTTATTTATTACAGCGATTCTTGCCCGGGGCAAAATAAAAACTCTTTTTTTTAGTACAATGTTTTTAACATTCTTGAAAAATGCGGTAAATATTGAAAATATTTACCACAAATTTTTAGTTCCAGGTCACACTCACATGGAGTGTGACGTTGATCATGCTCTCATAGAGAGGAAAAAAAAAGCTACACAGATTCGAATACACCATCCTCACGACTGGTATAACTTCATTCGATCAGTTGGAATTAAAAATAAATTTAATGTCATTGAAATGAAACACAGCGATTTCTTTGAGTTTTCATCGTATTTAAAAAAAAATTTTCTCTTCAGAAACAGGGATGAAAATAGTAACCTTTTCAAATGGAAAGATGCCAAATGGTTAAAATATTCCAAAGAATGCTTCGGAAAAAATTTTTATAAGAATTCATTAGATGAATCTGAACCGTTTCAGTTACTGAATATTCAAAAAAGAGGTATTAATTCAGTTAATATTACTGATGTACCGAAATTACCTAAATTTATTCCTATTTCAACGTTAAAAAAAAAAGATTTGTTGGATTTGCTAGATATAATAGATCCATGTTTCCATTCTTTTTACACGGAATTACCCTCAGATAATATTTCTGATATGCTCCCAAACCTTGACAGTGAAGAAGAGGAGGAAAGTGTAGAATAATATTTTTTATTTATTTATTTTTTTTTAATTTTATTTTGAATGCTTTATTTTATTATGAATTTAAATGTATATTTTTGTTTTTTGAAATGTTTTTGATTTTGAAATATTTTTGTTTTGTTTTTGAAATATTTGTGAAATTTTATTTAATAAAATATGTATATGTAATGAAATGTAAAAAAAATAATATGTAAAAAAATTTTTGACGTTTATATTTACGAAAGAATTATTTTTTAGACAAAAATAAAACAAAGAAACAAAAAGCTTTATTGCTATACGAGTATTGCAATTTGCAAAGTAAATAAAAAATTATAAAATCATCGTTAGCAATGATGTTTTTGTTTAGGTAGCTTTTATTTTGTTTTTGTTTTATTTAGTTTTTGTTTTGTTTTGTTTCGTTTTTGTTTTGTTTTCTGTATGTAAATAAAAATTTGTATAGTAAATACTCGCTTTGCAAATGCGAATAATATCATATTCCTATTCTTTGTAATCAAAATAAATAAATAAGTACACATTTCATTCCATTCAAAAATTATTTGGTTCTGTTTCATTCTATTCTAATCAGAATATGTTATGTTTTATTCGTTTTGAAAGCTTTCAAAAGAGATCATTCATGTTTTACAAAATATAGAATGTTTTTAAAGAGCTTTTGAATACATTGTCTTAACAAAAAACTGAACTAATAATAATTTATGTCGTGTCGTGTTTAATGTTACTTTGGTGATCGTATTAGCTTAACTCAACGTTGTAGGTACCTATTAATTTATTTACCTCTAATTTTGCTTTTGGAATAATCGCTTAACAAAGTTTTTTTGTTTTTTAAATTTTGTATTTGGAAAAATCGCTTATCTTATCGAAATTTTAACTTAAGATTTTTGTTTTTTAAATTTGTTATTTGGAATAATCGCTTAACTTAATTTAAGATATTTTTTCTCTTAATTTCTAATTTGGAATAATCGCTTAAATATTATTTTACTATTTTATTCGTTTCTATTATATTATTTTTTCATTAAATTGAACTAGAATTGTAGACCAGTTTTCAACCTTCATTTTGATGTACAAAACATTGCCCTACAAGATAAGAAATTTTTCAGAAATACGTTAAAAGTTTAAAATTGTTCTAGAAAAAAATGACATTTTTCACTTAAGAACAAAATGAGATAAATATGGCATACAATTTCCTATGTCGAATACCACATGTCAGCAAAATTTGGTAGCTCTATCTTTATTTGAACTTTAGTTATGACGAAAAAACATAAGCGCTTATGTCGGAATGGAATTGCTCGGCATATGCAAAAATCGCTTAATTCAACATAAGAAAACAGTAAACGTACTCTTAGTAGATTTTTAATTTATATCTTCGTTAATGAAAATAGTTCCTACAAAAACGGTACTAATAGGTGTGATGAAAATGTCCTTAAAGGTATAAAAGAACATATAGAGAGTTTTCCTGCTTACGAATCGCATTATACAAGAAGAGATACCAGTTCTAAATATTTACATGCAAGTTTGACTCTTACGCAAATGCACAAATTATATTGTGAAAAACTTAAAAATAAAGCAGTCTCTCTTAGAAAATATTCGGAAATTTTTAAAAGTAATATTTCTTATTACATAATATTATAATATGCTATATTTCTAAATACATAATATAATCATTGGTTTTAATTTCTATGAATATCAGCTATGAATATCAAATTCAAGAAGCCTCAAATTGATACATGCAATAAATGTGATTTATTTAAAGCTCAAATAGAAGCTACAAAAAAAGAAAATAACACTAATCTTCTAATCAACTTAGAAATTCAACAAAAAAATCATCATTCTCAAGCTGACGGTGCATATGAATCGAAAAGAATTGATAAAAGTCTTGCTGCTACTGATTCAACTATTGGAGTTTACACTTTTGATCTTCAGCAGTGTTTACCAACTCCATTTTTACAAACAAATACCTCTTTTTATAAGAGAAAATTATGGACATACAATCTCACGATTCATGATTGTGTTAGCAATACGCCTTATTGCTATATGTGGCACGAAGCTCTTGCTCGCAGGGATGGCAATGAAATAGCCTCCTGTATTTTTAAGCACATTAAGAATTTTTCTAATAATAGTGAAATTAAAAATTTGGTATATTATAGCGATTCTTGTCCTGGACAAAATCGAAATTCTTTTATATGCACAATATTTCTAATAGCTCTGCAATGTAATCAAAACTTATATAACATTGACCACAAATATTTAGAACCAGGCCATACGCACATGGAGTGCGACATCGACCACGCAATTATAGAAAGAAAAAAGAAAAAAACAGATGCCACGATCCACCATCCACGCGATTGGTATAATTTTGTGCGAACTGTGAGCTCCAAAAACAAATTTCATGTAAATGGAAACAAATGATTTTTTAAATTTTTCATTGTGTTCGAAAGAAAAATTTATATTTCGATCCCGAAATGAAAATGGAGAGCAATTTATATGGAAAAATGTAAGATGGTTCAGATATTCTAAGAGCAACTTTGGAAAAATACAATATAAAAATTCTTTGAGTCATGATGAGCAATTTAAAGTATTGAATTTAGTAAAACGAGGAGTTACATCAATCAGATTGAAAGATATTCCAATAATCCAAGAAGAAATTAAAATTACCTCGACAAAGAAAAAGGATTTAGAAGATTTGTTGCCCCTTATTGATCGTTCGTTTCACTTCTTTTACAAAAATCTTCAAACGGATGACGCTCTAGACACGCATCCAGATTTAGTGAGTGATACAGAAGAAAACTAATTTTTTTATTGTCATTATTATAATATACTTATATTCAAAAATTACATGCTTTAATTTATAAAATTTATTATTGTGAAATCTGAATTATAATTTTTAGTTTTTTGAAAATAATTTTAAATTAAAATTTGAAATATATTATAATACTCTTAAGTTTGAAAATAAATTTTTTCGTTCATGAAATTATTGCCACATTATTGTCTGGTATTATTTTTTATACTTCATTTTTACTTGTAATTCATATTTGTCATAATTTTTGACGTATTTTAATTCTTTTTAATAAAATAATTTTGCAAATTAAAAAATTATTATAAAATATTTATTTAGTTTTAATAATTTTATTATTTTGCTTAAGTAACCTCTTGTTGTAATATCAATTTTGCAATAAAAACATATTTCGAAATAAGTTTAAAATATTAGTACTATTTCATTTGCAATAAACACTTAAGTATACTTTAGCGTAAAGAATAATATTTTAAGTTTATTCTATAACCACTTAAGTTATTTTTTGCTTTATTTACGTAGCTATTTAACATTTTTTTATTAAGGTTTGTACCAACATTAGTACTTCTCTAAGCACTATTTAACATATATTTTTTCAGAAATCAAATCTAAGTTTAAAATTGAATTTACTCTAAATAGTAATTTCAGACTTAAGTGGTTATTGCTTGTGGCCACAGAATTATATCTCCCTTCACAAGGCAACACATCTTAAGTCGACTTAAGATGTTCTTTTTATTATTGCAGTTCTATATTCTTTGAACAATTATTTATCTTTTGGTCAAGGTCCGGTTGTTGTATCTCTTTTTTTGCGGTTTTTATGATACTATGTTGCTTCATCTTATGTCAGTTTTTCTTGCATGTGCATTTAGTGAAACATCTTATGTTGACATTCGAAGATTATTGATTAGAAAATTTAACAATAATAAAATTTGTAAAATATCTTAATTGTATATAAGATGCTTTTACATAATTTTTAATTGTATGATATTAAAATTTACAAAAAATGAAAAAAATCTTAAATAGACATAAGATGATTTTCCAAGTGCATTAGCTCTCATTTTGTTGAATATAAGTATTTTTAGGTTAAATTGCTTAAACATTTTCTCTAAATTCGAAAAAATGAAAACCATCTTAAGTCTATTTAAGATTATTTACAAAATTTGTATTGTAAAAATCGTTGTCACTAAGTACATGTAAGATGATTTACCGACTACATGTCTGCATCACGTAACGGAATCGATCATGACATAATATGAAATGCATGAAAAAATGTTGTAGAGAGTAGAGATTAAGAGTTGAGACTACCTTAGTATTCGATATTATTGTTGTATTTTATACATGCATTTATATATTTATTTATTTATTTATTTATGTATTCTATATTAGTATATTCTATTCTAAATTTAAAATAGTAAATATCAAAGTAAAATAAGTATACATACTTATATACACACTTCTTTATAAGCTATTGCTATATAAACACATAAAAAATAAAAGCAGAGATAATATTTTGGCGGTACGAAATAAGTTCGATTGAAATAACTTCGATAAATTAAAAGTGAAATAAGTTCGATAAAATTTTATATTTTTTATATAAATTATTTACTTATTTCATTTTTAATTTGTATTACGAACTTATATTTCATTTTTAATTTGTCAAACTTATTGCATTATGAAATAAAACAAAATTATTCGACAAAATTATTAAAATTAAAAAATGAAATAAGTTCGATAAAAAATATCAAATTTTAACGAACTTATTTCATTTTTTAATTTTAATTATTTTAACGATAACGATAAAAAATATCAAGTTTTATCGAACTTATTGCACTTTTAAGTTGTCGAAGTTATTTCAATCGAACTTATTTCGTACCCCCCAATATTTTATTCCACTCAAATATGAATTATGATTAAAATGTTTGAAAATTTTTTGATATGTATTTGCATGTTCATAAAATATTAAAAAAAAATTTTATGTAAGTGAGCGATCAATGATCTTGTTTTATTAAAATAGTAAAATTTATAATTGTAGCCCACACACGATGGAGTAGGTTTTCAAACTTGGTACGCGTACTTGCTAAGTTGAATCGTGTATGGGCAAGTTGAAAGACCATTTTGAAGGTTAAAAAGTTGGTTGGATGAAATTCAAAAAATTTTGATATGGTAAAATATGGTTTGTAAACATGTCCGCGTACCAAGTTGAAAACCTTGTCCATCGTGTATGGGCTACATAAAAGAATGGAAATAAAGAAAGTGTATGAATGAAAAATTTTGTAAAAGTATTTATTGAGAGTGAATGGTATAAATTAGAATTATGTTTGATTGTGTGAATAGAAATATAAGAGAACTAATAAACACATTCACAATATTACAGAGTTTAGAGCAAAATTTAAAAAAAAGAACTAAAAAAAATCTCATACAAACTTTTACCGTGAAATCTATTATAATATTATAATTCTTAATCAATGGTAAAACAGAGTTAATATTTAAAATTATTATTGCGTTTTTTTTTAATTTAGCTATTATTGCAATAGGTTTAAGAATATAAAGTAAAAAAGTGTATTAAAGGTTTAAGACTTAATAAAGAAAACATGCCGCGCGAATATAAAGGTAAAAAGTGTCATATTATTCTTTACTTAACATTTTAAATGATTCAACTTATATTTCAGATATTACCCAATCGTGTACCAGAGCTGCCAAAATGATTAGTATGGTGAGGAGTAAAAAAATTTTACAAGTGCAAAATTCAGAAAATTCGCCAACGAATTTTGCAGAGAACTCTGAAGATTCGGGGTTAAAAAAAAGCATTGCACCAGAATTACTATCCTTATTGGACGAGGATTTTGATGATATTTATAAAGATCCCGATTTTGAAATATTGTCTGAATCAGAAAAAGAAGAAGAAATAGAATATGAGGAAATACAAGAAATGGGAAAACAAATTGAAGAAAACATGCAGAGCTTTGAAAACGAGAACATGGAAAATGAGGCAACAACCTCGCGAGGTGTTACGGAAAAAAAAGAATCAAGAAAATCAAAAAGTCAAAAAAGAAATTCAGGGAAAGCTTACATTACAGATACAGGAAATTTTGTAAAAGAGAAAAAAATGAAATTGCTGGGCATGTGCCGAAGAAAATGTATGAACAAAATTACTCCGGAAAATCAAAAAGAAATATTTGAGAAGTATTGGGCACTTGGTAGTCATAACTCCCGTCTTCAATTTATAAATAGCAATATTGAAGTTCACCAAAAACAAGTAGAAAGAATTAGAAAGGAAATAGTAAATAGAAGAAATAGAACTCACACAAATAAATACTTTTTTGAGATACGTGCCGAAAAAATTCAAGTTTGCCGAAATTGTTTTTTAGCAACTTTAAATGAAACGGAACAAATAATTAAAACTGTGACAAGCAAAAAAATAACTTCAAGTTCGGGAACAATTAGAGATGAACGAGGACTCAATATGCCAACTAACAAAATAACAGAAGAACATATAGAAGAAATTCAGCGGCACATTAACAGCTTTCCTGCTTACGAGAGTCATTATACTCGTGAGCAATCTTCACAGAAGTTTTTTCATTGTGATTTGACGCTACAGAAGATGTATCAACTTTATATGGAAAATCGTACATCACCAGTTTCATACACAAAATACTGTCAGGTATTTCATACCATGGGAATAAAATTTAAAAAACCCAAAAAAGACAGATGTAATAAATGCGAAGTACTCAAAATTAAAATTGACTTTGCAAATGAGGTTGAAAAAGTAAAATACAAAAGTGAGCAAGAAGAGCATCATTTTCAAGCAAGCCTGGGCTATAAAGCAAAAGATTTTGATAAAAATTTAGCCAAGAACAACGAAACTATTAAGGTAGTCACTTTTGATCTGGAGAAGTGTTTGCCTACACCCTGTTTAGAGACTTCCATTGCTTTTTATAAGAGACAATTATGGACGTTCAATTTGACGGTATACGATTGTCAAACAAAAATACCGGTATGTTATATGTGGGATGAAACTATTGCTAAGCGCGGTGGGAACGAAATCGCATCATGTTTGTGGAAATATTTGCAATCACTGCCAGCTAATATCAAGCAAATTATATTATATAGCGATTCCTGTACAGGACAAAATAAAAATGCTTTTGTGGCAACTATGTTTTTTGTTTTTATGCGAGAAAATTCCAATGTCGAAATAGTTGATCATAAGTTCCTCACTCCGGGTCACACACATATGGAATGTGATGTGGCCCATTCAATTATTGAACGAAAGAAGAAGAAAACGCAAATACCTTTACATCACCCACGCGACTGGTATTTCTTTATAAGAACTGCCGGTTCTAGAGTAAATTTCGAGGTAGAAGAAATGAAACAAGAAATGTTTCTTGATTTTTCATCATTCTCCAAAGATAAGCTTTCATGGCGCAAAACTGCTGAAACTGGCAAAAAATTTATTTGGAATTCTGTGAAATGGATTAGATATGAAAAGAATTTAAACCAAATTAAATACAAAAATACATTAAGTGAAGAAGAGCCCTTTCAGATATTAAACTTAAGAAAACGTGGAGTTCTTTCAATTAATAAAACAGATTTAAAACCGTGTTACACAAATCCAATTCCGATTTCTAAGGAGAAAAAGAAAGATATTTTGTCCATGATTGATTTGATTGACCCAATTTACCATGACTTCTATAAAAATCTGGTGACCGAAGATCAATCGAATATACATCCAGATTTTATAGAATCATCTGACGAAGAAAATTAAGTTTAAAATAAGATTCTAATAAATTTTTGTATGATTTTTTAAGTGTTTTTGTGACTTAAGAAAAAATATTACTTTTATTTTTTATATTTCCTATATATTTTTTTTTTTAAATTAACATTCAATGAAATACTAAGAAAATTCAAACTAAATATTTAAAACTCTTTAAGAAAATGAAATTGTGTTTAATTTGTTTTGCTTGTTTTTTAATTTTATTATTTTGAAATATTTTATTTATATGTAAAAGTGTAATTTAATAAATAATATGGAAAATTAAAAATAAAGTTTTATGTAATTAATCGCTTGCTAAAAGTAAAGTATCTTAAGTTTGAATATTTTCAAAATTTGCAGGTACAATATATCTTATGTCAACTTAAGATTTGAACAGAATCACTTAAAATTTATTATAAAGTATCTTAAGTCACTTAAGATAATTTTCCTTTTTTTAGCTTGTTTCCAGTATACAAAAACGGTAAAAAGGCAAAGTATCTTAAGTTGAATTTCCCAGTTTTTCTCTTTAACTAATAACGATATTAACAAAATCCATAAACTTTTAAATAGTGTTAGGGTATATACATAAAATTACACTGATAATATTTGTTAAAAGTAAAGAACTTTTTTCCAAATTGAATTTTTGAAGAAAAATGATTCTCCTGTAAAACTCTGATTTATGACTTAAGATACATTGCCTTTTTAAGGGAGATATATGTATATATGGTAAATTGTATTGTATTATAATACAAAAAAATACAGAAGGTTGCATCATAGATTTTTGTTTTTTATTTGATTACTATATTTTTCTTAAGAAAAATTATTGAACATAGAAAAAAATAATTCTCACAGAACGTTTACGGGTTAATAGTATAATTATAATACTACTTGAATATCTTATCAATTAAGTGGTGTTTGCGGTTTTGTATTACCAAATTTTATAATTTAACTTAAATAATTACGCTGACCATTCGCATTTGCAAAATTTTTGAATAGATTTTTTTTCTTACTTTTGTTTTCCTTAGAGGATGCATGCGGTTTTATAGTATGAAAAAATTATTTAAAAATTAAAAACTTTTTTTTAAAAATTTCCTTATAAAAGCAATACTACATAATTAAAATTAAATTATAATAAACTAACAATTACCGTAAGCAACAATGCCGACAAATCACGAAATAATTAAGATGGGATACTCAGCATATGGTTTCCATGTGAGTT
Organism: Dolichopus griseipennis; assembly: GCA_963082915.1. NCBI lineage: Eukaryota > Metazoa > Arthropoda > Insecta > Diptera > Dolichopodidae > Dolichopus > Dolichopus griseipennis. The sequence continues at coordinate 6,159,284 of OY720441.1, forward strand.
CCAAATATTGGAATGTGCAAATACTGGAAAACCGTGTTGCGCTGTATACAGATTTTTCGATCTACAAGGTTTTTGGTTCGATCGCGGAGAGGACTTCAAGAAAACGTGTAAAGTCTACACACAGGAGCAAGTATTTTGTTGTACTTGTTTCCTGCGAAGGAATGAAGAATTAAAAAGCAACGATCGAAAGTCCTAGGCAGGAAGTTTTAATTGTCAATATCACGTTGCTGAATTCGATTGCATCGAGGATGCTGAGGAATTTGTAAATAACAAAGGACCTGAATGCCTAAGTTGTTTACATAAAAATAATATTGTAATAATTTTAAGACAAAGCGAATTCAATGATAGAGCTTTGGAAATTAAAAATTTAATATTAAAAAGAGAAAATAAAATGAGTTAAATTTATCTTAAAATCCTTAATTTATTTATTTTATTGCAAAATGACACCCCAAGCTAATATGTGTGCATTATCATCTAAAAATATATCTAATTTTTTTATTATTTTATCTAATCATAATAACGATATTTTTAAAAATTTGGTTGAATTGTATGTAACCAAATCAGTCTATTTATCATGTACGCGATTTTATAATATCATAATTGTTGAATGTTTTCAACGATTATAAAATTAAATTTCAAAGATGTTAAAAAATTCATTAACTTACTAATTAAACGTTGAAGACAGAACATCTAAAAAAAATTGATTCATTCACAGCAAGTTTAAACAAAAATTTAAAATTTAAAACAAAAAAAGTTATAAAACTTAAAGCTGAAAAAAGTCTATGGTTATAGTAGACATTAAAAAAGAAGATACTAAATATGGAGTAAGAGTGTTAGTAACATTCAAACAGTTTCGTGTATCTACCTACCAATGAGGTTCATCACATTAACCGATGATGATATGATGAGATTAAAAACGCGGGGATATGGTGTTATTAACAAAGGGGCATGTGAACGTAGCTGGAAATTAAATATGATATAGTTTGAATAATATTGTAGATAATAATATGAATAAAAGACTTTAAATGAGAAAAAATTTATATGTGAGATATGTAACAAAAACTTTTTAAGCGCTGACGCTTTAATAGCTCATAAAAGTATACATTTAAAAAAACGAAAAGAGAATAGTTCTAAAAATAGTTTAACCCATTTAACACTAAACTACCAAAAAAAGCCAGTAGGCTTTTTAACATAATATACTACGACAATTCAAATTATTTTAAAATTTTGCAATGTAGTAGGCTTTTTTACTAAATTTACAAACTATTTTTAGTTTGAAGCACGTGCTGGTTCATATAAGTCATTTATTTTAATTAAAGTGAATATTATAAATTTTCAAAAGTCATAGTTATGGATAAAGTTTTGGCGTCGTAAGTTCCAATATGTTTTTTTATTATTTTATACTGTTAAAAACATTTCTATTATGTTACGAATTGTTTTTATTTTTTGTTAGAATGTCATGAGCCCTCAAAATTGCTTATGCTTTTTTAAGTGGCCGAAAAAAGCCATTTGGTATAATATGTATAAAATTTATCAAAAAATTTTTATATGGAAAATAAAATAAATATGCGTTGTTTTCTTATAAAAATTGAGTGTTTGACAAAACTTTTATGTTTCCAATCTTTAGCTCAAGACCTTTAACTTTGGTTGAAATTTTGGAAGAATTGGAAAGTAATGAAGAAAATATTTGCATTTCTAACGAAAATATTTACATAATTCCTCCAGAAAATGATGGAAATTTAACAGAGGAAGATTCTGGGGGTGAAGATTGTAGTGACATAAACCGCGTAAATGAAGGTTTTGCGTTAGAAATTACACAAAGAGTAAATGATGAAGTTAGAGAACCTGTAAATAAAAAAGCAAAAAAGGAAAAATTTAATTGGGAAAAAGGGAACATAGATGATATTTCTGCATTTGCTGACTATTCTCGGATACTAGTAAATCCTATTTTACCGCCAATAACTTTATCAAACAAATCAAGTCCTATTGATTTTTTCTTATTATTTTGGACCGATGAATTTATTGAAGAGATTGTTAAATGTACCAATGATTATTCATTAAAATTTAAAAACAATAACTTAGACGTTAAAAAAGAAGAAATAATGGCTCTATTTGGAATTTTAATTATTAGTGGTTATGCCCATTTACCACGAAGACATTTGTATTGGTCCTCATCGACAGTTTGCCGTAATGATTTAATATGTTAACATGATTGCAGTTAACATGATTAACATAGTTAACATGATTGCAGTCAAATGGAAGGACAACAATATAGTTACACTACTTTCAAATGAACATGGTGATGAGCCTCTGCACAAATGTTTACGATATTCTGCTTCAGAAAAAAAGAGAGTAGAAATAGTGCAACCACATGTTGTAAAAAATTATAATAAATTTATGGGTGGCGTGGACATGTGCGATAATCATACGAGTGCATACCGTATTGGCATACGTGGCAAAAAGTGGTACATGCCCATAGTTTTATGGACATTGGATGTTTCGATTAGTAATGCTTGGATTTTAGCTAAGTCATTTGGCATCCAAATGGACCAATTGTCCTTTAGAAGAAGTATCGCACAAGAATTGTGTAAAATATATGGAACACCTCCAATCACACCTGGACGCCGTAGTAACAATACTGCTGAAAATCCTGCAAAATATAATGGTCAGCATTTAATTTTATCTGGACAGCCACGTAGTACTTGCAAATATTGCAAATTACGTACCACAAAGAGTTGCAAGACTTGTAACATCCCCTTACACGATAAGTGTTTTATTTTATATCATACATAACTTATGTTAAAATTTTCATATATAATATATATTATGCATAGAAGTGTGCAATTATTTTTTTAAGCTTTAGATATTGTTTATTTGTTTATGAATAAATTTGTTGATTTGCTATTAAATTCTCTAAAATGTTAAAAAACATTTAATATAAAACTTTATTTTTTTCAATTAAATTAAAAAAAAAACCTCGTATTATACCAAGTGGCTTTTTTCGGCCACCCTCAAAACTTGTAAGGGGCTGCATAGATTTTTGATGTTTTGACATTTTTGAGTTTTGGGGACCCTAATTACAAAATTTTGATAGATAAAACACTTTTTTTCAAGAAAAAGTTAATTGGGTGTTAAATGGGTTAATAAATAACGAAAAATGTTTTGTGAAACATGTCAACTTTAGCGCGATTGTAGCGCTAAATGTCAATCTGTCTTGACGTGAAATTTCTAAGCGGAAAAAAACTTAAAAAAGTAAAAAATCTAATAGAATTTTTAAACTTTAATATTTTTAAAAAAACAAAAAAAATTTTGGCGTTCAAACTTATACAAAATACGAAATAAAAAGAAAAAAATATTTAAACAAAAAACGAAGTAAAAAATATACAAAAAATTAAAAAGAGGAATATAAATATTATATTAAGTGTAATATTTTAAATAAAACAAATAAATAAAAATGTCTCAACTATGTGTTGTATGTAAGAATCGTGTTGATGGGAAAGCAAGGGCCAAAGCAGTTCAGTGCAATATATGCTCTTCTACTTTTCATTCAAAATGTGGTAATATATCTGAGGATCTATTCCAAAGAATTAAATCAGATCGTGTCATGTGGAAGTGTTTCAATTGCCCGTCAGCATCTAATGAATCACAGGTAATAGAAATTACAAATGAAGAAGAGGATACAACTGAATTTGATAAAATGGAAGAAAACGCTACTCTAAAAAAAATTAGTTAAAAATAATGGTGCTCTTCTTAGCTTGCAGGAGGAGTTTAGTTCTTTTAATGTTGCCGAATGTTCTGATAATAAGAAGGCTCTATTCTTAAAAAAAAATGGGCAATGTTATATTAGAAATTCTCAAGGGGCAAACATTTCTATCTGAGCAAGTAGAAGAGTCACTAAATGAAAATAGAGTGCTACGAAATGAAAATATAAAGTTAAGAAAAAGAGTAGATAGTTGTGAGGGAAACATTACCACATTAGAAAAAAAAGTAAACAATTTAGAATACTTACTTGATAAGCCAATACAAAATACCTTAAAAAACAATGTTGTAATAGCCGGGCTTCCAAATCTAGAAAATCCGAAAAATACCATAATGGATGTAGCCAAAAAAAATAATGCTAAAATTACGAAAGACGACATATTGGATGTTGAAATAATAAAACAAAAAAATATTAGTGAGAGTGCTTACCAGGATAATTTATATGTAATTAAATTTAAATCTGAGGCTGCAAAAAAAGAGTTGATGGAAAAAAAAGAAATTACCCTCACTTACTCACAGCTAGGGTGTGAACCCGGTTCTTGAGAACCGGGAAATAACCGGGTAGAATATTTAAGAAACCGAACCGAGAACCGAAAACCAATTCCCGGTTATTAAAAATTTAAAAAATCGTTTTTAATCGAATTGAAAATAATCCATATTCTAATTTGACACTTTTTGAAAAATGCTCACAATACTTACAAAATACATATTTGTGCGTGTACAGTATACTATATATTTTTGAATATTGTTTTTTATTTTTTGCAATCTTTTATTTCAATGTATGTAATATATATTTTGTCAACATATACATAGCTTTTTTATAATAAATTATGTATGCACATATGTAGTATATGCTTATATAAGAGCATGTAAATTGCAATTGTTTATTATATTGAATACAATCAAATATAGATTATCAGAAACAGAAAATCGAAACTGGCCATATATAGGTAATTGATTAAACAGTATACACACAAATTTATTGGATAAGTATTTGTAATTTGGTTTGCTATTATAATTGAAATAAAATGCGTATAATATGTAAAAGCAAAGAATTAAAAATATTGACAAATACATACTAAAATAAGTACATATTTGTATTGTAAAACCTTACAAAATATTAGAGCGTTTATTTTCGAAAGAAAAGCGAAAGTAAACAAAAGTCTTATTAGAAATTAGAACATATTATTATAATAGATAATAATTGTGTTAAATGTGCATTAGATTTTGCTGTATGGTGCACTAAAGAACATAATTATATATTTTTAAAATTTAAATTTTATCTTTTAACTTTTTCGAAAATTATTTTAAAATATGTCAAAATCAATTGTTTGGGATTATTTTAAAAAAATATCCAAAAATCAAGCCGAATGTTCAATATGTAAAGCAAAATTAATGTGTTCTGGCGGTTCAACTTCAGGACTTATGAAACATTATAGAACGGCTCATGGGGAAATGAAAGCAGAAGATGAAGCTAGTTTGCCCGAGTTAAAAAGACAGAGATCACTTTCAAATTTTATCAAAAAATATTTAATTGATGAAGAAATTGCCAAACTTGCTTGTAAAGATGGACTGAGCTTTAGAGTCATTGCTAATAGTGAATTTCTTCAAAAAAGTTTTGCAAAATTCGAATTTGACAAAAAAGCTCCGACCACAATCAATGGTGTTAAAAATTCAATGATGAACTTTTATATGAAAAAAAAGGCAGAATTGGCTGAATTTTTCAAAAATGAAATTAAAGAAGGCAAGCGGTATTCGATTACATTAGATGAATATACTTCAAAACGAAATAGAAGATATGTCAACATCAACGTTCATGATGAAAAAAGGCATTGGAACTTAGGCCTCAGTCGAATAAAGGGATCGTTTGATAGTGAGACTGCTATAAATATGGTAACAAATCGATTAGAAGAATTTAATCTTGCTTTGAATGATAATATCGTAGCATGTACGACTGATGGAGCTTCGGTTATGATTAAGTTTGGCAAAAATATTCCGTTAATTCACCAGCAGTGCTTAGCACATGCAATTAATCTAAGCATTTGTGATGTTTTATATAACAAAATTCAGAATGTCGATCAACTAGAAAATGAATTTTCTATCTGTAATAACAATGATGATACTGACATCGAAGCAGATGAAGAAGAAAACCTAGTCGAATTCGAATCTCCAGACTTTTATCCAGAAATTCGTAAAAACTTTGATTTAGTCATTCGCAAAGTTCGAAAAATATGCCGAACATTCCGTAAATCACCATTGAAAAATGATTATTTACAAGAATTTGTCTCGGACAAGTTTAATGGGCAGCATTTCAATCTGATTATTGATGTAAAAACACGCTGGAATAGCCTTTTGCATATGTTAGATCGATTTTTAAAGTTAAAAGATTGCATTCCAAAAGCCTTAAGAGCAATTAGATACGAAGATTCACTAGCAGATTATGAATGGCAAATAATAGAAGAAGTTGTTCAAGTTTTAAAGCCACTTGAAATTGTGGTCAAAGAACTATCAACCAAAGATGCTACACTTTTGAAAGCTGAATCTTCGTTTATTTTCCTATCAAATCAGTTAAAAGGTAAAGAAGATAGCTTAAGTATTAACTTAAGAAAAGCTTTGACTGAGAGGTACTTGCAGCGTAAACAAACGGATGTTTCGGCCCTACTTCAATATCTGCAAAATCCACATTATAAAAATTCTGAATCTACGGAATTTCCTGTAGTTTCACGGTTTACTATGAAGAAATGTGCAGAGGTAATTTACAAACGCCTATATGCAGAAAAGTCTAAAGAAACTGAAGAAGAATGTACTGCTACTGCTATAGAAGCCGGTGCTGAACTAAATATGACTGAATCAATCAATAATCCTTTGCTTAAAGAATACTACAATGAAGTGAATAAACTTGAATTTCCTAGTACCTCAAATATTAATAATCAAGAAAAATTGAATATAAACAATGATTTTAAACTTTTTGAAGCTACTTTAAAACGAACCGACAAATTTGATCGGTTGCGCTCTGCACTTCTCACAATTAAACCAACAAGTGTAGAGAGCGAAAGAGCATTTTCTGCGACAGGACTATTTTTAACCAAAATTCGTTCACAATTATCTGACGATACTTTAAATGCACAAGTTTTTTTAAAATTTTATTTTAAAAATCTTATGAAACTAAGATAATGACTAATGAGTCTAATTATATTTTTAATTTCATATTTTGTACCAATTAATAGACTTAAGATTAAGACCAAAAATACAAATGGCAATAAAAAATGTTAATTAAAATAAATAATATCAATGTTTTTATTTTTTATTTCAATTAGAAAAAAATTTAACTTAAAGATAAGTTTCATTATTATTAAATCGAAAGAACCGGGATTCCCGGTTCCATGAAAATTTTTCTGATACCGGTACCGGTTCCTCATTTCCGGTACTCATGCACACCCTACTCACAGCTGAATTAAATTTTCCAAAGAGTAATAGAAACAAGGAGATTTACTTTCGTCAACATCTTTCATCATTACAGTCTAGCTTATATTATGAAGCCAAAAATATCAAACTTGCAAATAAATTTAAAATTCTTTGGGTTAAAGATAGCACAATTTGCTTGCGAAAAAGTGAAACTAGCATGGTCCATAAGATTACATCGAAAACGACATTAATCGTTTATACAAAATTCAATGTTAAGAGCTTTGGGAAAAGTGACTACAGAACCATACATTCACAAGAGCTTGAGGTAAACTTATATACAGGGCACTTACTTATTATTGTAATGTTTTTGATATTTTTCCTAAAAATTTTGATTTTTTATTTCTTTACTAAAATATTTTTTTATTATATTGTCACATAATCGTGCGTATAAGCATCATGTAATGTTACATAATGCTACAAATGCAAGCGCCACATAATGTTATATAATTAATTAAATAATAAATGTAATCAAGACATGTAAACAATTAAATCGTATAAACAAATGACATGTACAAATTGTATTGGTTCCTAAAATCGTATGATCATAACGCATTATTTTAAACATACGCCCATTCCTAATATGCATAATTGTACAGTTTTAGTTTTAGGAAAATAATAATGTTAATCATGTATTTTTCTAATTTTAATAAACAATAAAGTTCTGGCAATCGAAGAAGAAAGTCATTATTATTATTCATTATTGGCGACGAGGATGGGATAAAAAAAAAATAATAAAAATATTAATAATATGATGTGTAGTGTGTAACACATTGTGGTTTGTGGCAAAAGCTATATAACTCGTATAAAATATTTAATATTTAATAAAAAAACTAAAACCAAAATCTTGAATTTTAATTAGATACAAACAGTCCAATTTCAATTCTAATAGAATTAAATAAAACAAAAAAAAAACTAAAGACAGAAAACGTCATAAAATTATTGAAATTAGAAATTAATTAAAGAACAGCTGCATATTACAAAAAATTTTACATCTTTTAATGAACTTACAAATTAAATCTAATGGTTGTCACATACCTAACTAAATTTAAAAAAAGAGGAAACAAGTGTTAAAGCCAATGAATAAACTAAAGTAGCAAGCAAGAAAATCACCGATTTGTAATTTACTTACCCAAATTCAATTTAGAAATTAAGAAATTTTGTAATATTTAATATTTTTTAATTTTAAAGAATAAAATTTTTTTGTGTGAGATTAATATAATTTTACAAAGTTGTAATAAATAGAATATTAATTATTAGTATATTATAAGCTACTTATAATCTTGTAACACAAAAAGAATAAAAATTTAAACAAAAATAAAAATAACTAATTAAATTTACAAATAAAATTTTAGTGATATAATATTGAATTAATCAATTAATTAATCAAAAAAAAAAAAAAATCAGAATAAAGAAAAAAACAATACAAATATTTGAATTCATAAAATTTTTTTAAATACAGCTAAATTAAAGAGGAGTACACAAACAAGTCCTAAAACTTCTATATTAAATATAAAGTTGTTTTTTCTGCATTAGTTCAAACCAGTGGTGGAACTTCGTATTCTTTTTAGTGAATTACAAAAAAAATTGTACCAAAAAAATTGTACTATCAAAAAAAAATATTTTTAATTAATTCCCATAACATTACTGTTCAATAAAAAATATTATTGTTTACAAAAATTTTTTATAAGAAAAATATTAAATTTTTTCTATAGCTTTCATTACAATTAACCGACTTACCAAAAATTTTAATTATTTCCATCTTATAAACTAAATACAAGTCAGTCCATATTGTGGTAATATTATTAATACTTGTTAAATAAATTGAATTTTAATGGAAATAATAATATTGTTTTGATTGAAGTAATTAGTAAAAAATTTTTTTTGTAATTTATTAAAATCAAGTAAATTTGAAGTTTAATCCAACACATTGAAAATATTTTTCTACCTTGTCTGTGACAATTATCTTCCACTATGTTACCAAAAGTATAAATTGTATTTTGACATGTCCCACCATAAATTTTTAAAATTTAAATCTGGGGCAATAAATTAAAATCGCTTAAGTCGAGATAAGAGAAAAATGAGATATTTGTACCACTGTAATCAGTGAAAAATGTACTATATTCTGGCCCAAGTTTGGCGTTTATATCATTTACTTAGGAAAATATTTCCGCTTAAATCACCAACGCACACCCTTGCACACTTTATAATGGCTTAAGTCATCTTAGATTAGCAAAATAAAAAACTCTGTGGCTAAAATATAAAAACGCTTAAGTCGAGATAAGAAAAAAACAAGTTATTAACACCATCGTATTCCCAATATAAAAATCGCTTATCTGACAAAATCTTGTACCATTTCAGCAATTTAAATACGAGATATCATAAAAAGTAAAACGCTTAAGTTGGTGATGATATGGTTTTACATTTGATGTACGCACTTAACTCACTTAAGAAATAAAAAAATAAAGTTTTTTTTTAATAAAATAGCTTAAGTAAATTTAAGCCATTTTTAAGTAAAAAAATAATTTTATGATTTTTAATATTACACGCAATATTAAAACAGCTTACCTCAAATTAAGTCATTTTATCATATATTTTTTATAAGATGTACTTATATCGACATAAGTGTTTACATTGAGTTAATTTTTTTAAATTTCGATTCAATTATGTCAGTTAAGCGTATACATAAAAATTGTAACGGGATCGTAACTGAATACAAAGTGTAATAAAGCGATTATATTGAGTGTATGAATTAGTTTTTGCTGTAAAATAAGACAAAGCGGAACGTTTATTATTTTGAACAATTTTATTATTTTGAATTTTATAAAATAGAAATTTAAAAAATATAAGTGAATAAAAAATTAGATATTATTAATCATTATTATAATAAAATTAATTAAGTATATTATAACTATTAAAAGCTGGGAAAATATGTCATCACGTAGTATTAAAATGGTAGAATTAGCACAAGATTTAAATAGTTCTCGCGGAAGATTTTGTGGTAAGTTTGCATTTTTTAACTGGTTTATTTGATTTAAAAAGAATGTTTTATTTTTATTCTTAATAATATTAAAATTTTTGTTTTATTTAATAATTATAATATTCAAAAGAAGTTAAAAAAATCATAACAACAACTACTTCCGCAAAAAGTGACGACAACAACAGCAATAATAATATTGAGAAAAATGTTGATTTTGAATCGACCAGTAGCTCAGATTTTGACTCTGATAATTTCGTAGCTGATCCAGATTTTGTTATTCCGGAGTGTGAAAATTTATCACTTTTAGGGGAGCAAATTGAAAGAGAATTATTAAATTCTTCATTAGTTGAATTGGAAAACACATCTCCGAAACCAAAAAAAAATAAAAAATGTGATTCCCAACAGATTAGAACAAAAAAAAGAAATACTGGTCAATCATATGAAATCAAAACAAAAAAAAATACCTGCCAGAAAATTTATTCCACTAACAAATAATTGCAAGAAAAAATGCAAGGATAAACTCTCTATTTGTGAACAACAAAAACTGTTTGATAGCTATTGGAAATTGGGATCATATAACCAACGAATTCTTTTCATAAGTTCTTTAATAATTATTGAAGAAACTAAAACAGAAACAAAAATAAAACATCTTACTAAACCAAGACAACGCCTACATCACATAAGATATCAAGTACATATTGAAAAAAAAATACTTGAAATATGTCAACGTTGTTTCAGACAGTGCTTTTGCGAAACAGAGAGCTTTTTAAAAAGTGTGGTAAAAAAAAAATTGTCGCACCCAAACCTAGAAATTAAAGACCACAGAGGCGGAACTAATATGATTAAAATTTCTGATGTAGTTATTGATAAAGTAAAATCGCATATAAACAGCTTTCCTTTGTATGAGAGTCATTATACAAGAAGAGATACAAGTTTGAGATATCTTCATGCCAATTTATCAATCACAAAAATGTACAATCTTTTTCTTGAGATGTATCCTGAAATTAAAATAAGTCTTATTAAATATATTGAGATTTTTAAAAGTGAGTATTATGGATGATTTGATACCTAATTATTTTAAATACGTTTTTTTCCTTTATAAAATTCTCTAATTTCAAATTTAACGTTTTTTCTTGTATTTTAATAGCTATGAAAATTAAATTCAAAAAACCTCAATTAGATAGCTGTAGTAGATGTGATTTACTTAAATCTAAAATTGATGTAGCGAAGCGAAGCGATGTGTCTACAATTCAGCTGCTAGAAAATGAGTTATCTGAACATCACAGAAAATCGGACTTTGCATATGAAGTAAAAAAAAGTGATAAACTACTCTCATTGTCAAATAAATTTATTCGAACTTTCACTTTTGATTTGCAACAATGTTTGCCGACCCCCCTTCTTCATACATCAACATCATTTTATAAAAGACAGCTATGGACTTACAATCTTACCATACATGATTGCCTAAGTAACAGTCCTTATTGCTATATGTGGCATGAAGGAATTGCCAAAAGAGGAGGAAATGATATCGCTTCTTGCCTATTAAAACATTTACAGTATATAGATAATTATGAGCAAGTAAACCACGTAATATTTTATAGTGACTTCTGTTTTGGCCAAAATAAAAATTCATTTGTTAGTACCATGTTTGCAACATTTATTCAATCAAGCAATAATATTAAAATTATCGATCACAAGTTCTTAGAGCCTGGTCATACTCATATGGAGTGTGATACTGATCACGCTCTGATTGAGAGGAAGAAAAAGCGTACTGATGCAAAGATACATCATCCGAGAGATTGGTACAATTTCGTTAGTACTGTTGGCATAAAAAACAAATTCAATGTGATTGAAATGATGTATCCCGATTTTAAAAATTTTTCATCCTTTTCTAAATCAAAATTTATGTGGAGGAATCGTAGTGAAAATTCAACACAATTTATTTGGAAAGAAATAAGATGGCTTCGTTATGTCAAAGAATACTTTGGTAAAATTCACTACAAAAATAGTTTAAACGAAAGTGATTTATTCGAAATACTTAATATATACAGAAAAGGGGAGTAAGCAAAGCTAAAGTGGAAGATATTCCTATTATTGAGGAAAAAAATAAAATTAGTTTTAAGAAAAAAAAAGACCTTGAATCTATTCTTCCTTTAATAGATCCGTCTTTTCATAATTTTTATAAAAGCCTTGAAACTGATGAGTTACCAGACATACATCCGGATCTGATAGAAGATGATTTTGAAGAAACGAATAATTAAGTTTTTTTAAAAAATAAATATTGTTTGCTAATAAAAACTACTCTTACTGTTTGGAAAATTAATAACATTAATATCAAAAAATTTTAGTTTATGCATTGTTTTCAATAAATTTGTGTTTATTTCAATGAAATATGAATATTTTTTTTTTATTATAACAGCTTAAGTCGTCTTAAGCTATAAAGTAGGCATTTCTTTAAGTTTTTGGTAATGTCTTATCTGAAATAATAATTTTGATGTGAATATATTATTTAAATTAGAATCGCTTATGTTCTATTTTCTTAAATAACTTGAAGTATATTGTAATTTGAATAAAGGAGTGTATGAAATCTTTTAGAATAAATAATAATGAACTTAAAAAACAACAACTTCATTTTTATTCTCTACACATATTTTTCAGAAATCTATTTAAAACTTTGAAAACCCGTACTGAATAATTTAGTATTTCGACTTAAGCGGTTTTATATTTTAGCCACAGAACTATAGTAGTATTAAAATACTTCTATTTAAGTCGTTATATCAAAAGAACTTTTTTTTCTCTAAATAAAATTCTTCGGAGAAGTAAAAAGGCTTATTTGAGTTTAGCGATTATAGCAAATAAAAATTTTACTAAAAAAAATTCTAAACTCGAGCTAAGCGGATATATTAAAATTTGATTTAAAATATTCTTAAGTCAATTTTAGCGGTTATATCAGTTGAAGTTCATACAATTTTAGTAAAACTAAGTAAGTTAAGCTATTATAAAAAAATTTAACGGCATTCTAACTGAATACAAAATGTAATAAAGTGTTTATATCGAGTGTATCATTCAGTTAGCGCGTGGACTTAAGAGTGTAATGTTGAAGTTATTTACGTAATTTGGATTGAAAAGTAACAGTTTTTTTAAATTAAAATAATATTATTAAATAAAAAAGTTTATGAAATTGTTATATTTATATTGTAATATAATAATATAATATTTATAATATTTATTTTTTAACTTTATCAAGTAAAATATTTTAGTGTAAGTAATAATTTTAATTTTATTTTACTTTAAGGCTTTTGAAATTTGAATAAACTGTACAAATCTATCAAAAACCAAAAAAAATGAGGAAAAACATTTTAATAAATGCTAAATAATATCAGATTACTTCCTTTTAATTTTACTATTTTTAAAAATTACAGAAAATTAATATTACAAAAGTAATAAAATTAGTTTGCATTTGTAGTACAAAATGACGTCACGGGCAAGAAATATTCTTCAATTGGCCAAAAAAATAGTTCACACTCGCCAAACATGTAACTGTAAGTTTCATTATGAAAATATTCTTATTAAAAATTTAGCATAATTTTGTTCTCTGTTTTGACAAAGCTGAAAACTTTGAAGAAAAAGAAAATTTACCATCCACCTCAAAAGCGTGTTCTTCAATGCCGTTAGTAGACCTCATACCATACCAAGCGGATCGTTCTCCAGACTCAAGTCTTGACTTTGATTCCGATGACACCATTGCCGATCCAAATTTTTGTCTACCAGCTGAGGACGATACTAATCAAAGCAATGAAAGTGAAACCCAATTAGAAATTCTAGGACAACAAATAGAAAGTAATATTTTGCTTAACTTGTCATCATCTCGTACTTAAGATACCAAGTATGATAGTCAAAAGTTAAGGCAAAAAAAAAACGAAATTTAGGTCAATCATATGTAAATAAAAAGGGTAGAGTCACTAAGAGAAAATTCAGGCGCTTGCAAAAAAATTGCAGAAATAAATGCAAGGATAAACTATCTCATACAGTTCAAAAAAAAATTTTTGATAGTTATTGTACATGCTTTATATTTCGTCATTAATCAATATTGAAGAGACAAAAACTAAATTGAAAACACATCTAACCAAACCTAGAAATCGCTCACATCATGTAAGGTATAATTTGCTAATAGATAACAATAAGGTAAAAGTCTGTCAGGGATGTTTCAAACAAACTTTCGATGAAAGTGAAAGTTTTCTTAAGAGCGTTGCAAAGAAAATTTTGAATCATCCAAATGAAGAGTTTAAAGATTGTAGAGGTGGGGGTGCTACTGAAATACTTAAAATTTCTGAAGATGTTGTAGAAAAAGTTAAATCTGTGTCTACAAGCGATAACCGCTTAAGTCGACATAAGAAAAAATCGAATTAAATGTACCATACGTAATTCCTTATACCAATTTGTCTATACCCACTTATTTTGGTTCATCTACGATACATTATAATAAGTTTATTTATAAAACCATTATCACTGACCTCGCTAAAACTCTTAATCACATTTGCAATAGTAACTTAAATAGATATAAACTTTCGCTAATAATACTTCTCTTTATGCAATAAAAACTTATTTAGTTTTAGTTTATTATTGCTAGCGAAAAAACATTTTACTTCTCACAAAATATAAGAAAAATCATAATCTCTTATCTCAAATAAGCTTTTATGGTACATTTTGAATTCAAATAAATAAAATTTTATTTTGAAATAAGTTGTTATTGCACATTTTTTTTGTCACAATAAAAATGTTATTTCGAAATAAGACTATATTGAACATGCGATATTTTTCTAACGGGATCTTAACTGAAACAAAGTTGTTATGATGAGTGTTTTCTTATACTGAATTTTAGTTTAAGTTTTTATGTGGCGTGTTACAGTGGGTTATTTTTTTGGAATATAAATTAAAAATTATATAATTTTACTATATTGGGAATTAGATTTTATTATAAAAGCTGATCTTTTTGTGTGCATAATCTTAAAAATTTTTATATTTTTTTTCGAAGAATAATGTCAAAACGTACTTTAAAAATACTGGAACTTGCTATCGTTATAGCAATCCTTCCGGCCCCCGAGTGAAAATCGGAAAGTAATACAAATATTTAAAAAAAAATTGTTAAAGCATTACTAAATCCAAATTTAATTTTTTGTAATATTATTATTAAATTTTCTAATATTAAAAATTTTTATATTTCCATATTACATATTTCGACCCTCTATAAAAAATTTAAATTGTAAAATCCATATACATATAACGACACTAAAATTAACTTCGTAACAACCTTATGCCCGAACCATAATGCACATATGTACGCATAGATAAATTTCATTTTTTTAACGACTCGACATAGCAAAATGTCAAAACTAGTCAAAACATACAAAAAACATAGTTCCACCCATAATGACATAAAAGCGCATAGCTAAAATTTTCCTTTGTCGTATAAAAATTTCTGAACAAATACTTCAGAAATTAGGCTTTCAACAAAATTATTGTCCCCTTCAATAATATCTTCCACTTTTTTTATTTCAATTTA
This sequence comes from Dolichopus griseipennis, assembly GCA_963082915.1. Classification (NCBI taxonomy): domain Eukaryota; kingdom Metazoa; phylum Arthropoda; class Insecta; order Diptera; family Dolichopodidae; genus Dolichopus; species Dolichopus griseipennis. Next base: position 6,175,048 of record OY720441.1, read on the forward strand.
ATTTTTTTTAGAAAAATTTCTTCTCCCTTCACTTCAACTGTCAATTTAGCTATGTAAAGCTATGTTTTTTCAAAACATTTTGAATTACGCATAGCTATTCTATGCTTAACGAAAACTGAACGAAAAAAAACAAAAAAAAAAAAAAATTTACATATGTCATTATGGGCGGTTGCATGCTTTCTCCATTAGTAGATATTTACATACGTAATTTTGAAGTTTTGCTATGCTATGTCTATGCGCATTATGGTTCGGGCATTACTCATCCTATCAAAAATAATATAAAATACCATTAAGTAGGCCATGAAGTTGATTACTATGAACTATGTTTAGTTTTTTTTTCGTATATGTTAGTCTTTGTTAAATCGTAAATAGTGAAGTTTGTTTTTGCGTAATAATAAAAATTTAAATATATTTGTTTGTACTAATGTCGTCATCCAAAATAAGAAAAATTGATAGCGAGTGTCGAATGTTTAACGAAAAATGGACAATAAAATATTTTGTTGTACAATTTAAAGATAAAATAATGTGTCTTATTTGCAAAGACACAATTGCAGTTTTTAAAGAATATAATGTGAATAGGCATTACACATCAAAGCATTTCGAGAAGTACTCAAAATATAATGGAGAATTACGTAAAAAAGAAGTTAAAACTCTCAAAAAAACACTTTCAAATCAATAAAATATATTTAAACAAATGTCGAATCAAAATATTTCTTTAGTACGAGCAAGTTATCATGTTGCTAAGTATATTGCTGACGCAGGGCGGCCATTTACAGACGGCGAATTTGTGAAGAAATCTGTATTGAAAATAGCAGAAGAAGTATATCCAGAAAAATTGAGTGCATTTAAAAATGTAAGTTTATCTGCAAACACAATAATGAGAAGAATTGAAGATATTGGTACCAGCGTTTTTTCGCAGCTAAAAGAAAAAGCAAAAAAATTTATATTTTTTTCAATTGCACTCGATGAAAGTACAGATGTGTCCGATACCGCTCAGCTTCTTATTTTTATTCGAGGAATAAATGATGCTTTTCAGATAACTGAAGAATTAGCTGCTCTCAAGAGTCTTAAGGGAACAACCACTGGAGAGGATATTTTTCTTAAAGTTTCCGAAATAATGACAGAACTACAGTTAAATTACAAACAGTTGATGTGTGTAACTACAGATGGTGCAAAAAATATGATTGGAGCAAATATAGGTCTCATTGGGCGGATTAATAAGGAGTGTGAAACACTGGGGATAAAAAAACCTATGCACCTACATTGTGTTATACATCAGCAAGAATTGTGTGGAAAAATATTAAATGTAAAATCTATTATGTCAGTAGTTATTTCAACAATTAATTTTATTCGGAGACATGGCTTGAACCATCGTCAATTCCAAGAATTTCTAACATCAATTAATGCTGAACATGGTGACGTTCTTTATCATAGCGAAGTTCGCTGGTTGAGTAGAGGGAAAGTATTAAAACGTTTTTTTGATCTTCGTCATAAAATTGACATTTTTATGCACGAAAAACAAAAGCCTATTGCTGAATTATCAGATGATGCATGGTTATGTAAATTAGCTTTTTTAACCGAAATTACTGCACATATTAACGATCTGAATTATAAGCTCCAAGGTAAAGGAAAATTAGCATATTCATTATTTTATGATGTAAAATCTTTTGAAGTTAAATTGGATTTATTTAGAAACCAGCTCGTCAATAAAAATATAGCACATTTTCAGTGCTGTTCAAAATTGTTGGAGACTCAGCAATATACAAATGTTTTCCCTTATGTAGAATTTTCAAAATCAATAGAATCACTGCAAAATGAATTTATTGTTAGATTTAGTGACTTTAAAAAAAGCGAAAAAAAATTTAATTTATTTCGAAATCCATTTGATGTAGAGGTGAATACTGTTGAAGAAAATATGCAATTAGCATTGATTGATTTGCAAAGTAACGACATTCTGAAGGATGTACAAAAGGAAGGAAATTTGACTGAATTCTACCAAAATTTAGATGCCACTATATTTCCAAATATTAAAAAATTTGCAAGTGAACACATCAATATTTGGAAGCACTTATATTTGCGAACAAACATTTTCTCGTATGAAATATATCAATTTTGTGAAAGATTGACTGATTCTCATTTGGCGGAAATTCTGAGGATATCAGTTTCTCAAGAAAATATAAACATTAATGATATTGTAAATGCAACTAAATCCCAGTTGCATAATTCTCATTAATGCCTTTTTTTAATAACTTTTTCAATAAAAATAAAAAAAAAATATAACTTATTAGTGTTATAAATTTATTTAAAAAATCTTGCATACAAAAACTTTTTTTTTTCTTCTATATTAGTGCTTTTATTTTTGGCCCAGTTCATATTTTTTAAAACTCTATTTGGCCTTTCGTTCGAAAACTTTGGCGACCACAATAGACGGTTAGCGGAAATAAATAAAACATTAATAAAATATTATGCATATGTGTATAGTGTGTTTTTTTTTTTATATATCTTTTCTTTGTTACTACAATTTTGGTGTCAGAAGTGAAACATATTGATGTTTTGATATAAAATAAATAAATTTAAACAAAATTTTATTTATTAAAAAAAAAAAAGAAAAGAAGCAAAACAGGCATTGAGAGTTTAAAAAAAAAAAAAAAAACAAAACAGAAAATCAGACAATAGTAAATACAATATTGCATTTTGTTTTTTTTTGTTGTTGCTGTTGTTGTTTGTAAAGTGCTGCTATATTAATATAATAATAGTACAGTACTGACAAAAGTCGGAGATAATAAAAAAAAAAAAAGTAACGGTTGCATTGCAATAAAAATGAATAAAATGGAGATGTTGTACAATTTAAAAGTAAAAGAGCTAAAAGAAATATTAAGAAGCAAATCCTTATCCACAAGTGGAACAAAAACGGTATTGGTTCAAAGGATAATGAATAGCGAGAACAGTACTAATAGTAATGGCGATATCAATGAAATAATTAATGATGTCGATGAATACATAGAAGCAGAAATACGGGAAAACTCAAATGCAGTGGAAATCGAGTTACAGAACAGGAAGTAACAGGTAAAGAGAAACAATTAGAAATTCGTGAGAAAATGATAGCTGCAAAAGAAAAAAGAAATTGATCAAAGTCGAGAAAGAAATATTAATAGTATAGGCATTTACTTTATTATTAACTTTCAATCTACTATAATTTAACAATAATATTGATTTAATTTAAATAAATCTTCAATAAATATCAATTCCGTAAATAATTTTAATAAATTTTTTTTTTGTTCAATGTAAGGTGGATTAAGTTTATTATTTAAGTAATGTCAAAATGTCAAAATCGTCAAAAGTTATTTGCAATAGATGCAATAATAATATTAATTCTAGAAAAGATAAAGCACTTCAGTGTAAAGGAGAGTGCAGGAAAATGTTTCATAGCACCTGTACTGGCCTCACCATTGAAGACGTAAAATATATACAAGCAAGTCCAGAGAAACTTTGGTACTGCCATCCGTGCAAAGAAAAAATGACAAAAAGGAAGTCCACTGGATTAAACAACACAGTTCCTGGTATAAGGATAAACACCAACAAACAGCATTCCACTGGAGCTCTTAGGAATGATAATCAAACAATTATTCAGAAGCTAGACGACATATTAAATAAACAATCATCACAAGAAGTTAGGTTAAACAATATACAATCGGAAATTAGTGAGTTTAAAAAAGCATTGAACTCCCTAATTGAAGAAAATATTCAACTAAAAAATGAAAACTCAATCCTAAGCAACCGTATTGAAAAAACGAAAATTGAAGTAGAGATACTAAAACAAAATCAGCTTAGCAAATTCATTGAAATCACTGGTGTCAAAGCAACTGAAGGATGTGATACCTTTACAATATCTAGAAAAATTATAAGCGATCTAGGAATCTCACTACAAACAAATGACATCCTAGATTCTTATTTTACAAAAAATAATTCTAGAAACACTGGAGAGGCTAAATTGTTAGTTAAGCTGAGCAATAAAAGTATAAGAAACAAAATTATGGACGCAGTAAAAATAGATAGAAAATCCAGAGCTAACATACCAACACTAGATAATAATAACGACCATTGTGTCAACAGAAATGATCCTAATGTTGATCTGGATTCTAATACTAGTGTTGCTGAAGCTACAAATTCTGATGTAAGCTCTAAAAGAAATACGGTTCAAATTGATAAACCAAACGTTAAATCAAACAAATTGAATACGATATTTATCAATGAATCGTTAACATCATATTTCAGCTACCTCTTTAAAAAAGCAAGAGATATGAAAAAGCTGAAGAAAATTAAGTTTGCCTGGGTAAAAGAAGGTAAAATATTTGTAAGAGAAAACGAAAAGTCAAAATTATACGTTTAGTCAATTAGGATTAAAGGAAATAATCGAAAAATTACCCGATTTTAATCCTGGAGGTGAAGGTACGCTGGGAGTGAACCAATGGATTGATCGCATTAATTTATTAAAAACAGGGTGTGGTTGGAGTGAGGAGTTAATAATGGCCAGTGTCGTATTTAAGTTAAAGGGTCAGTCAAAATTATGGTTTGACTCGTTAGAAAAAATCCACAATAGATGGGAAGAATTTACTAATGATTTAAAAGAATTTTTTCAAACCGAGAAAAATGAGGCGGACAACCATCAAATGATGCAGAATAGGAAACAAAGATCAAATGAAACAACCGAAAATTATGTGATGGTAATGAACAGAATGGGCAAGAATACACATTTTTCTGAAAAAGCCGACATAAAAAACCCTGTATTTATTAAAAACGAAAAAAAAGCTTATAATACCTATTTTATATTTAAGCTAAAACAATACAAAATAATAAAAAGATATAAAATCATAATATAATTTTTTACTATTCAGTCAGACAGTCAAATAAATTATTTATTTTAGGTACAAAATATGCTATAGATAATTTGCATCTATTTGCCTATGCTTTTCTATGTTATGTATGTATGTATGTTATTTCTATTTTTTTTTCTATTCTCTATTTTTACTTACTTTACTGCATAGTATAACATATACGGGATGCGTAATTCATTCAGTTCACGTCGAGTTAAAGAACAGGTTCTAGTTACAAGTTACAATATAATTACAATATAAAATTACAATATAAAATATAATAAATAATTGCTAAATTTACAATATAATATAATTGCTAAATTTACTATAAAAAATAAAAGTGTTAATCATGAATATTGAACAAGTTTATAATTTTTTATTAGAAAAAAATATTGATGAGGAGGTGTTAATCATGAATATTGAACAAGTTTATAATTTTTTATTAGAAAAAAATATTGATGAGGAGGTGTTAATCATGAATATTGAACAAGTTTATAATTTTTTATTAGAAAAAAATATTGATGAGGAGGTGGCTCAAATTTTTAAAGGTAAGCTAATTTTTTTTTAATAAAATAAAATATATAGTGAGAAATAATTAAAATATAGTTCTGAAAATAAAATATATTTTCCTGTACACCTCTTAAAAATTGTTTTTCGGTTGAAAAAGCTACAATTTTTTCAGTGATTTAAAATGGAATTTTTTTCTAATTTAAAAACATGTGAAAATTTTTAAATTTTCTACAGTAATACAAAAAAAGGTCTTATTACTAGATTCCAGTGTTCATCACTGCACAATATCTAGTTGTCACAACTGATAATCAATTCTAATAGCTAGAATACCAGTAAAACACTTTTTTTTTGTGCTTTAATAGAATAATATTTATACTGATATTCACTTAGTTTAGTAATTGAATTTTACCGCGAGAGAGTAAAGTCGACTCCAAAATAAAAAAAAAGTGGTCAATAAAAAAATCATAATTATAAATTTAAATTTTAAAAGATTTTACTATTCTCAAATATATTATACTTAATATAGTAAATACATATTTTTAAAATAATTTTAAAGTTGTAATAAATTGGTTACATATATTTTTTTTACAATTATAATAGAATATTTTACAAAAGATTAAAATAACGTTCAAAATAATACTAAATTTTTACTTTCCGAATAATATTTTAATAAAACAAAAAAAAACCTATAATTTAAATAAACAAATTACTGATAAGTATATACATAGTTTAATAATTTTAATTATAATATTCTATTAAAAGCACTAACAAAATAAGTACTGCTATTCTAACGACATTGGAATTGTTTGTCAGTTGTGAGAACTAGTAATTGTACAGTGAATCTGCACTGGAATCTAGTTAAAAGTGTTTTTTTTTAAATGGTACACACACATGGACATTTTTATAATACGCTTATGGAAAGTTTTCGCTGTATAAAAAAAGATCTTATTACTAGATTCCAGTGTTCATCACTGCACAATATCTAGTTTTCACAACTGATAATCAATTCTAATAGCTAGAATACCAGTAAAACCCTTTTTTTTGTGCTTTAATAGAATAATATTTATACTGATATGCACTTAGTAATTGAATTTTAAGTTTACCGCGATAGAGTAAAGTCGACTAATAAAACTTGGGATCATTTTTATATATAAATATATTCTATTCTATAATAAAAATGAATCAAATTGAATTAATTTGTTTTATTTGTAATAATGCGTTTCCAACATTTGAGAAACTAAGTCATCATTTTAACGTGCACAAAAATATCTCGGGAAAAAAAATAGTTCTTCAAAAATAATATGCATGCAAAATAACTGGCTGCGATCTTTTTATTTATTCTCATCCTTCAAAAGACATGTCTTAAAGGATCACAAAAAAATGTACTGTGACGAAGTTCATGATGATACTAATACATATTATAATTACGACATTTTGGATGAAAATATACCTAATATACTTGAAAATGCAATTTCCAAAGAAGAATATCAGAAGACCATTTGTAAAAATCTTTGTGCGCTATTATTTAATATGAACATAACCAATATTACTAGTCGAAAATTCGGCTTTATTGGTAAATAAAACAATGATGTATTTAAAATCAAATACTCTTAAGTTTTTAGAAAAACAAAATTTAACATCTGGAAAAGCTGAATTCGATGATTTCATTAAAATATTTGACTGTCCGGATATTTTTAACAAAATTAAAACATTACCTAGAAGACTGAATTTTCTTAGAAAAGAAATTCGTATTGTTGAATCTAAGGAAATAATGCTTGGTAAACGTAATGAAACTTTTTTGCGGCACAGATTAAATGAAAAGAAGATTGTAAATGATACTTTTCAATATATATCCTTAATTGAAACTTTAACTATAATATTTGCAAACCAAAATATGAGAGATCTAGTTGAAAATTAACCTTTTTCTGATACTTATGGAGTACTTAAAACCTATAGAGATGCTAAGGAGTTTCAAAATCATCCATTTCTTCAAAAGTTTAATACAGCAATAAGAATAACGTTATATTATGATGATGTTGAAGTTACAAATCAAATCGGTTCTAAAACTGGAACACACAAGATAGGTGTTTTTTATTACACCATACAAAATTTTCCGAATAAATTCAATTGCCAAGTCGATAACATTTACATTTTGTTAATATGTTACAAAATTGATTTAAATAAATATGGATTTAAAAAAATTCTGAAGCCGTTTGTTGAAGAAATGCGAATTTTAGAACTTGACGAAGGAATTAATGTTAATTATGAAGGTGTAAGTTATACGATTCGTGCAATTTTAACATCTTTTACTGGTGATCAGTGATGCCAGAAGTGAAGGTTTTCCTTCAAATTGAAGGTTTTTAAAAGCATTTTTATTCAAATGTACAAAATTCAGGAACAAAAAAACCTTGAAAATGAAGGTTTTTCAATTAAAAAAAATTCCTTAAAAAAATTTAAAATCAATCTAAATAAATAAATTTATTTTGTTTTAGCGTTTATACCGACATCTAGTAGAAATATGTTAACTTGAAATTTTTAAAATTTTTAAAATTTTTAAAAAGTGTTAGGTTTTTAATATTTTTTTTTGCTAGTCGATGTTTCTATTTTCTAAACTCTCCTATAAATCATAATGAAATTTGAAAATCAAATTTGTCATTTTATTTAACAATTGGTAAATGGCGGTTGTGTTTTGAATGTTTTTGTTTGTAAAAATATTGTTCGATTATAATATCAAATCTAATAAAAATAAGGGTACGTAAAGACTAAACGATTGTTAATTTTAAATTATAAATAATGAAAAACATTTTTAATCATATTTTTAAATGTAAATAATAAATTTTATAGATTAATATAAACCATCTAAGTTAAAGTTTGGCAATAATGAAAAAATATTTTGCAACTGTTTCAAATACAAGTAAAAGTAAGTTTTTTTTAATTAAATAAAATAAAATGTGTGTTAATTTTAAATTATAAAATATATAAAAATTATATAGATACACCATCTACTAGCAAAAGTTCAGAAAATAACAATAATGAACATGAGAGTGATGAGACAGACTCAGAAGGACAAACTGAAATGTTTAAGGTACCTAAACCTAATTGAAAATTTGTATTAATTTGAAAACACTGAAAAAGTTTTGTTTATAGCCTCTTAAGAAAAAACGCAAAGCTTTTAGTTTAAATTGGGAATGTGAAGAAAAGTTTCTTAGCTGGTTAACCAAAGGGTCTAATGGATTACCCTTTTGTAAAATTTGTGGATCAGAACTAAAAGCTGCTGCAGGTAGAAGGATTTACTTGATCATGTAAAATCAACAAAACATACAAAAAATGCCAAAGGTGTAAATTTACATATTGGAAGTACAGATGTTTTTACAGGACTTAATGACAAAGTTGCATTTGGTGAAATTAAACTTGCCCTATTTTGTGTGGAACACAATGTTCCCTTTACGGTGATGGACCATTTAACTCCACTAATAAAAATAAATTTTTCTGACTCGAAAATAGCTAAAAACCTTAGCAGTGGTAGAACTAAAACTACCGCATTAATAAAAAATGTAATAGGTAAAGTGCAACTAGATTTTTTAGTTGAATTAATGTCAAAAAAATATTTTTCGTTGTGTGCTGACGAAAGCACAGATTTATCCACAACTAAATTACTAAGTTTAGTTATAAAAATTGAAAACCAAGAAAAAATTCAAGACTATTTCTTAGGATTAGAAATTGTCAAAAATTGTGATGCTAAGGGCATCTACCAAATAATAGTTGATTTTTTTTTTAAGCATAACATTAATTATAAGAAATTTTTACTTGGCTTCGCAGCCGATGGCGCCAATGTAATGACAGGCTCTAAGCGGTCTGTAGCAACTATGTTAAAAGAAGATTGCCCACATCTGATTGTGTTTAAATGCATATGCCACTCCTTTGCGCTATGTGCGAATAAAGCTTGCTCTGAACTCGACAAAACAGCTGTCATTTCAAATATTTTTTTTTAAATTTGAATAGGTATGACATATTCTTACTAGACGGAACATAATTTGAGGTTTGTATATTTTTGTACATAATATGTACAACCGTAATTAAAAAACTTTTTAGTCACTTTATTTTGATTTAGAAATTGAAAATGAATAAAAGAACTAATTTGACGGTAGAAAAAAAGCTTGAAATATTAATGAAAATTAAAAATGGTGAAAGTAGGAAATCTCTAGCGACTGAATTCAAATGTGACATTTCAACAATTTCAAAAATAAAAAAAAATGAAGATAAATTTAAAAATCTTGCAAAGCAAAATAAAAATATTGAATCGTAAAAAATCAGAAGCGGAAAATATGAAAAAATTGACGAAGCCGTAATGCTTTGGTTTCAAAATATGCGAAGTAAAAATGGTTTAATAAGTGGGCCACTAATTATGGAACAAGCGAAGAAATTCGCTATTAAATTAAACATAGACTTTAATCCTAGTACTGGCTGGTTATCGCGATTTAAAAAGCGAAATAACATAATATTTAAACGAGCACACGGAGAAAGAAATGCAGCTGATAATGAATCTGCAAATTACTTTCAATCATCTACACTTTTAGAAATTTTGGATAAATATGAAACCCATAACATATTTAATGGAGATGAAACAGCACTTTTTTATAAAGCATTTCCAAGTGGTACCTTAACATCAAAAACAAGTACAATTTCTGGAGGAAAAACACCAAAAAATCGTATTACTGTACTTTTTATTACCAATATGGATGGTTCAGAAAAACATTCATTCGTAATAGGAAAATCAAAACAACCTAGGTGTTTTAAAGGAAAAACTATTCCTCTACCCTATTACTCGAATTATAAAGCTTGGATGACGAGTAAAATATGGTCTTCAATAATGAAAACATTAGATGAACTCATGCTAAAATCAAAGCGTAAAATTTGTTTAATTATAGATAATGCTGCATGCCATAAATTAGAGGACGGTTTGGTTTTGAAAAACATAGAGGTCATTTTTCTCCCACCAAATACAACAAGCATTATCCAGCCTCTTGATGCTGGTGTCATAAGATCTTTTAAAGCATATTATAGGCAAGACATTTTGCGAAAACAGTTTTTGCCTTAGACACTATTCAAAATTATCTCGAACAAAGTAATGAAAATATGGAGTTATTCTACAATTTAGAAAGTCATATTTTAAAATTAAGTTTGAAAAATAAACAAACAAAATTAAAAAATTTTTTTAAATTTTAATTTCTTTGGATAGTAAGAGTGAAATCAAAAATTAAACACTGCGGTTGTGATGCAAAATTCAACGTATGCTATGTATAAGCTGAATTGTGCTTCACAATTGCAGTATTTAATTTTTTATTTCACCCTTAATTACCATTGTACATATAAGTTCCTACATACATACATATTATGTACATATATGAATTATTTTGTTTTTTTTTTTATTGTTTTTAGTTATTTAAGAGTTAGAAGAGGCTATTAATTTATTGTTTTGTTTTTACATATTGTTTTTAGTTAATAAATGCACAAATTTATTTAAAAAAAATGTTTAGTTTTGTTTTTCGCTGGTACTGGGGGCCTTATTTAGAATTTTTTTTTTTTTCCTTTTATAGGCACAAACCGCTTATAATCACAAATTTTTCTGATTTTTTTTGTGTGACTATTAGTGGTTTCCACTGTATTTTATAATTTATAACAAAGCAAGAAGCTTTTTTTTTTAATTAATTGTTGTATGAAGAATGTAAAAATATATGTTTTGTTCAATAAAATAATAATAAAATTATATTGTAGACTCTCTGTAATTTATCTAGAAAACTGACACATTGTTAAATATTATGCACTAAAATTTGACTTTAATAAAAATAATATCTCAAACAATGACCTAAAACTCAATAATACAATTGTGTGGATTAGAATCAAAAGTTGACTTTTTCCAATAAAACAAAAAAAAAAGTAGGGACGCCATTTTTTTCGTATTCTTTTTTTCTTTCACTTAAACTAGAAATTAAGTTTCTAAATCAAAATATATCCTATGATATATCGTTTGAAAAAGGTGCTTTAGAATCAAAACTGAACCATTTCCATTATACGCCATTTTCAAAACTGAACAATTCCTATATAAAAAAGTTTTGAAACAAAAATAATTCTTTTCCAATACAACAGCAATCGTTTATTTTCAAAAGTTTATCTTTTCCTATTGACAGATAAATACAGAAATTTTGTAATTTTGGCGCGTTTATTTTAGTTATTTGCAATTAATTGAAATTGTAAGACGAGTGAGTTTATTTTTTAATTTATTTTTTGTAACCATTATTTAGTTAATTTGCATGATATAATTTTAGTTTAAAGTAAATATAAAGCATAATATAATATGGAATCTTTAGAGAATTTAAAAGTTATAGCTCCGGGACAACGGGCAAGAAAAAGAGCTGTAAGAAATGAAAATTGGAAAAAAAATGAAGAAAAAACTAAAAGGTAAAAAACCATGTTTGTAAAAAATTTATAAAATGTCCATGTGCATACTAGTTTCATGACACTTATTTCAGATATAAAGCAAAAGACTTGCCTACAATTTTAAAATGTAAACATAAAGGCGATAAATTTAAATGTGCAATAATTAAGAGTCATGATGCATATAAATTCCATAAAGATCTGTACACTAGTAAAACGAAACAGGGCCAGGAGTCCTTTATTTTGAACTACGTTAAATGCAAACCACCTGTAAGAACTGATCGTCGTAAATTGGGATCAGTTAGAAATTTATCAACCGAATTTTTCGTGCGATTATACAATAAAAAAATGGTTCGCGTTTGCCAAAAAATGTTCTTAAAATTAACAGGGTTCTCTAAATTTCGTGTTCAAAATCTTGTTAAAAATTTTTTTGAAAATGGAACTATTCCAAAAGAAACTCGAGGCGGTGACAGAAGAAGTCATCTATATAATGATAGGAAAAAATGTATAATCGATTTTGTACGAAAATTTAAGGCAATCGAGGTACATTATTGCCGTTCTAATATAACACAAAGGCAATATCTTCCGAGTTCCCTTTCCATCAATGAGTTATACCGATTGTTCAAAAAAGAAAACTCTAACTTGAATAATGTAAAGCAATCATATTTTCGTCAAGTTTTCAACGAAAATTTTAATGTTGGATTCAAACTACCATCGCAAGATCAATGTTCCACATGTCTTATGTTAAAAGAACGAATCTCATTAAAAAAAAAAGGAGAATCCTGTTGATACATTAGTTATAAACGAATTAATTACACAACTGAGAGTTCATAAGCTAAGAAGCAAAGCCTTTTTTAATCTTGCTAAAGAGGAACGACCGGATTTAATTACATTTTCTTTCGATTGTCAGAAAAACATGGTCCTCCCAAAAGTACAGGATCAGGCTGCCTACTATAGTCGGCAATTTTCTTTATTTAACTTCGGCGTAGTAGAGGGATCTTCAAAATTTTCTCTAGACAAAGAGAATGTTTTTTTATATATTTGGCATGAACATGAACGTCAGAAAGGATCCAATGAAATTGTATCTGCAATGTTTAACAGACTATGCAACACTTCATTTAAAAATAAAAATGTTGTGCGGTTTATTTGTGACGGATGTGGAGCACAGAATAAAAATTCGTCAATGATGGGCATGTGTGCATATTGGCTGGTATCAAAAGCTCCATCCAATGTAAAAAAAAATAGAGCTAATATTCCCGGTGCCAGGACACTCATTTATTCCTCCTGATAGAGTTTTTGCACATATTGAAAAAAGAGTTAAAAAAGTAGAAACTATTATCAATCCAGCAGTATACTATGATATATACAACGAATTTGGAATAGTATATTTTCTTGGGTCAGAAGTTGAAGTGTATGACTGGAAAACTGCTTTGTCCACATTAATGAAGACACCGGGTAACTGGCTTTTCAAATTCAATAAAGCTAAACGGTTTTTGATTACGCGCTCGAAAAAAGATAAAGGTTTTCTCGTTCAGGGCGAGACTTCGTACAAATCCAATTTGGGAGTGAAGCGAAGTGTTTTGAAAAAGGGTAATAAAGGATTAGCATCAATGCAACTGGACACATTACCAGTAGGTGTGCAAATAAAGTCAGAGAAAATGAAAGATGTAGATAAACTATTGCAAAAACATTTTGGCATGGACTGGAAAGATCAACCTCATGAAGATCTCCAATTTTATAAGGCAATTTTCATGTCAAAAGACCTTCCGGAGGCTATGGAAGAATCCCTTTGCGATAACATTCAAGATCTTTCAACGGAAATTGTTTAATAGTTTACAAATTGCAATGAAGTTTCTTTGAATTTATTAGTTTTTTGTTAAATTTTTATTTTATTTTTAAATTATGAATTATTATGTTTTAGTTTTGAATATTAATAGGATTTAGCATAATTTAGACTTAAGAAAAAACTGAATATTGAACTGAATTAATTTTTATTTTGTTGATTTTATTAATTTATTATTTTATTTTTAAATAATGAACTATTATGTTTTTGTTTCTATTATTATATAAATTTTTATAAGACTTATAATCAGATTTAAGATGAAGAAAATAAAAAAAAATATTATTTGCAAAACTTAGTCTTTTCCACTGAGTTATTTCCAAAACCATAATAAACATAATAAAAGTTTTCGTACTCTCGGACTCTCTGTACTTCATAACACTAGTCTCATAATTGGCTTAATTGTATCATCTATTATTTGATTTTCATCTTTATTTTATTTTATTTCTATTTCTCATTTTTCATTTTCATTATTTTTATTTTTATTTTTATTTTTATTCTATTCTATTTCATCTTTGACACAGTCTTGGTAAAATTGAAACGTGTTGAATTCCCCCTGTTTTATGTATATAGACTCATATTAATTACTACGAGTATTCTCTAATGATAAGAACCTTTTGCAGTATTATATTAATTTAATATTATTACCTAAGTATTCTATCTAAAGTATTTTGTATTAAGTATTTTTCTTATTAAGTATATTTTTACTATTAGATATTCTAATTAAGTACTTTATTAAGCATTTTTCTCAAGTATTTTATTATTAAGTATTTCTTATTTTATTATTGTTAAGCATTATTTTATTACACACCTACTTATTTGACGACATCTATTACCATTAACACCACTACTATGGCTGAGGGCAATAGTCAACCCTCCACTATGGAAAATGGCTTTGATCATGATGAAACTCAAATTAATGACATTTTCAATAATGATAATGAAGAGAGGCGAATCGTCTCCTGGAGCTCAGAGGTCAGTAGATCACTACTCCTTCCAAACAATATTACAGTTACTGGGTATAACAATGTATCTAATACCAGCGTTTCTAAAAGAATATACAATTCGATATCTGAATCAAACAGTTTAAGCAGTTTGATTAAATCTAAAACTTACGGAGAACAAGAAGGCCCAGTAGTGCTAGTTTCTTATGAATTTCATGCCGTGCCTCTTAATGTTAGTGTTGAAACCCAGTATTTGTTGAATAAAATTCCAAATTTTCAAGCATTGAATGTACTAAAAAAAGAAAATGTAATTGGACCATTTTTCTGGGAAGTTGTGCAAGGATTTATCAAGACGATAAAGCCAAGAAATGACGTCGAAATCGGTACCCATATTTGCAGTGAGGTCATACCTAAAGTAAATGAACACGATTTTTCAATTTGTAAAGATTGTATTTTTCATAGACTATGCTCTATCTCTTCAAGTAAAACGCACTCTCTACACCCAGTATATAGTAATAACCCGACTAAAACCTGTTTTGGTTTAATAAATTATGCAAAATTATTTTTAATCACACCACTTATTATAAATAATTCTAATACCAAAAGTATATCTTATCTACCTGAATGTGTAGCTTCTAAGATTATAGCTCATAGAGTCATGAAAGGGAGTGGGTTGAAAGGAGAATTGACTGGAGCAATAAAATTTAAAGGACACGGTGACTTAAATTTAATAAATTACATTAAACATTTAGCTCTGGCACATGTAAGTTATATTTCCCTTATGACCTCAACAACCATTTCTAAGGTCAGATTTAATACTTCTAACCAAATATCTATTCCCTCTCTATTTTCACTACCAACGACTGGTCACATTGTAACTCAAAGTACCAAAATTAAGGAAGACATAATATCAGAATATCGGTAAAAAAAAAAAAAAAAAAAAAAAACCAATCTTTTCCACGAGTGATTTACAAAACCAGACTTTTCCAAAAGTTTTGTTAGTTTTAAAGAAAAATCATTGAGTTATGATCATAAATTCATCTTATATCACTAAATACATACTATTATTATTAACATTAAATTATTTTAATTTCTAATTACTAAGTTGTTGTAAAGTTATAAGTTTTTCTCAATTTCTAAGAAATCACTTATTATAGAAAAGAATCACTTTTGATACCAACCCACACAATTTTAAAATCATATTTTTGCAAGAAAATCGTACTAAGGCAAAAATTTAAAATTTCAGTTACAAAATTTCTTAAATTACAATTATTCCAAAAAACTTTTCTTGAAATATTGAGCACAGAATGATTGTTTATAGATGGAACAAAGCCTTTTAAATATTTAAAAACCTCTAGTAACTATTAACATTTAATTTTTAATAAGTGAATTTTTCTAATGCATTTATTTGAAAACTAGGTTTTTTGGATTATGTCGTTGTTCTCCTAAATGGACGATATGTACAATTTATTAAATAAAAAAAATATATGTATGTACTATGTAGTATTTTTTTTTTTAGTATGTTACAGCCAGTGATGCCAGATTACAAGATTTATCTTGATTTTCAAGATTTTTGGTGTTAATTTTTCATACATCAAGATTTTGTCAAGATTTCGTATTACTTCAAGATTTTTCAAGATTTTTTGTTTTTATGTAAAATATTCTTATGTTATGTACTAATAACATAAGTTTCATATTGCACTCTACTTTATTATTCTTTTGCTAACCCTATACAAATTTCTATTTTAAATGTCATTTGGTTTTAAACTAAAATTAAAACGGAAACCCTGATTATTCTATTTTAAATGTCAATGTCACTTCACTTGTTTCTGTTTGAATTTAAATTAAAAACAACAAAACATTTTTCGAATTTTTGAAAATGAAAAGAAATTTTTTTAATAAAGGTAAATTTTAAAATATTTAATGTTTGGTTAATTAAAAATAATTTTTTTAATAGTAAATGATAACATTAACATCATATCGGATGATGATGATAGTGATGGTGATCATAATAATAACAAAAGAACTTCACAAAAACGTAAACGATGTAACAAATTTGTGAAATCATGGATAGAAGATCCTTTATTTAAAATGTGGCTTGTTGAAAAACAAGAAAAGGCGTTTTGTAAGGTTTGTAATTTGGAACTTACAGCAAGTGCAGGGCGAAAAGATTTAAAAGCTCATATCGAAACAGCAAAACAAATGCTATACAAAGTATTAAAGTTCAACCGTTAATTACTCATGCCATAACAAACAAAAATTCAAATTATCAAACTAGAGAAGTTGAATTAAAATTATCTGCTTTCGTTGCAGAGCATAATTTACCTATGACTTGCTTGGACCATGTTATTAAAATTTTCAAAGAATGTCCGCCTGAAATCATACCAAAATTAAAATGTGGACGAACTAAAACTTCATCAGTTATAAAACATGTAATAGCTAAAGAGCAATTTGATAATTTATGTTCAATATTAAGAAGCACAAAATTTTCAATATGTATTGATGAATCAACAGATATTTCGACGTCAAAACTTTTAAGTATAATTGTAAGGTTTTCTGTTGACTTTGCTGTCAAAGATTGTTTTTTTTCATTATTAAAAGTAAATTCAGCTAATGCAATTAATTTACATAATTGTATTAAAGAAATTTTTGTTAACAATAATATTGATTATAAAAAAAACTTAATAGGTTTTGGTGCTGATGGAGCATCAGTAATGACTGGATCACGACATTCAGTATCAAAGCTTTTAAAAGATGATATACCTAATTTAGTTGTTTTCAAATGCGTTTGTCACTCGATAAATTTAGCTTCATCTTATGCGTGTATGAAATTACCAAAAAGTGTTGAACAATTAACGCGAGATATTTACAATTACATTTCAAATAGCCCAAAAAGAAGTGATCAATTTAATGATATCCAAAAACTTTTAGAGTTAAAGCCAAGAAAAATTTTACCAAACGCGCAAACCCGATGGCTTGCTTTAGAAAAAGTTGTGCAAAGAATATTAGAATTGTACGAGAGTTTGAAAATATTCTTTAGTTTTGCGGTAAATGTAGACCATCTTGAAAATGCTGAACATATACTAAATAAACTTTTAAATCCTATAAATAAACTTTATTACGAATTTCTTTCATACATATTGCCTTTAATAAATCATTTAAACAGACTTTTTCAAAGTGAATCACCACAAATACATAAATTACAAAACGCTTTAGAAAGACTTTTGAAAAATATTTTAGATAATTATTTAAATCGAGAATATATTGACAAAACCATACTTTCACAAATTGAATTTGAAAATGACCAACATTTTTTACATTTAAAAGACATATATTTAGGTTCGGCTGTGACTATATCACTGACAGAATCAAATATTCCAGAAAATGAAATACTAAATTTTAAAATTAACTGCAGAAATTTTTATAAAGAACTTGTTGCACAAATTTTAAAAAGGTTTGATTTGAATGACAATCTTTTAAAACAATGCTCATATATTGATCCAGAAAATGTAATGTCTCGGAAATGTCAATCAATTGTTCAACTTGCTGTTTTATTCCCAAATTTAATTTCGATTATTAGATTCAGAATGGCGCGAATTAAGAAACGTAGATTTTTCAATTTATAATTTTGAAAAAGATGTAAATGTCGAAACTTTTTGGCGAAAAATAGTAAAAACGGAAAGAAGATCAGATGCTGAAGCATTTCCACTCTTTCTAAATTTGTATTTGAATTGCTAACTTTACCAAATTCCTCTGCTTATGTAGAGCGAACCTTTTCGCAGATTAACTTAAATAAAACTAAAACCAGGAATAGATTATCTGAAGGAATGTTAAACGGACTTTTATTGACAAAAGATTACTTAAGTTTAAATATGCAGTCTTGTTTCAATTTAAAAGCAACAACCTCTATGATAAATAGATTTAATAGTAAAGAAATGTATGCCATTGCCACCTTAGAAACAGAAAATGACGAACCTTAAAGTTTTATTAATTTATTGTTTATTATGCTTCATTTGTGATTAGCTGTTTTACATAATATTATATTTAAGTTTATATATGTATTTTGTTGTTTTGTTTTGTTAAAGAATCGTTATTTTTTTGTTTTAATTATTAGTTTTTTGTTGTAATTAAATGAATTTTATAGTTTTATTTTATATTTTGTTGAATAAATTTTTATTTGAAGTTCTGTTTATTTGTTTATTAATTGAATTAAATGATTAAAAACTACTTCAAAATTGAAATATAACAAAACATTAAGGGATTTTTAAATATAATGTTTTCAAGATTTTTTCAAGATTTCTGTTAGAAAATATCAAGATTTTCAAGATTTTTTATGAAAAATTTCAAGATTTTCAGTTGAAACGGTCTGGCATCATTGGTTACAGCATGTACTATTATTTTAAGAGAGGATTTAATCTATTGAGAGAAAAAAAAAAATCAGAAAGAAAAAAATGTGGGTTTCCTCCGTATCAAAACCACATATGAAAAAAAATATTTTCAAAATTTGTATGAGATGAGACTTCTTTATTATTATAATGTTCTTTGGTAATAAGTTTTTATAACTAAAGTTCGTATGTACATTATATTGTATAGAGATTCATATGTATAAATATATGATTTCATAATATATTTTTTAAATATATCATCATTTATATAGGACATTAAATGAGACTGAATGTTCAACTTTGGAAAATATTTTCGCTCAGGCTTCTTCTGATTTGCTGCCATCGGAGATTGCCATTCCAGTGTACCTTTTATAGGTTTATATATATAATTCAAAATTTAATAGATTTTATTTTTTAGCGAAGAAAATGACAAAGAAAAATTTGAACTAAAATTACTCTGTGATACATTAAAAAAAGAAAATATGTTGTTGAAAGAAGAAAATAAAACATTAGAAGCAAAAGTTCAAGAAATGAAAAAGAACGAAGCAGTTTCTAATAATTTCCAAAAAAGCGTGGAAAAAATGTTCACACCCGGTCAAATAAAGAAAATGAAAACTCCTTTCAGTAAAATTGTACACTGGAAAGTTAATGACATTGCACATGCCATTGCTCTACATGCTGCTGGTTCACGAGCGTACAGATGGTTAAAAAAAATTATTATCCACTACCTGGTGAATCCACTCTTCGCAGGTGGGCAAACAAAATTGATGTTTTTCCAGGAATTATGGATTTTGTATTTAGACTCATGGACTCATATGATTTAAGTGAATTTGATAAGTTGTGTATTTTAATGTTTGACGAAATGAAAATTAAAAAATCGTATGAATATGATCAAAATAATGATACTCTTCTGAAGCCTGCCAATTATGTACAAGTGGTAATGGCACGTGAACTGTTTAGTAATTGGAAACAACCAATTTTTAATGACTATGACCAGAACATTACCAAACCACTTTTGTTACATATTATATAAAAATTGGACAACATTGGATTCAATGTTGTTGCAATAACAAATGATTTAGGAGGCGCAAAAAGGTGTTTGTGGAATTTACTTGGTGTAACTGAAGAGGCTCCATATTTTATGCACCCTAACGGAACTGACAAAATATATACATTTGCAGATCGCATTTAGTTAAACTTATAAGAAATCATTTTTTGGATTCAGAATTTTTGATTAATGCAAAAAAAGTAATAAAACAACCAATTGTGGAACTATTCGAAAATACCAATGGAAAAGATTTAAAAATAGTTCATAAACTTACCAACAAACATTTGGAAGTAAAAAATGCTGGTAGGCAAAAAGTAAAGCTTGCAACGCAATTGTTCTCGCATACTAATTCAAAAGCAATTTCCCGTATGGGTGTATTAGGACTAATGAAAAGTAAAAATTGGCAAGAATGTTCGAATTTATTAAAAACTGTAATTTAGATATTAATAGAAAACTAAGAATGTTTATGTAAATATAAATTTTTTTTATTACTTTAAGTGAACGACTGGTTTGACGTTTTTACCACTTTTACCAGTTTTTGCCAAAAATTGATAATAGAGAAAGAATGCAAGCATACGGTTTTGCTAAAGACACCCAGGATAACATTTTAAATGAAATGAAAAACACTATTTCAAGCCTTAAAGTAGGAAAATCAAAAATAAATCTACCTTTTCAAAAAGGAATATTAATTTCAACTAATGCTTTGCCATTGTTATATAATGATCTGACAAAGAAATATAAAATAAAATATCTCTTGACATATAGATTAAATCAAAATCCGCTGGAAGGATTTTTTGGTATCATAAGATCAATTGGTGGACTCCACGATCACCCAACTGCTCTTCAATTTAAATTTCGATTAAGAAATTATCTGTTGGGACGCAATGAAACGACATATCCTAAAACTGATCCTAATTTTGAAAGTAATCTATCTGAGCTCGAGTATGATGGAATTGAAAACATCGCAGGTTATATCGCATTCAAACTACGTGCAAAGGAAAACCTCGGAGCTCCAATTAGCCAACAAACTGGTGCTTGTATAAGACGTATGATGGTTTTTTAGAAAAAATTTTAAAATTGGAAGAAATTTTCTTAGAGTTCAATGGACCTAAATTGAAATGCACATCAAATTATATCAATACTTTAATTAATAATTCTAAATTTATAAATACTAGTCTTGATGTTAAAAAACTTTTTTTTCGATGTAAGATGTTTTTCCGTATTAGAATTTTAAATCGAGAAATATTCAAAACTAATAATACAAAAAAAAGAAAACTTTTAAAAATAGTAAATTAGAATGAGACCATACCGAAATATTTTATAATAAAAAACAAGTTTCATAAAAATTAAAAACAAAATGCATTTTATTAAATCTTTTGAAATAAATAAAAAAACTTTACCAGAATTTCCTAATTCAAATTTATCAAATTAACATTTCCATATACTTTATATATTTAATATATGTATATACAATATGTATGAGTAAACATATTACTTCCAATAAGATCTTTGCCACTCGATTACGACATGCACAGAACGAAAAAAATGTGTATACGAATTGAGCATATCTTATTAAAGTAATAGTATCATGATTACGCTTTATTTAAATTTTTATTATGTTTTTGTTATTTTTGTAATGCAGTATTGATCGCTGTGGCTAAGCTAGACATATTATTTTTTTAAGTTTTTTTTTTTCATTATTTTTATAGATTTATGTTTGAAGAAACAAAAAAAAAAAAACTGCTTTAGTTTTTGAAAAAATATGAGTTTTATTATTATTTTTGTAATGAAGTATAAAATTTTTTTTTGAAAAAGGATGAATAAAAACAAATATATGAAAAAAACAAAACAAATAAAAATATTTTTCATTTTATTTTATTTTTTTTTTATAAAAACAAATCAATATTTGAATTCAAGTTAAAAAAATATTAAAAAATATTTTTTTTGTATATTTTTTTAAATTAAAATTTTGTAGGACAGAAGTGGTACATGTGTGCACTTAACGTTATAAAAAATAAGTGGTTAAAAAATAAGGTTAAGTTATTATCAG
This sequence comes from Dolichopus griseipennis, assembly GCA_963082915.1. NCBI lineage: Eukaryota > Metazoa > Arthropoda > Insecta > Diptera > Dolichopodidae > Dolichopus > Dolichopus griseipennis. The sequence continues at coordinate 6,197,134 of OY720441.1, forward strand.
TAAAAAAAAAAGAAAAAAACAGAAAACAAAACATTTAAAAAAGAATTTCTTATCTGTATTAATAATATATAATATTCAAAAATGTTCAACAAATTTTTAAAGTTGTAAAAATGAAAAATCTAATATGATTTTTCATTTTTACAAAACAACTTTTTGTTGTTTTACAATACGAAATCTAATTAGAAAATTAGACCCATTGCGGTTTTGACTGAAAAGCAATCAAAATTTGATTAAAAATGCTATTTGTAAAAACACATATGTGAGAATTGAGGATGTTGCGACTGAAAACAATCTAAATTTTATAAGTTTAAAGTAATTGAAAATACTATTTTGAAAACACCTACGCAAATAAAGGATTTTGTATAAAAGAAACGAAAATTTTAATTATTTCATTACTTACAAAACACATTACAATGGATACAATTGAAATATTAGATGACATAATGATTGTACCACCGCAAAAATCAAGTGGTATCAATTATCTACATCAACAACCATCTACATCAAATGCAGCTCCAATAAACAGAAAAAGAAAGGCAGATGTTGTGGAAAACATACTCAACAAGTTTAACGAGGAAGTTGACAAAAAGTCATCATTCAAAAAAACATTGACAGCCAGGAAAATAATACGTAACAAATATTACCATATTTTAATGATGAAGAAAGTTCATACACAGTACGGTCAAAGGATCTTGCTGGAGTTTGAAAATGCAGTATTCTTTTTACCTACATATATGATGGACATTTTGACGGAACCACAAATGAGAATATTGAATGATGAACCTAATATTTATATGGTTTCACCTTCATTATATAAATACAAGTTGGTAGTAGAGGATTTATTTTCTCAAGATCACTTGGCAATAAATCAATAAATATGTATTACTCTTAATATTTTTACTTTTAAATAAAAACTAAGAAAGAAAAAATAAACTTATTTTTTTTATTTATTCTATTTATTTCAGAGCTCTTTTGATTTCAGAGATAAACTTTTTTTTTATTTATTATATTTATTCAGAGTTCTTTTGATTTCCTTTTCCTCAATATTAAAATTAATAAAAAAAAAAATTAAATAGTTTATAACACACAAATCAAGATATACGACAGCCAAATGCCACCCAAACCGAACAAGACAACATCAACCAACAAAGCCCCGTCAACACCGCCATTCCCATCAACGGGGAGGCCAGGAACACCTAAGAGAACGAGACCAGCCCCTGAATCGGATCACCAAAAAATCGATCCAAAGCCAAAGAGAGACAGGACCACGACCGACTCGGACAGCAGTTCCCAACCATCATCGATACTAGAGGGATTCTCAAACATGGTTCAATCATCAGAGGCAATGGTAAAACTTAGGGAGCTTCAAGATAAGAACCCAGGTAAGAATATTCTAACTCATATGGGTCAGTCAATAGTTGACTTTACTGAGATTGAGGTCCCAGAAGAGCCGAGTAAAGAGGAACAAGAAGCAAAGAGAAATAGATGGATAAATAGATGGAGAATGTTGGGACCCATCAGTTTCTGCACTCAACCCTTATATAACTGATAGTGCACACAGAGAAAAAAGGGTAATGAATTTCATTAATCGATGTAGTGAAATCTGAAATCTATCAGTTATACTTCAAAATTTTAAATTTAATTACAAATGTAATAAAATATCACAAATTTTAGTAAAATTGTAGTTATTTTGACAATTATGTAGTAAAATTTTGTTCTAATGGTTTTAATTACAAAACAATAAAAAATTTCATTACAACATTTATATTACATTTTCCAGTAGAATTCACTGTAAACTGTAATGAAAATGTAGAATTCACTGTAAACTGTAATGAAAATATATCCGTTATTATTTTAATTTTTAACAGTAGTAAATTTCATTACCAGCTTTAATAAATTTAATTACAACATCAATCAATTGCATTTCAAACTGTAATTAATTTGAACGAAAAATAGTAAATTTCATTTAAAAATAGTTGAATTTATTACAAGATGTAGTGAATATTATTGTACAGCTTTTTTTGTTGCTGTAAAACGAAATCGAAAACATTTAGTATTGTTTTAGTAAACAGAGTGAAAACATTATCAGTAAAGTGTAAAGTGGCAAAATTATTTTTTAATTATAAAATAACAAATTATTTGTGAAGGAAAGTGAAGAGTGAAGTGTTCCAAAGTTTATTGAGATTTTAGAAGAAGAAGGAAAACCTCCAATTTTAAAATTAATAAGGCAATTTAGGAGTGAAACCATTCAATCTAGTAAGTATATTTTTAAATTCAATATATATACTAAAAATTTACTTTTTAAATAAAGCCTGTAATAAAAATATAATTATATTATTTGTGATATTTTAATTTATGTTTAAAACAATTTTTTTTATTATTATTAAGAATAATACTAGTCTGAAATTTTAACAATAAAATACTTTTATTTATTTCAATTTAATTTACTATAGATGAAAAAGATATAATAGCATTCAAATTATTGCATTACAAGTTACAACCAACACAAAAAATTAAGATCAAAGATCAAGAAAATATAAGAAATTGGCACATTTCTATACAGGATTCGTTGGATAGTTGTTTAATAGAAGTTGCTAATCAAGGCGACATAAAAGTAAAATATGAAGAACTGAAAAACAAATGTAAGTCATTCAATTGTACAACACAGCCAATAATAATATTTTATGATATCAATTACTATATCATAACAGATAACATTTTTTATAAAACAAATTCGTTCTTAAGTTCGGTAGATAGCATATTTAAATTAATTTTTGTTTTGAATATTAAATTTTCACAGCAAAGTCTCCAAGTTTGGAATTTTGTACAAAGGTATTTAACGATAATAGTTTAAAATCTTCCTCTCAAATCATTTCATTTTTGAATCAATTGAAAAATTTTGCAAATTAGAATATATTCAAAAGTATTAGAAATGTTTATTTGTTTTATATGTTCTTCCAAAATTAGTTCTTTAGTTATTAGTTCAACTCCGATTTAATGTTAAAAAATTCCAAAGAAACAGGTGTTGTAGAACTGTGTGTATTCAATGATTTACCTTCTTTTCATGTAGTTGTAAATACAACAGTTGACATAATGCATGACCTTCTAGAAGGAGTTCTTAAAAATGATTTAAGTTTAATTATATTACCTTTCATTAATAATAAAATATTTTCTTTAGAAGATCTCAATGGCAGAAAACAATTATTTGATTATGGAGAAATTGATTAGCGCAATTAAGGTTTAAAATAATTTAAATAAAAATAAAAAGAATGTTATTTAATTAATAATAAAAACTGTAATTAAAAAATGAATTAATAATAAAAACTAAATTCTTGTTTTAATTAAAGCAGTATGTTTTCTTTAATTTTTCAGTACACCTGCAATGGTCTCTTTAGAAATTATTACAAATGTCGTGAATTTCACTACATTTCTCTCTGCAGTAATGAAATTCACTATAAATTTGTGAGAATAATTTTATTACAAATGTTATAATATTTACTACTATTCTATGAAATTCATTACTCTTTCATTCAATTTTTATTACAAATGCAGTAATGTTTACTACTGATTTATGCAATAATTTTCACTACAAATAATGTTTTTAATAACAAACTGTAGTTAAAAACTTCACTACACTGTAATAACTTCGCACAGTGAAAGTTATTACTGTGTAATTGGCTAAAAAGTTATTACAAAAGTAATAACTCTCATTACAATTTTTGTATGATTTCATTACACATGTGTGTGCAATGGCAGACTTAGGGAGAGGGGTCCAAGCTGTTGCAGATTCCCTTTTCACTCATACTATTGTCCCAGGGTCACCCAAACAAGAAGTAAAATTCAAGCATTTCATTAACAGACCTTCTGGTTTCTCTCATGCTCAGTGGAGGACTTTAACAAAAAATATACGGAGCATGATACATTTTATAAGAGAACGTAATTTAACGGCTGCTGACATCTTGTAATATAAATAATATAAGATAACATATTAAAGTACAGCATAATGAATTGCCCTTAAAATAGAAATATATAGGTGGTCAATATAATTTGCATTCTTTAATAATGCATTGATAAATGAAATACATTGCACATGCAATCAATCATATTTATTATTTTCTTTGTTCTAAGTCATTGACTTAAGGAATGCAATAATTATGCTATGGTTTATTAAATATATCAATTAGCGATAAGAATGTAAAAGGTGTCAAATACCAGCATTAAATATATTAGAATAATTATCATTTTATTAGTAGCGTTAGTTTAAGTTTATAAATAAACCAAATTGTTAAATAAAGGGAAGTCAAGTTTTAACTTCAAAACTAAATGGTTTCATTAAAGAGGATATCAATCTTACATGGCGACCGTGACAAGTTTTCGCGGATATGTTAATAATATAAAATATAATATAATAAATAACTAAAAGAAAAAATTTTTTTTAAATTTAACACGTTGACACTAATGACGACTATGGTCGTCATCGAAAATTTTTTAAATTTACAAATGACGACTATCGTCGTCTTGAAAATTTTTTAATTTTCAAAACTACTGACAACTTTTTAAAAAAAATCTAGTACTACATTTGCAAAATAAAGGTTTTTCCCATATTCTGTTTAACGAAAAATTGTGGATGACATTTATTTACTTCTCTTTTGAAATAAAACTGAAAAATTAGCAACATTTGAATTTGTTCTGTTCAAAATTTTTTAAATTACTTAATGACGGAAATAGGGTGTTCTACCCAGTCTGCAGCACCACTACCAATCTGCAGCACTTTTGGAAAAACTTTCAATTATTAAGATTCTAGGAAAGAATAATAAACAAACCTTTATAAAATCTTATAAATTCTTACTTTTTCTTCATTTTTATGAAAAAATATTTGAATTTTAACTGTCAGTAGGCTATGCAATTTGAAATCGAAAAAAAGTATTTATGAATCGTACATACAAAAGTGTTATCTGTCTTAAGAAGTGATGTGTTTTAATCATTAATTTCTATGATTTTTAATTTTATTTAATATACTTAAACCCTATTCAGACTATGTGCTATAACATGTTTTAAGCGTTAACATGTTATGCAAAGTGTTATACTAGAAATAATGTATGCAAAAAATATGTCAAGTAAAACATGTTATTCAGAAAAACATGTTAAGCTAAAGGGATGTATTTAAAAAAATTTTGACATAATCGATTTTTTTTCGATTAATCAAAGTCTTTTTGGATTTTCATATCCTTGAATGATCTGTTGTCATTTGATCTGTTGTCATTTGATCTGTTTTAAAATTTAGATTTTTTAAAATTTAGATGGCGGACAAAAATAAAAAACGAGTAATTTGGAGTGAGGAGGAATTAAAAACATTTGTGGCTATTTGGAAGGAAAAAAAAGATGACTTAAATAAAGCAAAAAGAAATAGCCACATAATTTTAGAAATTCAAAGGGAGCTGGAGTTGAATGGTATAAAAACCACTGTGGCAGAAATTAAATCCAGAATGCACAACTTCAAAACGAAATATAGGTAAATATCTACAAAATTTTTGCCAAAAACTTTTTTTTGAGAAAGAGTGTATATACCTACATTTTTATTTTTAGAAAAGAGAAAAAAGATGTTTAATCTGTCCTAAAATAGTGGAGTAATCACTAAACGATTTAACTTTTTGAAATGGAAAAAAAACGTACCTTTGTCCATATCATTCTATTCGTATTTTTAGTTATATTCAATGCCAAATATAACCATTTTCGACAATGGTTCGAAAACAGAAATTTTAGTGTTTGTCTTTTTTTTAATAACCTTTTTCTTTCCATTTTAATTTTAGTCAATGCAGTATTAATATTTTCAATTTGATGAATTAAATAATTCATATTATTGTTTTTATTTATAAATAACATTATTTTTTTTTTGTTTGAATCCATTTTTTTGAACTGTCAAATGAAAAGTAGTGTGAATAGCAATTTCTATAACATGTTATACGACCTCTATAACATGTTATAGAGCTGTAGTGTGAATAAGGTATTAGATAGTTAATTTTGAAAAATTAATGTTGAAATAGTACTATTGTTCAAAAATATTTAAAAAAAAATTAATTAATTTTGTTAAAAACTGGTTTGCTGTTTACTGGTAAGTGAATTGGAGTAATTTTCTTTCTGCATCAGGTGCCGCAGACAGCTAAAACTTTAAGTTTTTTATGTGACCAGTCTGCGGCACCTAATGAAATTAGAAATATTTACGAGGAATTAAATTTTTAAGTTTCTATTTATTTAATTTATTAGTTTAAAGTTTTTAATTGGATTTAAAATATTATCCTTAATTTATTCGATAGTGTTATAATTTTTAAACAAAATGCCATGCAGAAAAAATAATACATATACTGAGTCTGATCTTCAGAACGCGATCAGGGAAGTAAAAGGAGGTATGGCTGTACTAACAGCTGCAAAAAAAAATAAAGTTCCACGTGGTACACTGCAATGCCGATTAAGTGGAAGAAATAAGAAAGGTACTTTTGGTCCACCACCAATTTTGTATGCAAAAGAAGAGGAAGAATTAGTTTCTTGGATAATAGAATGCCACCGAAAAGGTTTTCCACAAAGAAAGGAAAATATTCAAAACGTTGTAAAAGAATTTTTGGATAAGTCGCCAAGATCCAACCCTTTTAAGAATAACCTCCCGGGTTCAAAGTGGTATCTAAATTTTATGAAACGTCATCCACAGTTATCTGAACGAACATTGGAAACGGTAACTTCAGCTTCCTCAAAAGTTTCTGAAATTGATATACGGAATTGGTTTAAAAAAACTAATCTGTATTTAAACGAAACTCAAAATTTAGATATTTTAGAAAATCCACAAAGAATATTTAATGGCGATGAAACTAATTTTGTTCTTTGTCCTAAAACTGGAAAAGTTGTCGCGGAAAAAGGACCCAGAAACGTATATGAAATAGATAGGGGTGCTGCTAAAGAAAATCTAACTGTTATGTTTACTTTTTCGGCAAATGGCGATATCACTCCGCCATTGATCATATATCCTTTCAAAAGAATACCCAAAAAAATCGCAGAGTCCGTACCAAAAGAGTGGGGTATTGCTATAAGTGATAATGGCTGGATGAAATCCGAAATTTTTATTGAATATATAAAGAATATATTTCATCCTTACTTGTTAAAAATTAAGGTAATATAATTTTGTAATAATAATGGTTCATTTGTTATTTATTGTTTAAATATCTAGGTGAAACTACCAATTATTTTATACGTGGATGGCCACAAAAGTCATCTGAGTTATGATCTTTCAAAAATGTGCCAAGAGTTACAAATACTATTAATATGCCTGCCTCCCAATGCTACACGTATAATACAACCAGCAGATGTATCGGTATTTAGGCCATTAAAAGTGGGTTGGCGAAAAGCTATACTAAAATTTAGGCAAGAAAATCCTTACACTGATGTAACAAAGGCTCATGTCGCACCTATATTGAAAATTGCAATAGAATCGCATGTCTCCAAACAAACTATTATAAATGGCTTTCGTGCTTGTGGGTTAAGTCCATTCAATGTTGACAATATAGATTTTTCCAAATGTCTAGGAAAGAGTCGGTTTATTCCGGAACACATAACTGGGGATTCAACGAATAATATTCAAAAAACTTTGAATTATACCAATTTTGTAGAAATCGTTGGAAATGACAAAATTAAAAATTTTCAGAATTTCGAAAACTCAAACGAATCTTATTCCAGTGAATTCTTGTATTTATATGAAATTTACAAAAAACTTGTACCTGATAATCCTGGGCCCCTACCGCGTATTTCGATTTTCGTTTAACGAATTTCGTATTTGAAGAATTGGTACTATTTAGTACGAATTTCGGAATTTTGACAGTCCGAAAATCGTATTTGCGACTTTCGAGATTCGATAGTGTATTTTTCTTACCATGTAATACTACTTTCGAATATTTTTTAACATATTTTATTCGAATGGTTTTTTGTTATCGAGTGGACGTATAAAACTTTGTTGGTGCATTAAAATTTAATGAAAAATATTTTAAAATGTAAGTACCTATATAAATATAAAATGTTGGTGCATTAAAATTTAATGAAAAATATTTTAAAATGTAAGTACCTACTAATATAAAATAACTATAATATATTTATATTATACTATAATATAATAATTATATACCTTTTTTTACATTAAAAAGAAGGATTTCTAATTTTATTGCAAATATTTTTTTTGAATGCTAGTATTTCTTTTTCAAATGAAAGTTTTTGTATTTATAAAAACAAAAATAATACTTGCATATTATTTCATATTTGTACGTTTTACATTTAGGAGTAAACAAACAACACCATCTCAATTCAAAATTATTGTGGACTTCATGTGTGAGCATAAAGAACTGGCTCAGGGATATCAGCGCACCTCTGACGCAAGAATTAAATCCAATAGATTGTGGGAAAGGCTTTCAGTTACATTGAATGCAGATGGACTGGTGAATGGAAAAAAGTAATGATTTTGAAACATTTATTTTAAATAATTCATAATTAATAAAATGTTTTTTTCTTAAGGTTTGGGCAGATTACAAAAATAACATCAAAAGTAAAATGCGAGAAAACAAGAAGAATATCACTGGAACTGGTGGGGGTCCAAGTAGAGTTAAAATTTTAACAGCAACTGAAGAAAAAGTGATAGATCTACTTAATTTGAATTTATCTATGGAAGGAATTCCAAATTCCAAAAACTTTGGAATTTCTTCAACTCAAGATACTTTGGATTCGAGCATCATGTCTACATACCTACCCACTGAATCAAATCTTCTTAATGTTCTTGGTGATGCAACTAATATTTCTAATTATCCGACAGAGGGGACAGTTTGGGAATATGAAACTGAAGAAACTGGTAATGCTGGTGTAGTTCCAACAGATGAGGAAATTGAAATACCAGAAACTCAAGAAACACCAACACCAAGAAACATGCGGAACAAACGAAGTAATGAACATTCAAGAATGAAATATTCCATGATCGATACACAAGTCAAACAACAAAAAATTTTTCATGAAAACATTACTGCACAATTAAAAAAAGTTAATGAAAATACCAGCAATATTAGTAGGTATTTAAGAAAAATTTATGAGGTGAAAGCCGAAGAACTCATTTTAAAAAAAAAAAAAATTGAGTTAAAAGAAAATCAAATTCAAGAAGATCTTCGGAGACATAACATAAGAGTAGAGTTTGACATGGCCTATTTGGATGTAGAAAGGAGAAAGGTAGAAGTAGAAGAAAAAAAAATAATAAGACTAACAAAAATGTGATAACTTATATAACTTATAATAAGGTTATAAAGGTACAAAATTGAATTATGTTGGTACCTGTGATGCAATTGCGATACTAAATTGAAAAAGTTTAAGTTTTTTTTTTTATAAATTTTATTAAAATATAAAGAGTATATAGCTATTACTAAGAAACATTTCATTATTACTATGTAAGATACTAATTTAAGCAAATAAAATAGGTTTAATGTCATCAAGGTACAAAATTGAATTATGTTGGTAATTGAATTATGTCGCAAATGCGATACTAAATTGAAAAAGTTTAAGTTTTTTTTTTTATAAATTTTATTTAAAATATAAAGAATTATGTATATAGTTATTACTAACAAACATTTCATTACATTTATTACTAACAAACATTTCATTATTTTCATTATTTTTATTACTAACTTACATTTCATTTACTTTTATTTACTATGTAATATACCAATTTAAACATATAAAAATAAATTGCTTTTTATTTCAAAAGTATAAAAATCTATTTAAAAACATTAAAGCAAAGAATTTTTTATTGCATCCCGAATTTTTTTAGCTTCATCTGTTATTGACTGTTGTCGTTCATCAACTGATAATTCGTTATCAAATTCATTAATTTCTTGCAATGGTATGTTGTGCCTATATGGAATTTTAAAATCAAGACAGATGTTATGTAATGCACAACATACATTAAACATTTGAATTGCTTTTGAAGGAGAGTAATGAAGTTCTCGTGCCGCTAACAAACATCTGAAGCGACCCTTTAATAATCCAAATGTGCGTTCTATCACATTTCTTAATTTGGAATGCGTTTCATTAAATTTACTTTCATTACCTCCTTCAGCGGCAAAACGGTAAGGCGTTATTATCCATGGTTCCAATGGGTATCCCGAATCACCTAAAATATTAATTATCTCTTATTTTTTATTAATTGTATTTAAAAAACAAATATTACCCAATAACCAAGAAGACTTATCACCACTGTTAAAACATCTTTGAAAGAATTGTCTTTCGCTACTCAGTGCCCATATATGAGAATCGTGTGACGCCCCACCAAATCGTGCATCTCCCGTATTCTCATATTGTGATCACAAATCTAAAAACCAAAATGAATCTAAATCTAAAAACCAATAACAATATGAATGTATAAAATAAATTAATACATAATAACAAATTAATCATACCACCATTGCATTAATGCTATGTTTCATTTTTCTGTTAAAAAATAGATGTTCATTTTCAACGGGTCGAATAATTTGGATATGTGTTCCATCTATGGCACCAATAACTCCTGGAAATTTACCTTTTCCAAAAAAGTATTGTTTTGCTTCGGTCTTTTCATCTTCTGTCATTTCTAAATTAATTTTTAGAGGACACAATTTTTTTTCTATTGCACTGCATACTTCCGCAATGACATAAGACATGGTTTGCTGTGCAAGTGCAATATTCATATCTTGTCCGATCCCGTGTTGATAACCCCCTTCAGCTAGAAATCTTAAAGTTGCAGCTAGCTTAATAGTTGCAGGAACTGCTGTCGAACGCAAAGGAGTTTTTAATTCACTATTAATTATGTTTAAAACATAAACAAAAGCTTCTTTTGATAGCCTATAATTTTTTACAAATCTAAAAGAGGTTTAAAAATTATAAAGATAAAATAAACAATATTGTTTTTCATATAAAAGATTTTCACTTACTTTTTAGTTGGCATTTCCAAAATATTACACTTATTCCTCAATGTTCTACGTTGAATTGCCACCTGTCGATTTTCTTCTTCACTTTCTTCACTACTCAAATATAGAGCTATGCTATCCATTTTAAATTTTTTTTTTAATAGGTACAGAAAAGTTATTATTTATTATTTTCAACAACCTTTCAACAAAATATAAATAATCACAATGACACAATTTTTTATGTTTTGACAACTTAAAATTCGAAAACTTTCGTTAGCAACTTAAATGAAATTTATTTGTTTTCGAATTTGATACGCGGTACCAATGAATTTCACTTTCGGATTTCAATTTCGGATATGATTCGAATCCGAATTTCATTACGCGGTAGGCCACCTGATTCAGAATTCGAACAATTCGAGAATAATGATGATATTATTGTTGAAATTAGTCAGGACGAAAATGAAATTAATTTAAGTGAAAATATTCATGATATAAATATTCCAGAAATTGGTTCAACTGTTAATTTAACAGATTTTGATTTTGAAAATATACCGATTGTTATTTTGCCAAATCAATCTTTCGAAATAGAAAATGAGATAAGCTCAAAAATTGACGATTCGTTTTCAAACATATTACCACATTCCTCATCTTACCAACCTTCTGAAAGTATTGAATTTAAAAACTTTTTGAAGCCATTTGATACACCTGAGAAGAAACGGCTTAACGACAACATTTTTAAAAAAACCTTCACCTATAGTTATTTCCTCCCAAGAATTTTCTGATAATGAATTGGAAAAACTAAAACTTAAAGAACTAGCTGAAATACAAAAAGCGGACAAATTGCAGATAAAGCAGAAAAAAAAAGAAAATGCCCTAATGCTTAAGAAAATAAAATTAGAAGCAAAAACTAGTAAAAAAAGACCGAAATTTAAAACAACGAAAACATCGACACCGTCAAATTATCCAAAAAACATTATTGAAGCTGTTGATTCGAAACCAGAGAAGTTTGTTGAAGATATTCTAAATATCTTTAACGATGAAATATCGTTTCAAAATACAACAGTTACATCTGGACTCTGCTTCATTTGTGGAAACCTAATTAAATATACCGGAATTAAATGTGGACAATGTTCACGTAACTTCCATAATAAATGTCAAATTAATCAAATTTATCTAAATTTTTTAGTTCCATTTCTGTATTTCAATTTCAATTAATTGTGTGAGTATAACAATTTGACTAAAGTGCTTAATGGTGCTGCAGACTGGGTGGAACACCCTAGTTGTCATAGTACCATACAAATTTACATTAAACAAAAAATAATTTGTTTTTTTAAGAGGATCAAAATTTTTTTTGGGTAGTATTTTTTGAAAAATATTGTTTTAGGTTTGATTTTTTCGCTTTTTATTCATTTTTCATAGTCATGGATCCATATGATAAACATCAAAAACAAATACAGAAATTATTTGAAGAGGCAACTAGTGATGTGGAAGACAACGATAGCGATTTTGAAGCTGACGAATCATTTGAATCGTCTAACTCTGAATCTGAAATATTTGATGACTATAGGGATCCGGATTATGAGCCTGATAACGATTCTATAAATGAACAAGAAAATGATTTGCAAAACGAACAACATGAAGCTCCAGAACCTCAACCTCAATCTTCTGCAAATAATAGAAACTGGTGTGCTGATACAAAAGACATTCCAGATTTTTTATTTGATACTAATAATTGTAGAATAAAATTTGATATAACGGAAAATTCAACCCCACGAGAAATATTTGATAAAATATTAACAGATGATTTAGTGGAGTTGTTTGTAAAATGTACAAATATTTACGGACATAAACTGATTAGTCAAACGCAGAAAAAAACTCGGAGTTCAAAAAAACTAAATTTTGTTGAAACAAATAAGGAAGAAATTAATTTTTAGGATTAAGTCTTCTTCAAGGTCAAAATACATCTCCATCAATTAGAGATACTTTTTCGAAAAATGCGTTATATTATAGTCCAGTATTTTCACATGCTATGAGCGGTCGCCGTTATCTACAGTTATTACGCTGTTTTAATTGCCATCTGTCTGGGGAAGAGGAAGAGGATGAGAGCAGATTGCATAAAGTTTATCCGTTGCTAAATCCTCTTTTACTCAATTTTCAAAATGCAATTGCACCCCCTAAAAATTTGTCGTTGGATGAGTCTCTTTTATTATTTCGTGGGCGAATTATTTTTTGCCAATACATAAAAGGGGAAAGAGCTAGATACGGAATAAAATTATATGAGCTAACCACATCTTCAGGTTACATTTTAAATATGGAAATATATTTATAATATACAAATATTATGTATATTTTTTGATATTATGTTATTTCAAATAAATTCAACAAGGTAGCTGCTTAGCTTTTTCACAATAATTACATACATACATATCTTCTATTAAAAAGAAAAAAAATTACGGAATGTTTCAAATGTGGCAATTTTTTTGGTGATCCTTCTATTTATATGAAGCTTTTATATGAAGATTTAGATTTATTGCATAAACTTCAAGAAGTTGACATGTCTTTATCACAATTTGTTTATGATCTTTGCATAGGTATAACAAAAGATATATGTGAAAACAAAATATAATATTAAATATTTTTTTTTATTTCAGAACAGCTACACTATTTAAATATAGATTCAGATTTGAATGATCTATTCCCAAATAAAGAAGTTGGGAAAAAAATTCAATTTCGACATAATTTAAAGATATAGAAATTAAAGGAAAATAACGACGGAAAAAACACTAATATTTTTGGAAAAAGTGAAACTGCAAATCAAAAGCTAAACTCTCCCTACCAATATGTTAGCAAAAAAATTCTTACAATTTCCAACCATTTTAAAATCATTTTTATTTTTGTTTACAATATAAACTCTTTTTTTTTAATTTTTTATTCCTCACAGCTATTATATGACATAGCGGGAAAAAGTGAATTTTATGAAATGAAAGAAGATGTTGATAATAATAGTGGCTTAATGACCAAATCTATACGATCAAGATTAGCGTCACTTATTATAAAATACTTTAACAAAAATAATATTAGACTATCACACGAATTTTATTTTAAATTTCCAAACAAATACAGTAAAATTTCCCTAGAGAGGAAAAAGACGCATGGTATTTCAAGCCACAAAATGGAAGAGCAAGAGGTATTTTGGTCAACAAAAAAAGCAATAACCCGACTACTACTAAACCAAAAATAATTCACAGTAATCATGAGGATCTGCCGTCTAATAAAACAAATGGAAATATATCTGAATTTACATTAATTGATGGTAAGATACAGTATATTATAAATAAATTAAAGTATATTATAAATAAATCTTCATTTAACTAAAATAAATTTATTTTTCCTAGAAAACGAAGGAGAAAAATGTAAGGGAATTTTAAAGCACAACAGTTCTTTGAGTGCTAATCAAATATTAGAAAAGTAGTCTGATTCCGTTGCATTTAGGAAAAAAAATTTTAACGCATTTAAGGATGATACCACTATTGCCTCCATTTTAAACGAATGGCCATCTTATACACAAAGCTATGGATATTCATTAGTAAGTTGTAATATAACTCAATTTTCATAAAATAAAATATCATTTATGTATTTATATTTATAGATAAAAATAGATTTTAACTATTTCTTTCCATCAAAAGAAGATATTTTTTATTCAAAATGGGAACAGTTTGAATCAAATATTGCATTAATTTTTGACAGCACTTTAACAAGAAATCCCAGAAAAAAATTGTGGGTGGAATGTCAACAATCAAATAACAAACGTAAGTAAAGTTATTTTTATTGTTGATATACTTATATATTTTTAAAAATAAATAATTGATAAATTTATTCTTAATTTTAGATTGTAAACAAGTTTGTATGTTATATTTTTTACATGCAATTCTAAGTTCACGAAAATACCGAGAAAATATACAATAGAAGATTCACAGCAATCTGTATTTAAAATTATAAAACGTCCAACAGACCTACATGAATATGGAGCAGAAAAATTACAGCCATTTTTGATTTGTGTCACCAGCAACAATTCAATTTTGCGCACAACTAAATTCTTTACGTATTTAGATAATATAAAATATGAGTTCGAAAATTTCTTAGAGGCTTTTCTTGTGTTATTTCAATTATTATTTGTTTTTGATATTAAATATCCTGATGCATCAATAAATTTTTGGATGTTTATTCAAATGTTTTTCTTTGAAATTGATGTTAATAACGAAAAGGTAACAAATAGTGTTAAAACGTTAATAAAAAACTTAAAAAAAATTTAAAAAGAAAAATTCTTATAGTAATTGCTCTTAATTTTTATATGTCATATTTTTCACAACAGAAAATAAAATTACTTTTACTTTTAGAATTTAATTTAAATTAATATAAATTTAAATACATATTACATAAATACATATATATGTATATTAATATTTGTGTATTAATATTAATTAATTTATATAAGAACTGTTATGTTTTACAACTTTTTTCTTGGACGTCAGTTATAGCTATCATTGAAATTTTTTCTTCTTAATTTTAGATATCATAAACAAAACATTTTTAGTATAAAATTAGATTTTCATCAACCTTTTTATTTTAACAAACTAATTCTATCATTAATTTAATAATTTTAACTTAATTATTCAATAAAAACTAATTTCATTTTGTAATATTTTTACTTACGGGTAAAAAATAAAATTCGTTGTTTATTGAATGTTGGGAGTTAAAATAATAAAATTAATAATTGAATTAGTTTGTTAAAATAAAAAGGTTGATGAAAATCTAATTTTATACTAAAAATGTTTTGTTTATGATACATAAAATTAAGAAGAAAATTTCCAATGATGCATTTCAAGGATACCTATAACTGAAGCCTTACATTTTTAGTTTTATATGAATGAATGAACTAAAAAATAGTTAATACTGAAATGCAAGTAATAAATTAGTTCGTAAGTGGGTTAAATTTGTAACTCAAATTAATATTTACTATTTAATTTTATACTTTTAATTTTTAAATGTCCTGATGCATCAATTGGTAATTTAATTACTAATAAAACACTTAAAAAAAGTAAAATTCTTTTATATTAATTGCTATTAATTTTATAAGTCATATTTTTCATAATTAAAAATAAAATTAATTTTAAAAATTAATTACTATCACTTCTAGGATTTAATTTAAATTACTTATATTTAAAGTGGAATAGAGAAATGTTTTATTTTAATTTTGGAAATTAAAAATATTTGTTTTTGTAAATATATTTGTGTTAATAAAAATAGTTAACAATGAAATTAAATAATAGTTTTTTCTTAACTATGTTTTTTTACAGAGGCTGAAAAAAATATATATATTTATATATATAAGTATTTTTATATATTTATTATATATATATATATATATATTTATTATATGTTTATATATAAATATATATAAAATATATATAAAATACATATATATTGTATGTATATATGTATCCATATATATATATATATTTATATATATATATATTTATATATATATATTTTGTATATATATATATATATATTTTGTATATATATATATATATATATTTTGTATATATATATATATATATATTTTGTATATATATATATATATATATTGTATATATATATATATTTGTATTGTATATATATAATGGTTTATAGCGAATACGTTGGCTTTAAGGGATGTCCATTAATTCAACGTAACATTTGTCAAATTATATTCTATTGCATCAACTGTTGAATTGATGGAATGTAAGTTGATTCTTTTTTATCTTTCATTTCAATTAAAACAATGTACTGTCTATAATTAATTAATAAAATTTCTGAATTACATTAACCAACCCCGTCGTTATTTTAATTAAAGAATACAGTTGAAAGTATGAAACGAACAACGGAAAAATTTAATGGACTACGGAAACTTTTTACGGAATGTCCATTGGCACGGTTTTATGCGTAATTCCCGTTGACGAACAACTGCAAAAAACGTTAAAAATACCTACTCGCTTGTCCGCTTCAAGACTGTCATAACTCAAAAAACGTCACTTTTTATTTAAATAAGACGTTTTATAGGATTTTACATAATTTATCAAACACAAAAACCCCAATTACCCTAGTTCAAAAAATTGACAGTAGAGAGCAGATAATTTAGTATTCCTTTTTAATCTATTCCACTTGTCATTTTCTTCAATACAGAATCATTTCATTATAAATTTAGTAGCCGTTGCATAACTTTAAAATTTTTTTTCTAGAAAACTGACTTATTTGTATATGCATTTCATTGCGATTTAAAATTGAAAAAATTTATAAAAATTTGCAGCAAAAGTAAGTTATTTTGTATTGAATTAATTTTAAAAAAAAAAAATTGGTTTAAAATGTTTTTAAAATCATGGCAATAGAATATTATTTTAAGTTGTGACAGTTTTAAAGATTAATTTGATATTTTTATTTTGAATTAACTATAAAATTCTGACTTAACTTAGTTTTCGCAAAAACAATTGAACTAGTTTTCTAATGAATTTTGAAATAACGCAATTTTGATTCGAGTTAAATCAGTTTTGTTGAAAATTTGTAAAAATATTATTGTAAGAAATTATCAAAAATTCTTCAAATTTTAGATTAATTCTATTTGGATTATTTCTCCCTTCACAAGGCAACACATCTTAAGTCGACTTAAGATGTTCTTTTTATTATTGCAGTTCTATATTCTTTGAACAATTATTTATCTTTTGGTCAAGGTCCGGTTGTTGTATCTCTTTTTTTGCGGTTTTTATGATACTATGTTGCTTCATCTTATGTCAGTTTTTCTTGCATGTGCATTTAGTGAAACATCTTATGTTGACATTCGAAGATTATTGATTAGAAAATTTAACAATAATAAAATTTGTAAAATATCTTAATTGTATATAAGATGCTTTTACATAATTTTTAATTGTATGATATTAAAATTTACAAAAAATGAAAAAAATCTTAAATAGACATAAGATGATTTTCCAAGTGCATTAGCTCTCATTTTGTTGAATATAAGTATTTTTAGGTTAAATTGCTTAAACATTTTCTCTAAATTCGAAAAAATGAAAACCATCTTAAGTCTATTTAAGATTATTTACAAAATTTGTATTGTAAAAATCGTTGTCACTAAGTACATGTAAGATGATTTACCGACTACATGTCTGCATCACGTAACGGAATCGATCATGACATAATATGAAATGCATGAAAAAATGTTGTAGAGAGTAGAGATTAAGAGTTGAGACTACCTTAGTATTCGATATTATTGTTGTATTTTATACATGCATTTATATATTTATTTATTTATTTATTTATGTATTCTATATTAGTATATTCTATTCTAAATTTAAAATAGTAAATATCAAAGTAAAATAAGTATACATACTTATATACACACTTCTTTATAAGCTATTGCTATATAAACACATAAAAAATAAAAGCAGAGATAATATTTTGGCGGTACGAAATAAGTTCGATTGAAATAACTTCGATAAATTAAAAGTGAAATAAGTTCGATAAAATTTTATATTTTTTATATAAATTATTTACTTATTTCATTTTTAATTTGTATTACGAACTTATATTTCATTTTTAATTTGTCAAACTTATTGCATTATGAAATAAAACAAAATTATTCGACAAAATTATTAAAATTAAAAAATGAAATAAGTTCGATAAAAAATATCAAATTTTAACGAACTTATTTCATTTTTTAATTTTAATTATTTTAACGATAACGATAAAAAATATCAAGTTTTATCGAACTTATTGCACTTTTAAGTTGTCGAAGTTATTTCAATCGAACTTATTTCGTACCCCCCAATATTTTATTCCACTCAAATATGAATTATGATTAAAATGTTTGAAAATTTTTTGATATGTATTTGCATGTTCATAAAATATTAAAAAAAAATTTTATGTAAGTGAGCGATCAATGATCTTGTTTTATTAAAATAGTAAAATTTATAATTGTAGCCCACACACGATGGAGTAGGTTTTCAAACTTGGTACGCGTACTTGCTAAGTTGAATCGTGTATGGGCAAGTTGAAAGACCATTTTGAAGGTTAAAAAGTTGGTTGGATGAAATTCAAAAAATTTTGATATGGTAAAATATGGTTTGTAAACATGTCCGCGTACCAAGTTGAAAACCTTGTCCATCGTGTATGGGCTACATAAAAGAATGGAAATAAAGAAAGTGTATGAATGAAAAATTTTGTAAAAGTATTTATTGAGAGTGAATGGTATAAATTAGAATTATGTTTGATTGTGTGAATAGAAATATAAGAGAACTAATAAACACATTCACAATATTACAGAGTTTAGAGCAAAATTTAAAAAAAAGAACTAAAAAAAATCTCATACAAACTTTTACCGTGAAATCTATTATTTATTATAATTCTTAATCAATGGTAAAACAGAGTTAATATTTAAAATTATTATTGCGTTTTTTTTTAATTTAGCTATTATTGCAATAGGTTTAAGAATATAAAGTAAAAAAGTGTATTAAAGGTTTAAGACTTAATAAAGAAAACATGCCGCGCGAATATAAAGGTAAAAAGTGTCATATTATTCTTTACTTAACATTTTAAATGATTCAACTTATATTTCAGATATTACCCAATCGTGTACCAGAGCTGCCAAAATGATTAGTATGGTGAGGAGTAAAAAAATTTTACAAGTGCAAAATTCAGAAAATTCGCCAACGAATTTTGCAGAGAACTCTGAAGATTCGGGGTTAAAAAAAAGCATTGCACCAGAATTACTATCCTTATTGGACGAGGATTTTGATGATATTTATAAAGATCCCGATTTTGAAATATTGTCTGAATCAGAAAAAGAAGAAGAAATAGAATATGAGGAAATACAAGAAATGGGAAAACAAATTGAAGAAAACATGCAGAGCTTTGAAAACGAGAACATGGAAAATGAGGCAACAACCTCGCGAGGTGTTACGGAAAAAAAAGAATCAAGAAAATCAAAAAGTCAAAAAAGAAATTCAGGGAAAGCTTACATTACAGATACAGGAAATTTTGTAAAAGAGAAAAAAATGAAATTGCTGGGCATGTGCCGAAGAAAATGTATGAACAAAATTACTCCGGAAAATCAAAAAGAAATATTTGAGAAGTATTGGGCACTTGGTAGTCATAACTCCCGTCTTCAATTTATAAATAGCAATATTGAAGTTCACCAAAAACAAGTAGAAAGAATTAGAAAGGAAATAGTAAATAGAAGAAATAGAACTCACACAAATAAATACTTTTTTGAGATACGTGCCGAAAAAATTCAAGTTTGCCGAAATTGTTTTTTAGCAACTTTAAATGAAACGGAACAAATAATTAAAACTGTGACAAGCAAAAAACTAACTTCAAGTTCGGGAACAATTAGAGATGAACGAGGACTCAATATGCCAACTAACAAAATAACAGAAGAACATATAGAAGAAATTCAGCGGCACATTAACAGCTTTCCTGCTTACGAGAGTCATTATACTCGTGAGCAATCTTCACAGAAGTTTTTTCATTGTGATTTGACGCTACAGAAGATGTATCAACTTTATATGGAAAATCGTACATCACCAGTTTCATACACAAAATACTGTCAGGTATTTCATACCATGGGAATAAAATTTAAAAAACCCAAAAAAGACAGATGTAATAAATGCGAAGTACTCAAAATTAAAATTGACTTTGCAAATGAGGTTGAAAAAGTAAAATACAAAAGTGAGCAAGAAGAGCATCATTTTCAAGCAAGCCTGGGCTATAAAGCAAAAGATTTTGATAAAAATTTAGCCAAGAACAACGAAACTATTAAGGTAGTCACTTTTGATCTGGAGAAGTGTTTGCCTACACCCTGTTTAGAGACTTCCATTGCTTTTTATAAGAGACAATTATGGACGTTCAATTTGACGGTATACGATTGTCAAACAAAAATACCGGTATGTTATATGTGGGATGAAACTATTGCTAAGCGCGGTGGGAACGAAATCGCATCATGTTTGTGGAAATATTTGCAATCACTGCCAGCTAATATCAAGCAAATTATATTATATAGCGATTCCTGTACAGGACAAAATAAAAATGCTTTTGTGGCAACTATGTTTTTTGTTTTTATGCGAGAAAATTCCAATGTCGAAATAGTTGATCATAAGTTCCTCACTCCGGGTCATACACATATGGAATGTGATGTGGCCCATTCAATTATTGAACGAAAGAAGAAGAAAACGCAAATACCTTTACATCACCCACGCGACTGGTATTTCTTTATAAGAACTGCCGGTTCTAGAGTAAATTTCGAGGTAGAAGAAATGAAACAAGAAATGTTTCTTGATTTTTCATCATTCTCCAAAGATAAGCTTTCATGGCGCAAAACTGCTGAAACTGGCAAAAAATTTATTTGGAATTCTGTGAAATGGATTAGATATGAAAAGAATTTAAACCAAATTAAATACAAAAATACATTAAGTGAAGAAGAGCCCTTTCAGATATTAAACTTAAGAAAACGTGGAGTTCTTTCAATTAATAAAACAGATTTAAAACCGTGTTACACAAATCCAATTCCGATTTCTAAGGAGAAAAAGAAAGATATTTTGTCCATGATTGATTTGATTGACCCAATTTACCATGACTTCTATAAAAATCTGGTGACCGAAGATCAATCGAATATACATCCAGATTTTATAGAATCATCTGACGAAGAAAATTAAGTTTAAAATAAGATTCTAATAAATTTTTGTATGATTTTTTAAGTGTTTTTGTGACTTAAGAAAAAATATTACTTTTATTTTTTATATTTCCTATATATTTTTTTTTTTAAATTAACATTCAATGAAATACTAAGAAAATTCAAACTAAATATTTAAAACTCTTTAAGAAAATGAAATTGTGTTTAATTTGTTTTGCTTGTTTTTTAATTTTATTATTTTGAAATATTTTATTTATATGTAAAAGTGTAATTTAATAAATAATATGGAAAATTAAAAATAAAGTTTTATGTAATTAATCGCTTGCTAAAAGTAAAGTATCTTAAGTTTGAATATTTTCAAAATTTGCAGGTACAATATATCTTATGTCAACTTAAGATTTGAACAGAATCACTTAAAATTTATTATAAAGTATCTTAAGTCACTTAAGATAATTTTCCTTTTTTTAGCTTGTTTCCAGTATACAAAAACGGTAAAAAGGCAAAGTATCTTAAGTTGAATTTCCCAGTTTTTCTCTTTAACTAATAACGATATTAACAAAATCCATAAACTTTTAAATAGTGTTAGGGTATATACATAAAATTACACTGATAATATTTGTTAAAAGTAAAGAACTTTTTTCCAAATTGAATTTTTGAAGAAAAATGATTCTCCTGTAAAACTCTGATTTATGACTTAAGATACATTGCCTTTTTAAGGGAGATTTATTGAAATGTCGGAACGGTCGAAATTTTAAACTTAGCTAGAGCGGGTAAGGAGTATGTTGTAAAAACGAACCGTGGAATGCAGCAAATGCAAAATCAATCAAATCCTGTTATTCTGAATCAATATAATAATTTAGAAAACGTACCTATTGTACCAATTGAAGGTACCGGAAATTCAATTTTATTAGACCAAAACACAAATAATGATTCAAATTCTTTTGAAATTGTAAAAAATGCAGATGATAAGCAAGTTGATTTCAGTTCCGATGATTCGATTAAAGATCCAAATTTTACTAATTCATCTGAAACTTCAAGTGATGAATCGGACTCTGATGATTCTTCAGTTGTGAGCAATTCTTTAGACGTTTTAAAAAAAAATAAACTTCCAAAATCTACAATAAATCCCGATGATCAAACACTTTTCACCATTAATACTGATCTAATTATGTCCGAAACTGATTTACCTAACGAAGAACCTCAAGTCTCAAATAAAGTCTTAACAAGTAGAAAACGTAAATGCCTAGAAAAGGAGTGGAAAAAAAATGAAAATAAAATATTGAGAAATTCCGGCAAGGAATATTATGTTTCTTCAAAAAAAAAAATTATTAGAGCAAGACAAATAAAACCTCCATGTAAAGAAAACTGCCGACTGAAATGCTTTTGTAAAATTTCAAATGAGGAACGCATGCAAATTTTCAATAATTTCTGGGAAATGGGTAGCTTGCAAAGGCAGCGAGACTTTGTTTCAAGCGCTATGGAAACTATCAGACCAAAATATCGATATCCAAGAGCTGGATCTTTACGAGCTGGAAATAATGCATTTTTTTTATAGTGAACGAGTCCCGCATTAGAGTTTGCAAAGGGTTCTTCAGAGCTACTCTTGATATAAGCGATACTTTTATTGCAACAATTTTAAAAAAGCGGAATCTTTGTGGAGGCATGATTCAGCAAGAACTGCGCGGAAAACATGGTAAGCAACCAAGTATTCCACAACAACAAAAGAATTGGGTCAGAGATCATATAAAATCAATTCCCGCAATTGAAAGCCACTATACAAGGGCCTCCTCTCAACGAATATACATAGATGGAAGTAAAACCATAACTGGACTTCATCGGGACTATGTAGAAAATTGCCAAAAATTAGGCCGTCCTTTTGTTAATTATCTAATGTACAGTCGAATATTCAACAAGGAATTCAATATATCTTTTTTTACGCCCAAAAAAGACCAATGTGAACTATGTGTTTCATTTCAAAATGCCACAATAAATGAAAAAGAAGCCTTAAAAAACAAATATGACACTCATCTTACTGAGAAAGACCTTTCACGCTTAGAAAAGAAATTTGATAAAGGCAAAATCAATCAAAATATAATTGTTTCCGTTTATGATTTACAAGCTGTTTTACCTTGTCCGAGAGGTGACGTTTCGGTATTTTATTACAAATCTAAATTGAATTCGTATAACTTTACCATTTACCAAATGAAGAAAGACACAAAAGATGACTGTTATTGCTATGTATGGCATGAAGGAAAAGGTCGAAGAGGTGCTAATGAGATTGGAACTGGTATATTTAAATTTTTGGAAGAAAAAGTTAAAGAAAATCAAACTGATGATCTTGAATTTATTTTTTATTCTGACAATTGCTGCGGGCAGCAAAAAAATCGCTATATAATATCATTATACATTTACGCTGTAATGAATCTCAACATAAAATCGATTACTCACAAATTCTTAATAACCGGTCACACTCAAAATGAGGGTGACTCAGCTCACTCAATAATAGAACGCAACATTAAATTGGCTTTGAAGTCGGGCCCAATTTACACTCCTGACCAATATTTCACATTAATAAGAACTGCCAAGAAGACAGGGAATCCCTATAAAGTAAAAGAACTGAGTCACAGTGATTTTTTTGATTTACATTCATTGTGTAACAACATGGGGAATAATTTTAGCATAAATGAAGAAAACTGTAATGTGAAACTAACTGACATTAAAATAATGAAAGTTGAAAAAAGCTCGCCGTACCAGTTGCTTTATAAAACCTCTTATTCCCAAAAGGATTTTAAAGTTATTACCATAAATAAAAATGATAAAACTACAAGATTAAAAACAAACAAGTCTTCAACATTTAATATTAAAAAGGCATTTAACGTTAAGCCGCCTATAGCTGAGAACAAAAAGAAAGACTTGATGGAGTTAATATCAAAAAACCACATTCCTGGGCATTATGCCTCATTTTATAATTCTTTATTTTTATAATTATGATTCGAATACTACTTTTTTATTTTCCATATTTTTTGATTATTTTTTGTGCCTAAATACGAAATAAAAATAAATAATTTTTTTCTTATATTATTATAATTTATGAAACATTTTTCGGAATTTTGTTTTTTTTTTCCAATCATTTTATTTTATTTTTTTAGCACGTAACTCAAAATTAGAGCATTTAAAATTGAACAAAGTTTAAAATTTTTCGAGAAGACTGTCTCAATTCAAACCGTCAGTTGTTTTTGTCATTTTCTTATAAAGCAGTACTGGCAAACACTAAGCTAAATATATTATATTAATGCCAATAGAATACACTAATTTTTAACACCATTCTTTTTGAATTACGAGTTATATTTTTTAAAATACCTCAATGTGAAATGAAAAAAAAATTTCAAAACGTTGTAATTAAAATTGTCATTTTTTGAGTTACTATAGTCTTGAAGCGGACAAGCTATTTTGGGTGTATTTGGCGAAGGAAAGGGGATGTATATGTGTCACTATGGAGAGACAAAAGAAATGTTTTGTCAATTACAACAGCACATCATCCACAGCTAATCGAAACTACTAACCGGTATGGGCAAAAAAAAATTAAACCAAACGATATAGCTGATTATAACCTAAACATGTCCGGGGTTGATCGTTGTGACCAAATGACTTCGTATTATTCCTGCTCTCGCAAGACAGTTAGATGGTACAAAAAAGTTTTGTTTCATCTTTTAGATGTGTCTTTTTGGAACAGTTTTTATTTATATAAAAAGTTTCACCAAAAGGATAAGTTTAAAAGCTTTAGGGAAAAACTAATATCTTCTCTCATATGCCTTCCTCCGGACTGCACTGGAAGAGATTTGGCTTTACTAAAAACAAATCGAGGTCGAAATTTCAAAAGATTGAGGTTGGACTTATCTTCACCAGTTGGATCACCAAGCACATCTGCAGCTACTTCTCCTCATAATTCAAATCCTGGCTCGCCACGTATACGTTATCAGCATTATTTAGAATGCATTCCAGTTCCTTCTACATCTTCAAGAAAAACTTACTTTTTAAGATGTAGATTTTGTTTTTCGAAAGGTGTTAGAAAAGATACTTCTTGGAGATGCAAATCATGTCCGGATAAACCCTCACTTTGTGTAGAATGCACAGAACATTATCATGATAATTTTTTACAATGATTTTTTAAAATTTTAAATATGTATTTTGTTTTTATTATTAGTTCTTGTTTTTTTTTATTATTTTTGTTATAATTTATGGAATTAATATGTTTATGGAAAAATAAATGAATTATGAAAAAAGTAAAATGAATTTCGTTATCATTCTTTTAAATTTCTTTTAACGTCTATAGTGGTCATTTGCATTTTTAAATTGTTATATATGATCACAAGGTAAATGACGACTATAGATGTCATGACGAACATAGTCGTCATTTTTTTTCTTATTAGAAAATTAACTTAAGAAAATTAAATGACGACCATTGACGTCGCAAATTTTTTTTCACAAGCCCCCCTCAATACGATTCTCCTGCACATTTAAATTATTTACTTCTTGGTCCTAGGTTAATATCTTTAAAAATATAGCAGATACGAATGTGTGTTTTTTAAGAAAATTCACTTCCAGAAAGTGCGTGTCAATGTGTTAATAATAATTTTTTTGTAAAAAAAAAAAAAAAAAAATAAATAAATATATAATAAATATAAACTGAAAAATTTATATTTTAAAAGTGGAATGTTAAGAAAAATGGATAATGAGTGATGCTTTAAATAAAAGAAAATACTGGCGAAAAGTACCAGTAATAACCAACGAAGGTTATTTTCAGAATAATCCTGAAAACTTAGACATTAACAAATTTGTGCGTAAAAACAATTGCAAAACTTATGGATATAGTTGGGTGGAAATAACCCACCAAGAATATCTTATAATAATCAGTGAAGCAAAAGATTGGGATGATTATTGCTGGGCATCCGTTAAAGAGTTACGTTATAGAGATAAATAAATAAACTAAAATATTATAAATAAAAATAAATAAAAGAAATTTAAGCTAAAACATTAAATAATATAAAGTGAAAAATAAAAAAAGAAAATGGGTAATACAAAGTCCAGATCGGAAAACAACGTGGGAAATTAACAACAACATAATCATCGAAAGTCTACAAGAACAACATGATAACATTTTTTGGATTCTATTAATAATAGCAGGAGTTAAAATAATTGAAGCTGTAAATCTAATATACCAGGGAGTCAGAAAAAACATCAAAAAGCGGTATCAGGCACGACTTCCGCAGATCGAATATTAAAACACATTAAATTGTGTTTTAATATTTGGAACGATAAAAAGCATTTTAACGGACAGAGGAACCGAGTACAAAAACCAAATTATGAGAGAAGTACTTAATCTTAATGACCTACGACAATAATTTTAACCTTCAATATATTATACTCATATTACACTTCAAGTTCACATAATTCTATAATTTAGTTATTTTTGTTTTTTTTTACTTTATAAATTGCATTTTAACTGTATTTTCGCTATGTATGCATTTTTTACAATCTACAAAAAAAAAAAATAAAAAAAATAAATAAACTTTTGATTTTTATGTATTTAAATTTATGTTTTGTAATCAAATTTCATAATGAATATTTAAGATCATATATAAACGATTATATCGCACACGTATGTCAAAAGTGACACAACTCAAAAATCGTAATTTATGAGTTATTATCGTAAATGAGTTTGTTTACACTCTATCTACCGCTAAAAAAATAATATTATCTTATAACTTCTTTTTATACACGCCAGATGTCACATGTGTCGCTTTCAATGATTCAAATTTAGTCGTTATGCATTTGAAATAAGTGACACATTCTCAGTTGTTACTGCGAATTTGTAGTGAACGTGTGTGTAATGCAAGTTCAAAAGTGCAATATTTTGAATTGTGTCGTTTTAAGCTGATAAAAATTTGAGTTTGACGGAAATAATACAGTTTTGTTGTTCAAAGTGCTGATAAAACTATTGACCTATTTTAAGTTGTGTCGCTTTAGTTTAACAAGGTAAATATAAATTGATAATTTATTTTGAATTATGTCACTGTTCAGGAATAATTTTGTTAATTTTAAGTTATGACATTTTTGAGAATTAATAAAGTATTTTCGTTTATTTGTGATTTGTGAAGACATAATAGTTTTATTTTGAGTTAAATCGTTGTAGTTGATAATTCTCAATGTTTTTTGTATTGTTTCAAAGAGTCTCGTTTTCAATTAGGTTTTTTTAAATAAAATTTTGAATTATGTCACTTTTGATGGAATATAATGTTAATCCGGTGTTTTTTAAATATTATTTTGATATAGGATATTATGAATTCATGGAATCGCGCACGACTGATGGTGCAAATGGTAACCAATAATAATGCAGCAAAAGAACCTATTACCTTAACGTCAAGTTTCAATGAAACGACGTCAAATAAAGAAAATCAGCAATCTAATATTGCAAGTTCATCAACCATTAGGCATTCTTCAGATTCAAATGTTTCATCGACTGTGGTTAATGAAAACAATGTTTATAATATAGTGTCAACCAGTGCTAAGGATTCTACCATTATACGTTTGACTAGAGTAAAACCAAAAAACTGTTACTATGTGTCTCCAATCCATAGTAATGAGAGTGATGTGGATGATCAAGTGGTAGATCCACTTTACCAAAATCATCCAATTTACCAACCTGACATTGCAAATAGTTCCTCATCCTCCGACTATTCAAACGAAGCTGATCAACAGACTGATGGTGACAACGAGGAAAGGCAAAAAAAAGGAAAAAAACGAGAACGAAAACCTGAAAATTGGATAAATAAAAAAATTAAATTACTAAGAAACTCAGGAAAATCCTACGTAACAGTATCAAAATCGAAAAAACAATTTTCTGAAAGAAAAATACGCATACCTTGTGGGGAAAAGTGTCGATTGGGTTGTAGTAATAAAATAAACGATGAAATTAGAGAAAAATTATTTACAAATTACTGGAATCTTGCTGATTTACATAAACAAAGAGAGTTTATTATTAGGCCTGCGAAGAAATTAGACCTAAATATCGATATTCAAGTACCCAAAATTATAGAAAAATGAATTCGGCGTTTTATTTTGAAGTGGGTACGACTCGTATTAGAGTATGTAAAACTTTTTTCAAGTCAACTCTTGACATTAATGACCGGCCTATTCGCACAGCACTCTCTAAGAAGAATGATTCGGGATTCCTACAGGGCGAAATGAGAGGAAAACACGGTAAACAACCAACAGTTGCACCTGAAATTAAAGAGAGTGTTAGAAATTTTATAAAATCTATACCAAAAATAGAGTCGCACTATTTAAGAGCCCAAACGACAAGAGAGTTTATTGAAAGTGGCAAAAGTCTTGCAGATCTTTACCGGAATTACAAAGAATCTCGCGAAAAAGATCACCTGGAATTTGCAAACTTATCCATGTTTAACCGCATATTTAGAGGTGAATTTAATATTTCATTTTATGTACCTAAAAAAGATCAGTGCGATCTTTGTGAATCGTTCAAAAATGCAGATGATGGTGAAAAAAAAAACTACTTAACACTTATGATGTACACTTGAAAGAGAAAGAACTGTCTCGGAAAGAAAAAGAAAACGATAAGAAAAATCCGAATGGTGCATATGTTGCTGTATACGATTTACAAGCGGTAATGCCATTACCAAAAGGTTTAGTTTCTTCTTTTTATTATAAATCTAAAATGAACTGTTTTAATTTCACTATAAGCGATTTGTACGCAAAAAATGTTGAGTGTTACTTCTGGAATGAAACAGAAGGGAAACGCGGTGCAAATGAAATTGGAAGCTGTGTACTACATTTTATCGAAATATTGTTATTGGAAAAATTCAACGAAATACCTGATGTAGACATTATTTTTTATTCAGATAACTGTTTTGGACAACAGAAAAATAAATATCTACTTTCTGCCTATTCATATGCAGTAAATAATCTACGTAGCATTACACATAAATACCTAATTCGTGGACATTCGCAAAATGAAGGTGATAATGTGCATAGCGTAATAGAAAAACAGGTCAAAAGACATCTCAAATCAAGTCCACTTTATGTTCCACAAGAGTACATTACATTGATTAGAACGGCCAAAAAGAATGGCCCTCCATATCGAGTGCATGAGTTAACATACAAAGATTTTTGGGACCTTAAAAATTTACAAGAAAATTGGGGACATAACTTTACTCTAGACACTGATAAAAACCAAGTGAATTGGCATGACATTAAAATATTTCGAATCGAAAAAGAATACCCTCATTCGTTTTTTTATAAAATTTCTTATGAAGATCAAATATATAAGAAGGTCAATGTACGCAATTTTAGAAAAAGAAAAGTTCTACCAGATTTAAATTACTCTCATGATTTGGTACACGCTTACACAAAAAAAATTCCATTAACTGCAAATAAAAAAAATGACATCGAAGATTTTGTTAATAAAAATATTATTCCGAAATGTTATTATGATTCATTTTATAAAAATGTTCTTAATTTATGTTAAACTACAATTTTTTTCTTATTTAATATTTTTTATATTATAGAAAAAGTTTCTTTTTTTTGTTACGTTAGTTTTATTTTTGGTATAGTTTATGGAAAACGTTTTATTTTTATTTATTTTTTCAGAATAAAACTTATTTATTTGTTCATAAGTAAAGTTGTTGATTTATTTTATTTTTTACTTTTTAGCACATTTTAACACGAAACAAATAAACAAAAATGTCATAACTCAAATTAATTTTGTGCTTAGTAAGATCAGCAAACACCAAAATCGTCATAACTCAAAAAAGACATTTTAAAGGGTTTAGAATCGAAAACAGTCGAAATGGCTGTGGTCCTTGATTCATAAAAAGCATGCAAATTAATATTTAGTTGTTAGTATCACGAAAAAATGTTTATAGAACTCAAAAATAGTTTTTCGTTGTTTCTGGAAAACTCACTTTTTTGAATTGTGTCACTTTAGATATACATGTGCGATATATGGATTATTAGGTTTTAGTAAGAATAAATTATTTTATTATTAATCAGATAAGTTCCATTACTATAAAACTTCTTGATCAGAACGGTAATTTAATTAATTTTCGTGGAGAAACAATTACAATTAGATTGCCCTTAAAGCTTCAGAATGATCGTATTTAATCAAAATTATCAACCCCATATATATTCACAGAATAATAAACATCGTTTTAATTCATCAAAGGTAGTTAAAGGAGCAGGAACTCAACATTTAAAATACAAAAAACGATTATCATTTGAAAAAAAAGAATATCTAAAATCTCTTGAATATCTACTAAAAGTAAATTAAAATGGATCTCTTTAATAATCCAACTTTTGATGAAAGTATAACTAGTGCTCAATGGCATTCATATTCTCCATTCTTAAACTCATTTGGATTAAGTGATGTTATACGAATACAAATACAAAATCAGAACTTAAATATATTACCCTCAACAAGTTTAATCTTTATTGAAGGTTATGTATCAAAACATGATTGAACAGCTGTTACTCACACTAAACTAATTAATAATGCTATACCATTTCTATTTGATGAAATTTGCTACGAACTTAATGGTACAAGGTTTTCGAGATAATAATATTAAATTCATTTTAAAAGAAATTGCTATTCTAAGTTCAAATAATGAAATTCAACATTTTATAATTAAATCTCCATATGGATATCAAATAATCAAATTTTATCAAATTTAGATAAAAAAAAACAAAAAGCACAAACTATTGGTTAACAAAAAATCATCATGGATTTAAATGGTGTGATGGTAAAACAAATTTTTGTGATGTAATCAATTTTTTGAAAACATTTACAGATTATAAAACTACATTTTATGTTAAAGGAAATGAAAAACAAGAAATAATTCAAAAACTGTTTAAAAAAAATAAAATTGTAAACTTAGATGAACAAGTATCAACAAGTATACAAAAATTAAAAAAACTTTATCAAAATCAATACAAAAAATGCACATTCAATCATAATGGATATTGTGCTTTTCAGAATGTTATTTAATAAAAAAACTGATATAAACAGTTTAATCATATATGTATATATATAGTTACATCCACACCACCCTCTGCTGATCATTTTATACCTACTGTACCAAACAATATTGTACAAGAAAATAGAATTATCCTACAAGAACGGAAAATGCCATTTTCTCTAAATTAAATCGAATTTCAATTTTTCTTTTAATTTTACATTTTACGTTTTCTTTATTTTAAACTCACTTGAACTCAAGTGCTTTATTTCATAATCGACCGTTTTTTTCATTAAACAAATAAATATTTTTTTAAATAACTAATTAAGTAGCTGATCAAACATTTTTTTTTGTTAAAACTTTTAAAATTAAATTAATTTAAATTTATTGAGAAATTATCGAAAAACGCTGATAATCTAAAATCAGCATTTTTCTTTTTTTTTATAACACACTTAAAATGTGAAATGTAAAATGTTACGTAAAATCTAAATTGTATTACGTAACTAAAATTTTTTACTAAGTTAAGTAAATTAGTTTAAAGAAATTTTCAGTTCTTTTTCTGATAACAAGTACCTAATAAAGTACTTTTCGAAAATTAAAGATTTTTGTTTTATTAATAATATTTTTCTAAAGATTTAAAAACTAAAAAAGAAAAAACATGGAAAAGAAAGAATAGTAAAAGTGAATCATATAAAAGTCTATCAAAATCAACTACATCTGCGCCATGCATCATATCATGTGTAAAATCATCATCATCTACAAGTATTTTCCAAAAAGAAAATGATGGAAAGAGGAATTGCTGTCAACTGTCATAGTGGGCTTACTTTTTAATTCAAAAAAAGATAATATATTTCTTTTAAAATGAAATCTTTATTGTAATGTAATAAATAAAATAAAAAAAATATTTTAAAACGCAATGAATTCGATAGAGTTAATATTAGAATACTGACAGTGTGATTTAGGACTAACAACATATTATTGTGCGGAGCACAAAACTGAAGAAATGGAACATATAATACAACATAGAAGTTATGAGAATCTAGGAAATTTTGGAGAATTTGTACTGGAACATAGAAGGTTGATTAAGTGCTTCAATAGATACTGTAACAACTTGTTGTTCCGAGAAAGATCACATCCCATACAGTTCTACAAATTAAAAACCTGAAATTTGTAATATTTAAAAATATTTATCAAATAATTGTAATAAAAACTAAAAAAATATCTTGAAAAAAAAAAAAAAATTTTTGATTTTTGAAAAAATTTTCAAACATTTTCAAGGATTACTGCAAACAATATAAAATTCAACTACATATCACTTCATTTCAAACGAAATAAACTTACTCCGAGATTTTCAAAACATAAATTGAAGAAAAATAATAAAGTTACAATTATAAGCTACAAAAACCAAAAAATTTATAAATCTAAAATTAGTGATGGAAGTCCAAGATCTATCCAACAGTAGAGGCATTTTACCAATGCAACTTGGTACTGCTAAAATTATACAGGGACAATCGTATTTCATTCATATAATTAAATTACAACAATACGAACAAAATATAAATAAATTAGGAAATTCTATAAACTCTTTAGATAAAATACCAATTCTTGAATAATCTATTACTATAACAAGACTTAAATTAAAAGAATTAAAACAAAAATTTCAAACCTTAAAACCAACATTTAGAATAAAAAGAGGCCTGATTAATGGTTTAGAAACTGTAATTAAAAGTATAACAGGCAACATGGACACAAATGACGCTCTCCAATTAAATGAAGAAATAAAAAACTTAACTAAAAATGAAATCAACTTAGAAAACAAATTAACAAACAAAACTTTTTAAATAACAAAATGATAGAACGTTTCGAAAACATAACCAAACATATTGACTACCAACAAGATGCTATTGTGAATTATCTCAATGATTTTAAAGATTTTAAAAGAAATTGCTATTCTAAGTTCAAATAATGAAATTCAACATTTTATAATTAAATCTCCATATGGATATCAAATTTTAGATAAAAAAACAAAAAGCACAAACAATTGGTTAACAAAAAATCATCATGGATTTAAATGGTGTGATGGTAAAACAAATTTTTGTGATGTAATCAATTTTTTGTAAACATTTACAAATTAGAAAACTACATTTTATGCCTTTAAATGGTGAGGTGGGTCCAGTGGACCTACAATCAATTTATTTCCGTTAATTTCTCTCATTTTATTGACAGCAACATATTCAAATTATCAGTACCTTTACTCAGTATCATTTTGTTTTTGCCTACGAAAGGACGTATCGCTTACGTAAGAAAATTATTTAAATATAACGTTTTTAAAAATTTAAATGGGTCCAGTGGACCCACATCACCAGTACTGTAATTTTTTATAATTATATTTATATAAATATTACTTCAGGTTTATAGTGGAAAATTACCTCTTTTAATGCAGGAGATGCTGATTTTGAAGCTATTATCAATAATTGGCTTGAGGAGGATGACGAAACAAATGTTCAGGTTGGCACATTAGCCCATACTTCTCATTCAAATGACGAATGCTCAGACCCAGATGATGATAATTTGATTCATTCAGATCATAATACCGATTCAGAACAATCATCTGAATCGGAAGAAGATGATGGCTCGCAAGAAGATCTAGAAGACGATAATACGGAAATCGATTCAAATTATTTTTATGGGAAAAATAGATTTAAATGGGCTAAAAGTGAACCTAAAAGAAATACTCGAACACCTGCCCATAATATTTTAAAACTACCTGGCTTGAAAAATGCGGCTCGAAATGTAGGTGCATATAATCCGCTTGCAGCGTTTGAATTAATTTTTGAAAACAAAATTATAGATATTATACTAAAATGGACTAATGAAAAACTTACGCGTCTATCACTTAAATATAAAAATCCAGAAAGAGCTGATTTGAGATCCTGCACACAACAAGAATTAAAATGTTTAATCGGATTACTAGTTTACACATCAATATTTAAGTCAAATCACGAAGCTGTACTTTCATTATTTGCAACCGATGGCACTGGCCGGGATATTTTCAGAATGTGCATGTCAGCCAAAAGGTTCCACATTTTACTTTTAGCATTGCGTTTTGATAATTTCAATGATCGCGAATAGCGAAAAAAAATAGATGCTTGTGATGCCATATCGGAAATTTTAAATATTTTTAATATAAATTCACAACACAAATACACAATTGGTTCAAATGAAACAATCGATGAAATGTTGATTGGTTTCAGAGGGCGCTGTAAATTCAAAATGTATATGCCTAATAAACCAAACAAATATGGCATAAAACTTCAAGTTTTAGCCGATGCCCGAACTAGCTATGTTCTTAAAATTTATCTCTATACAGGCAAAAATAGTGATAGCTTTACTTTATCTAACGAGGAGAAAAAATTTTCTATTCCAACTCAAACTTGCATTAGACTTTGTCGTCCCATTTTTAATACGAAGCGTAACTTAACAACAGATAACTGGAACACATCTATGGCACTAATAAATGTGATGAAAAGTAATAAATTAACTGTCGTAGGAACGTTGAAAAAAAATAAGAGGGAAATACCCCAACAGTTTTTACCAAACAAATCGCGTGAAGTTGGATCAACATTATTTGGTTTTGTAAAAGATGTCACAATAGTCAGTTACGTGCCTAAAAAGAATAAAAGTGTTATTCTTATATCATCAATGCATCACTCTAAGGAAATAAATATGGAAACTGGTAAACCAGAAATCATAATGCATTACAATAACACAAAAGGAGGAGTCGATACTGTTGATCAAAAATGCTCAGTTTATTGCTGCAACAGAAGAACCTTGCGATGGCCTATGGCAGTTTTCTACAGAATTTTGAACATGAGTGCCTTAAATGCTTTTATAATCCAGCAAAGCCATGTAAGTGCAACAAAATTTACGCATCTCAATTTTCTTAAAGGGTTGGCTAAAACTTTTTGTGAGCCGTTTATGAGGGAAAGAATGATGAACGAAAGAATTCCCGCACAACTACGGCAAACAATTTCTTGTGCCTTAAAAGATCCCATTCAAGCCCCCGAAACGCAACTGGTCGAGAAATTGGATCGGAACAAAAGAAAACGATGTTCGTTTTGCATTCCGGGAAAACGAGCAAAAACGGTTCACTTATGTGTTAACTGCAAATTACCGATTTGTTTGACTTGCTCAAATATAATTTGCAAAACTTGTACTGAAAAAAATTAAAAATTAAATAAATTATAATAACTTGAACCCCTGTCAAAATTTTTGTGATTGGGCAAATTAAAAAAAAAAAAAAGTGATAAATCTAGTTTATTATATTAGCTTTAAGGATTTTTTTGAATTTTTGAAAAATTTTTGTTTTTTATATATTTTTAAGAATTTATGAATTTTTGGTTTTTTTTTTTTTTTAATTTTTGAGTTTAATTTTTTATCAAAAAGTCAATTGTTTTATCTTATAATGAACTGTTAGTATTTTATTTGTATATTTTATGAATTAAAAAAATTATTTCTGGAAAAAATTTGAGTTTATAATTTTTTTTTATGTATTTAAAGTACCTTTTAAAACTGAAGAGTCCAGTGGACCCACGTCACCAGTTATGAAACTAAAGTTCACCTCACCAGCCAAAGGTTGAAGGAAATGAAAAACAAGAAATAATTCAAAAACTGTTTAAAAAAAATAAAATTGTATACTTAGATGAACAAGTATCAACAAGTTTACAAAAATTAAAAAAACTTTATCAAAATCAATACAAAAAATGCACATTCAATCATAATGGATATTGTGCTTTTCAGAATGTTATTTAATAAAAAAACTGATATAAACAGTTTAATCATATATGTATATATATAGTTACATCCACACCACCCTCTGCTGATCATTTTATACCTACTGTACCAAACAATATTGTACAAGAAAATAGAATTATCCTACAAGAACGGAAAATGCCATTTTCTCTAAATTAAATCGAATTTCAATTTTTCTTTTAATTTTACATTTTACGTTTTCTTTATTTTAAACTCACTTGAACTCAAGTGCTTTATTTCATAATCGACCGTTTTTTTCATTAAACAAATAAATATTTTTTTAAATAACTAATTAAGTAGCTGATCAAACATTTTTTTTTGTTAAAACTTTTAAAATTAAATTAATTTAAATTTATTGAGAAATTATCGAAAAACGCTGATAATCTAAAATCAGCATTTTTCTTTTTTTTTATAACACACTTAAAATGTGAAATGTAAAATGTTACGTAAAATCTAAATTGTATTACGTAACTAAAATTTTTTACTAAGTTAAGTAAATTAGTTTAAAGAAATTTTCAGTTCTTTTTCTGATAACAAGTACCTAATAAAGTACTTTTCGAAAATTAAAGATTTTTGTTTTATTAATAATATTTTTCTAAAGATTTAAAAACTAAAAAAGAAAAAACATGGAAAAGAAAGAATAGTAAAAGTGAATCATATAAAAGTCTATCCAAATGAACTACATCTGCGCCATGTATCATATCATGTGTAAAATCATCATCATCTAAAAGTATTTTCCAAAAAGGAAATGATGGAAAGAGGAATTGCTGTCAACTGCCATAGTGGGCTTACTTTTTAATTCAAAAAAAGATAATATATTTCTTTTAAAATGAAATCTTTATTGTAATAAATAAAATAAAAAAAATATTTTAAAACGCAATGAATTCGATAGAGTTAATATTAGAATACTGACAGTGTGATTTAGGACTAACAACATATTATTGTGAGGAGCACAAAACTGAAGAAATGGAACATATAATACAACATAGAAGTTATGAGAATCTAGGAAATTTTGGAGAATTTGTACTGGAGCATAGAAGGTTGATTAAGTGCTTCAATAGATACTGTAACAACTTGTTGTTCCGAGAAAGATCACATCCCATACAGATTCCAGAAATTAGTTCTACAAATTAAAAACCTGAAATTTGTAATATTTAAAAATATTTATCAAATAATTGTAATAAAAACTAAAAAATATCTTGAAAAAGAAAAAAAAATTTTTGATTTTTAAAAAAATTTTCAAACATTTTCAAGGATTTCTGCAAACAATATAAAATTCAACTACATATCACTTTATTTCAAACGAAATAAACTTACTCCGAGATTTTCAAAACATAAAATTAAGAAAAATAATAAAGTTACAATTATTATAACCTACAAAAACCAAAATATTCATAAATCTAAAATTAAAAAACGGAAATTTCAGGTTAATTCAACTAAAACTAGGACAACGGATGGAAATCCAAGATCTATCCAACAGTAGAGGCATTTTACCAATGCAACTTGGTACTGCTAAAATTATACAGGGACAATCGAATTTCATTCATATAATTAAATAACAACAATACGAACAAAATATAAATAAATTAGAAAATTCTATAAACTATTTAGATAAAATACCAATTCTTGAACAATCTATTACTATAACAAGACTTAAATTAAAAGAATTAAAACAAAAATTTCAAACTTTAAAACCAACATTTAGAATAAAAAGAGGCCTGATTAATGGTTTAGAAACTGTAATTAAAAGTATAACAGGCAACATGGACACAAATGACGCTCTCCGTTTAAATGAAGAAATAAAAAACTTAACTGAAAATAAAATCAACTTAGAAAACAAATTAACAGTCAAAACTTTTTAAATAACAAAATGATAGAACGTTTCGAAAACATAACCAAACATATTGACTACCAACAAGATGCTATTGTGTATTATCTCAACGATTTTAAAGATCAATTAAAGAATCAAATTAGAACAGAAAACAGAAACTTTATGTACTTACAATTTCTAAATCAAATAAATTTCAACATTGACATTCTGCAAAACCACCTTAACAATATTGCGGTAGCAATAATTTTGGCTAAATTAAACATTATATCTAAACAAATTTTAAACCCTACAGAAATAGATGAAATTCATTCGATTTTTCAAAACCAAAATATAACCTTAAATTCAAACGAAAATATATACGAACTTTTAGAACTTCAAGCCTATTACAATAATACTAACATAATATTTAACATTCAAATACCTTTAATTTCAAAAGAAAATTATTTATTTTTCCGCATAGTACCACTTCCAATTAACGATACTAAAACAATAACAACCAAACCTTTCCTAACTATAAATGATAACGATATTCAATATTTCGATAAAAAATTCCCAAGAATAGAAAAAATTTATTACTGCAAGGAAGCCTTACATAAAGAAGATGTCATCAAATGAAATTGCATCGGAAATATTATCAACAACAAACCAGCTAATTGCGAACTATAGGAAAGAAAAGCCAATATAGAAATATACCAACAAGAACCCTACTACCTAATAATTATTAATATCCCAGAAACAACAATCAGAACAACATGCAATTCTATCACTCCAAAAATCAAAGGTATAATTCTCATACATTTTCACAATTGCGACATTCAAATAAACGATATTACATATACAACCAAATCAAATTATCATTGGGAAGAAATCAACATTCATCCTACAATATTTAACCTTATCAATAACACAATTCCAAACAAAAATATATCATTTATAAAATTGGATAAATATCAATTCACCAATAGACAACCTATAGACAATTCACGGTCAACAAAAAGAAATTTATGTTACAATTCTCATTAGTAATACCATCTCAATAATTATTACATGTTTAATCATTTTCGCAATATATATGTTAACTTCATAAAAGCTTAAACTACATTTTTTGTTAACATTTATTATTCTCATAAATATTCTCTCACAACATAATTTATGCTGACGCTATGTCTACCTGTAACACACGAAAATACAATTCACGTGGACAGAACATACGAGTTATCTTTCAATTAATAAAAACATTTTATTTTGTAATCATTGTTAATTAAACAGTCAGGCAATAAAGATCATTATATTTTTTTTAAAAATATATTTTTTAGTCATATAAAAATAACTGGCGCCCGAGCAGGGACCAAGTGTTAAAACAAAAGATAAAAATATTACAAGAAGCCCTCAAGCAGTGCGGTAATCTTTATCTGTGTTTGAAGAAATAAGCAGCCCTAGATACTAGTGCAAAAAATTTTCAACACTTGAACAGTGCAAAATTATCATCACCTCGAGGAAATAAAGGTCCCACAGTAGCCGGTAACGTAGGAAAAGCAGGTAGCAGAAAAGTCTATCAGCCACTCGGGATGGAAATACCATTATTACTACTGTAAGTTTTTTGAACATTTTTTTATTATTATTAAGTGAATTAAAAGTAAATTTAATACAAAATTCTTAATAAAAAGATTATTAAATAAAAATAAATTAAAAAAGAAATTAGATAAAAATAAAAATTTGTTTGTTTAAAATTAAATTAAATTAGATTTTTTTTTTTTTTAATAATTGAAATTAAGTTTAATAAAAAATTTTTTGTTTGATAAAAAATACAAAAATTAAATGAAATAAAATTAAAATTTAAACTAAAAATAAAAATTTAGTTGTTTGAAGAAAAATAAAATTACAATAAATTAAATCAGATTTAAAATAATTCCATAAAATTTAAAAAATTTATGGAAAATATAAATAAGTAAATAAATATAACATAAATAAATTTCAAAATTAAATAAATTTTAAGAAAAGTTTGTGTTAACAAAATTAAGATCAAATAACTATTTAAAAGGTTAATCACTTGTATTATATAAAATTATAAAAATTTTTTTTTTTTCCAAAATTAAATATTTATTCTCTAGAACATTCTATTTCTTTTTGTAAGGTTCGTTGAAAAAGGAAAGTACTTATATTTTTTAGTTTCCAAATAAAGAAAAAAAAAAAAGAAAGAAAATTTTTTTCTAATAATAAACAAATAAAATACAAAACTTAATTTTCAAATTGGAACGCTTTCTTACAAGTCCTATAATATGGCTAATCCAGTAATAAGACCTCCAGTTCTTAACCCACAGACAAATAATATACTAACTCCTGGTACATCTGTCCAAACTACTCCAGAGCTAGAGACAGTTTTTACCACTATTGTTAACCGAGTACAAAACGTACAAGCTCCTGAAATAATAGGTTCACTTCTTCATCCAAACGATAACGATCACCCAATAACCGACCAAACAGTTGGCCCAAACTTAAGAGGCTATTTAACTGAACTGAACCAAATATCAGACATTGTCAAATTTATTAGGGATTTTCCTAGAATTCCAGGCGAATTCTCTGCATGGAGAAAAAGTGTTCAACGAGTGTTAGAAATTTACGAACCAAAAAGATCTCCTCAATATTATGATATTTTGAGCGTAATAAGGAACAAGATAATAGGAAACGCAAATATTGCATTGAAGTCTTTTAACACACCTTTGGAATGGAAGGCCATATCAAAATGCTTATCCTCACACAATGACAAGAGATATTTGAGAACTCTCGAATATCAGATGACATCTTTAGTTCAAGGAAATCTCACCATACAAGAATTCTTTCAAGCTGTTTATTCGCACCTTTCTTTAATTTTAGATAAATTACCTACGGATTTACCCGAAGCTTTACATCTTTGCTTAAAATTAGAAAATCAAAACTATAGAAGTCTTCATGCAAATAATAGTTATAACTACAGACCAAAAATAATTCATAACAATCCGCCACCTACTCATAGAAGACCACAACAAAGAATCCCATTTTATCCACAACTTGCATATTTACCTCAAAATTTAAATCCAAACCCTAGATTCCAACATTCATCTTACGGCCATCGACAACAATTCGGATCAAACTTAAGAGCACAAAAACAAGGGCCAACCCAAACTAGGTCAATTACCAACTCAAGGAGAAGTCATTCCAGCCAATTACGTATTCGAACCAGCTCAAAATAAATAACAATCAAAATAAATCAAAAACCAATGCTACTAAAAGGTACCTTTATTATACAATTCGACAACGCAACAATAGAAATCAATAATCGAAATTATACAGCCGAAGAACTAACATACTCAAAACCATTAAAACCAATTTTGCAACATTCATCAATACAAAAATTTACCGAAGAATTTTTATAACTCGAAATGATGAAGGAACTTCAAATCAACAACACAAAACATCTTACACTTTTCAACACTGAGGCCGGAATTAAATCAAAAGTAAATTTTACAATAACAAGTATCATGTTCATCACAATTTCGATTTTATGTGTATGGATTTATAAAAATATGAATAAAAATAACACCGAATTAAAAATATCGAGCAATATTAATGAATAATGATAATACAGAATAACAAGAAACAATTCACGTGGGCAGAACATACACGTGAACAACAGAGTTATCTTTCAATTAATAAAAACATTTTATTTTGTAATCATTGTTAAATAAACAGTCAGACAATAAAGATCAATATATTTTTTTTATAAATATATTTTTTATTCATTTAAAATACGTCATCCTAATAAAGCATACATAGTGAATAGTCCTGTCACTCCTGCAAATGAATCTCACAATGTTCAATTCACCTGGCCATCGCTCCAGACTAAGGGGGGACGAGTTACGTCATCTGCATAACAACCTAACATATTTTTAAGTACAAATAATAACCTTATAATTTTCACTTTTATTAACTTAAATTTATAAAATGTTGTTAACCTTTTTGTACAGACGCAATGTCAACAAAACTAAATTCAAAACTAAAACAAAACTAAAACTAAAGATTCAAATTACTTTTGTCAACA
Organism: Dolichopus griseipennis; assembly: GCA_963082915.1. NCBI lineage: Eukaryota > Metazoa > Arthropoda > Insecta > Diptera > Dolichopodidae > Dolichopus > Dolichopus griseipennis. Next base: position 6,239,561 of record OY720441.1, read on the forward strand.
ACAATTGACAGCACATCAACAATACAATAAACTAAAACTACAAACATAATAATACCAACTAAAAACAGTAAATACAAACTACAAACAATAATACCAACTAACTAAGATAATCATGTAACTAGAAAATAGAAATAGAAATAGTCAGTTGTCGTTGATCATTTGAATGAGCCAGATGTCTCTTATATGTATCTAAATCATAATGTATAATAATAAATACTCGTTTATATTGTAACGCCATGTTTTTTATTTAAATTCGAAGGTTGTAACGGAAGTTTTCCTCAGTTGTGAAGAAAAGACATAAACTAATTTACTTTCTTGAATTTATTAGTTTATAAATCAGAAGTGGGATAATAAAATCCATAGTGCATTGAAAAAAAATAATTGTATTAATGAAAATTCGTTAACAAAAAAAAAAAACTTATTAAAAAAAAAAATGCTTTCCGTTTTTTGGAAAAATTATTAAATGCGCATCAAAATTAAAAAGGAAAATTTAAAAGTAGAACATAAAAAAATTAAACATGTGTTTGGAAATCTAAAAAAAATATATTATAAAAAAAAACAGTGAGAAAGTGAAAAATTATAAAACAAAATGGTCTTTGAATATTAATTAGTAAAAAAAAGGGATAGGAAAATTCCCAAAACTTAAACAAAAATAAAACAAAAAAAAACAGAAACAGTTACAAAAAAAACAGTTGTAACCAAATAAATAAAAAAAAAAAAAAAAACGAACTTATTTGTATTTGTGTGCTGAAAATTCAAAATTAACAATTTAGTATATTTTTTTTTTAGGAAAACGAACATCAGAAGAATTTAGAACAAAAAAAAAATGAAATGGTGACATCTAGTGGAATGATGAATACCAGAAATAATAAAGACATCGACTTAGCAGATACACTTAGTGGAGACACTTATCAGAGACCCAAAAATTTATCAGTATCATCTAGCGGTGAAATTTTAAAATATTAGTGGAGATCCTTAGTTCAGGCTCAAATGTGGAATGTAGAATGTAATTAGGAGTTCAGTATATATTATACACACAAATATAAGAAGAAAAACAAGTATGTATCCAGTATTAATAAAGGAAAACTGAAAAAAAATGAAATAAAGAATTGAAATTATATCTAAATGGTTATTATTTACAATTAGATAAATAAAATTAATTGAATAATAAAATATTGAAATTAAAAAAAAATTTTAAATAAAATAATCGTATCACAATGAATTAGTTGAACGAAAAATCATATTAAATTTTAATAAATATATTCAAACATCTCTTTTATATTTAAAATTTTGAAAAAAAAATATCTTCTTACAATAATTACTTAATTGAAAAAAAATTATATTTTATTTTGATGAACATATCAAACATTTATATTAAAAAAAAAAAAGATTTAGAAAATCTCATAGTAATGTACATAATTAAATAAAAAATAATATATTTAAATTTAATGAATCTATTTGAATGTATACATATATATTAAAAAGAAATATTATTAAAAAAATTAGTAACAACGAACGTAGTTGGTATAAAAAAATTAATTAAAAAAAATATATTAATGAATGTATTACAAAAAAATATATATTTAAGAAAATAGAATAAATTAAAATAAAATTTATATTGATGAAAGGTTGGTAATAATGAATGTAATTATAAACGAACGGTCTATTAATGAATATTAATATTAAATAATAATATATTAATGAATATTTAAAAAAATAAATAAAAATAATAATTATTATTCAACTATTAACTGAACGGAACGGAACGGCATGATAAATATATGCAAAGCTGAACGTTATTAAATATATATATAATAAATGGTAAATTAAAGGAATTTATTAATTTATTAATTTAACTTTATATCTGCGAGCGATTGTTAAAGTCAACAATAAATTAAATTTAATCATGGCGGATGTAAATAATACAATTTTAAATATGAACGAACGAGAATTGGGTAAATTAACGTTGAAGGAGTTAAGGGAACAATTATATCGGATGAATTTAAGTCGGAACGGAAATAAAAAACAATTAGTTCAACGAATAATGGAGAATAGAAATCGAAATGAAGTGAACGATACGATGAACGATCAGGATAGCGAAAATAATGACAACGAAGAAGAAGCAGGTGAAGTCTATAGTATAACACGTCGAAGCAATAGAACGGTAGAACGACAAACTGGGAGTATAATTAGTTTCACTCCAAATGATTTATTAAATATTTTGCCGACTTTTGATCCAAATGAAGTGAACGGAACGACGGCCGAGGAATGGCTAAAAAGGATTCAAAAGTTAAAGGATTATTATAAATGGAACGATGATTTAATTTTAATTTCAATTGGCCCAAAATTGAAAAATGAAGCTAGAACGTGGTATGACAAAACTGATGAACTTTGTCTTCGTTGGAATGATTTCGTGGAACAGTTTAAAAGAAAATTTATGCCGGTAATTAATGAGGCCGACATTCACATCAGTATGATGAACCGGAAAAGGCAAAACAATGAAAATCTATTGCAATATTTGGAAGAGATGATGAAACTTGGTAACAAAGGCAAGTTGAACGAGAACGTAATTATAAAATATTTTATCATGGGAATGCGGGATGAAAATTTATTTAATGTTTTTCAAGGGCAAGTAATGCAAACGTTAAATGAATTAAAAGAAAAGATTGTATGGTGTGAAAGTTTGAGAGTAACGCATCATAAGGACGATAGATTTAAACAACAGTTTCCGAAAAATAATCTTCATCCACTACAATATAATAAATATAATAATAATAGTCAACAATATAACAAGCATAATAATAATAATCAACAATATAGTAGATATAATAATAATAATCAACAATATAATAAATATAATAATAATAATCAACAGGGTCAACAAAACAATAGAAACAACAGTTACCAACAGAACAATAAAGTTAATAATAGTAACGGCAGGAACGAAAGGGAACAAAAGCCGGAAGTACGTAGGGAATGTTTCAATTGTTATCAAACTGGACATTTTGCTCGTGAATGCCCGAATCCAAATCGTAGACCACGATGTGCTAAATGTAATAGAGTACATAAAAAAGGAGAACCGTCTGAATGCCCAGATGCTGTTCAGGTTGGATTAATGTCAAATAAACAACTACCAACGCCATATCATAAAATTGTGACAATTAATGGGGATGAGATCGTAGGACAAATTGATTGCGGAAGCCCGTGTACGTTGATGAAAGGGGAAGTTGCGGATACGTTGCAACTACAAAGGTGTTCATGTTGGATGAATATCACTGGATTTTTAGGAGGAACTTATGTTTCAAAGGAAAAGATGATTTTAAAATTAGAAATTGATGGAATAATGGTTGACGCTCATGTATATATAGTACGGAACGATTTTATGCCTGTATCTTTATTAATTGGTCGTGATATATTAAGCGCACCCGGAATGAAAATGGTTGCGGAAAATAACATAGTAAAATTGGAACGACAAGTACTTCAAATTCAGAGTTCCATTGAAAATAAAAATGTTGAAAAGTTAAATGAAAATGACTTGCAAATAGGAAATATTGATCATGATGAACGAGAAGATTTAATTGAAATGTTGATGAAATATAATGAATTATTTCCGAAAAATTTAGAAGAACTTGGTCTGACAAATAAAGTTGAAATGGAAATTGAGTTGAATGATGATAGTCCAATTCAACAAAAAGCTTATAGGGTGCCCTACGCGAAAAAAGATAAAATTGAAGAAATTGTTGATGATTTAATCAAAAACGATATTGTTACAACATCAAATTCCGATTATGCTAGTCCAGTGTTGCTGGTAAAAAAGAAGAACGGGGATGATAGGTTATGCATTGACTACAGGCTGTTAAATACAAAAATAAAAAAAGAAATGTTTTCTACCCCGAATATAGAAGAAGAACTGCAGGAAGCTAGTTCTTACAAATATTTTACAACTTTAGATTTGAATAGCGGATATTATCAAATTCCGATTAAGAAAGAATGTAGAAAATTTACTGCATTTATTACGCCCAAGGGTATTTATGAATTCAAACGTATGCCGTTTGGATTGAAGAATGCGCCACCAGTTTTCCAGAAATTAATGAACAAATTAAAAAAAGAAGTAGGAACAAAAATCCAAATTTATATGGACGACATTTTAATCGGTAGTCATTCAGTTCAGGAAGGGTTGGAAAAACTTGATTTAACTTTAAAGAAATTACAGGACTTTAATTTAACATTGAACCTTGAAAAATGTAATTTTATGCAGCAAACAATAAATTATCTTGGTCATAAAATAATACCAGAAGGAATCACTCCAGGTGAAGTAAAAGTTAACGCTGTACGAAATTTCAAAGTACCAATGAATGTTAAGGAGGTGCGACAATACCTAGGTCTGTGTAGTTACTTTAGAAAATTTATAAAGGACTTTGCTCTAATAGCAAAGCCAATGACCGATTTGTTGAAAAAGGATGGAAAATTTAAATGGACTGCGTCGCAGAGTGAATCATTTTTAAAATTAAAGGAAAAATTAATTGGTGAACCAATACTGGTTTCTTATAACGTTAATGGGGTGCATGAAGTGCATACAGATGCCAGTGCTAGTGGATTAGCTGGAATTCTATTACAACTTGAAGATAATGTGTTTAAACCTGTCGCATATTTTAGTCGGTCAACTACAGAGTCGGAAAATAAATTCCACAGTTATGAATTAGAAACGTTAGCTATCGTTGAATCACTGCAACGATTTAAGTATTATTTGATTGGAAAACAGTTCAAAGTATTAACAGACTGTGCCGCGTTAAAATCCACCATGCAGAAAAAAGAATTAATTCCGAGAATCGCCAGATGGTGGCTAAAATTACAAGATTTTGAATTTACATTGGAACATCGAAGTGGTAGTAGGATGAACCATGTAGATGCATTAAGCCGAATGCCGGATGAAATTGCTGTAAATGAAATAGAACCAGCATCGTTAAAAATTATGAATATAGAAATTAGTAAAGCAGATTGGTTACTTACCATGCAAATACAAGATCCGGAATTAAAAGAAATTTTTGAAAAATTACTAATCGATCCAGTTGACAAACACGTTAAAAAAGAATACTGCATTGAAGATAATCGGTTGTTTAAAAAAATAGATGATGTAAAACGATGGGTAGTACCAAAAATGGTTAGATGGCGAATAGTCCGTGAATGTCATGATGAAGTTGGTCATTTAAGTGTTGATAAAACGTTGGATCGAATTAAAAAATGGTACTGGTTCCCTAGAATGCGTGATTATGTTAATAAATATATAAAGTCGTGTGTCGAATGTTGCTATCACAAACGGCCAGGTGGAAAATTAGAGGGCGTGATGCATTTTGATCAGATCGAACCTGTTCCGTTTAAAACCTTACACATTGACCATTTAGGACCATTTCCAAGGAGTAGTAAGGGGAATATGTTTGTATTGGGAATATCGGATCCATTTAGTAAATTTGTCATTATAAAAGCTGTCAAAACTACAAACACCGCATCTGTATTAAAGGTATTAGATGAAATGTTTAGTTATTTCGGAACGCCAAATCGTATAGTATCAGATAGAGGTAGTGCATTTACATCAAAAGCTTTTGAAAGTTATTGTGAAGAGCATGCAATACAACATATTAAGGTGGCTGTGAGAACCCCGAGGGCGAACGGTCAAATTGAACGCGTGAACCGAACGATTTCAAATTCATTATCAACAAGTGTTCAGAACGCACGAAAATGGGACGAGAGTTTAGCAAGTATACAATGGAGTTTTAATTCAATGACGTCTACAACAACCGGAAAAACACCACAAGAAATAGTTTTTGATTTCAAACCTCGTGATGTTTTGAAAAACAAAATTATATTGCATCTTCACGGTGAATTACATGATGAAGTTGAATCAATAGCGGAGATAAGAAAGAAAGCTGCCGAAAACATCAATAAGAAACGTCAATTATGGAAGGAAAGATTTGATAAACAACGTCGACAACCAACAAAATATGAAATTGATGATCTTGTTGTGGTACACAATGAACCAGGTGCCACAGGTCAACCTAAAAAGCTGGAACCAAAATTCAAAGGACCGTTTATCATTACCAAGATATTAGGGAACGATCGATATTTGGTGGAAGATGTTCCAGGCTCCAGGCGAACGACACGTGCGTATAATGGTGTATACGCTTCAGATAATATGAAAATATGGTGTTGTCTAGATCCAGATGATGGAGAAGAAGATGATATAGAAAATGCTTCAGAATCGAGGACGATTAAATCGCAGGATGGTCGAGTTGTCAACAACAATTGACAGCACATCAACAATACAATAAACTAAAACTACAAACATAATAATACCAACTAAAAACAGTAAATACAAACTACAAACAATAATACCAACTAACTAAGATAATCATGTAACTAGAAAATAGAAATAGAAATAGTCAGTTGTCGTTGATCATTTGAATGAGCCAGATGTCTCTTATATGTATCTAAATCATAATGTATAATAATAAATACTCGTTTATATTGTAACGCCATGTTTTTTATTTAAATTCGAAGGTTGTAACGGAAGTTTTCCTCAGTTGTGAAGAAAAGACATAAACTAATTTACTTTCTTGAATTTATTAGTTTATACTTTTATAAAATATGTTTCGCTGACAATGCATCTTTTTTTAATATAAATACTTGTAACTTTCTAATTAGAATGCAATTAATATTTAACCTAGTTAAAATAAAGTTCAAAATTATTTAAAAATATAATTTGGTTTTTTTATTTAATATAAAAACCAAAGCTATAACTCGCGCGAGTTATGTATGAACCTCCTAATATAACGTTAACTGAGTCAACTTCAAGTTTTACACCTGAAGTTGTCATAGAAGCTAAATCAACAGCCACAAAAAAAAGGCACATATTTTGATTTTTATTTTTTCTTATTGCAAAATTTAACTTAAAATTAAATATTTATATTCATATAGAAAATTCGTAAATATAATATGTAAAAATGCTGAATTTACATTATTTTTGTTTTATTTGTTTTTTTTTAAATGACAAAAACCTTGAACTTTTCAAGTTCAAGGTTGTTTAACCCTTTGTGTTTCTCAGTTGCTTTAAAGCAACTCAAATTTAAAAATATTAATTTCTTAAGTAAATTTTATTTTTCTTACTTTAAAAATGGTTTGTAACTTAGATTAAAGTTTATCCTATTGACTACTGCAATAATTTTTGGAATTACTGTCGGTTATTTAAAAATTGTGACAGTTTGAATTCAACAATCCCGGTATGTTTTTTTTAGTGAAACAGTTTTTTTTAAATTTTATTTATTTTTATATAATTAAGTGAAAAGTAAGTAAAAATTATTTTATTTTGTAATATTACTAAATGAAAATGAAAAACAAATATTACTAAATGAAAAAGATAATAACAATTTTTAAAGATTGGACAGTGATATTTGCTATTAAAACAAGTGGTTGCTTTAAAGCAACTTTGGGCACAAATACTAAAAAAATTCTATAAAAATTTTTAGTGACTACAAAAGGTTTAACAAAAAAAGAAATTGAATATTTTCTAAATTTTGAATGGGATGATTCAGAGTATGAAGAAGAAGATGAAGTTCTAGAAGACGATGAAAATATAAACCATGTTTTGAAAAATAGCACTAATGAAGTTGAAGAAGATGTGAATGAAGTAATTGCAGATATTTTTGAAGAAACTGGTGCAATTGAATTTGTCGATGAAATATTTGATCAAATTCAAAATGTAAACCCCAAAATAAATCGAAATGTCGAAGATTATAAATTGAGACGTCACGAATTTATTCCACCCAAATGCGAATGGGCACAGAAAGAAGAATCAGTTCCAGAAGATAAGACACCATTAGAATATTTTCATTTATTTCTAGAACCGGAAATTTTTGAATTAATTGCTAAACAAAGCAATTTATACGATTTAAGTAAAAATGGAATCGAAATAAAAACTAACTCTGCGGAAATAGAACAATTCGTAGGTATATTATTACTTATGGGAATAGTGAAAATGCCACAGTATAGAATGTACTGGGCAAAAGAAACTGAATATGCACCAATATCAGATGTTATGTCACGGTCAAGATTTATAGAATTAAAAAGTAATATACATTTTGCCAATAATGCCGAACAAAAACAAAAAGATGATCCAGACTACGACAAACTTTTTAAACGGCCAATACTTAAGCATTTGCAATGCAATTTATTGAAAATACAACTTGAAGAAATGCATTCTATAGACGAACAAGTTATTCCTTTGAAAGGTATTTAGATCCATTTGTTCTTGTATACAGGTACATAAAAGCATTATTACAATATTTTAATAGGTAGATCATCTCTCAAACAATATCTAAAAAATAAACCTCACAAATGGGGATTTAAAGTATTTACTAGAGCGGGAGCGTCAGGAATAATTTACGATTTTTCAATATATGTTGGTAAAGGTACTTGTCCTGATAATGGGAATGGGATTTCAACAGACATTGTACTTCATTTGACATCTACTTTACCAAAAAATGCCAATTTTAAACTTTTTTTTGATAACTGGTTCTCGTCCCTCAATTTAGCTTTCGCACTATTGGAATGGCAAATATTTTGCGTTGGAACTATAAGGACAAACATATGTGGAAAAAACACTAATTTAATGACTGAAAAGGAATTAAAATTAAAAGGAAGAGGAGCATATGACTGTAAGGTGGATAGTGGGACTAATTTAGCGTTGATCCGTTGGTTTGATAGAAAAGCTATTCAATTCGTTTCATCATTTTGCGCCATAGAACCCAAGGATTTCTGTACAAGGTACAACAAAGAAACAAAAAAAAAAGAAAACATTGAAAGGCATATGTTGTTAATATGTACAATAAATTTATGGGTGGCGTTGATAAAGCAGATATGCTTATTGAGCTGTACAGAATTAACTTAAAATCAAATAGGTGGTATATGAGAATTTTTTATTGGGTTCTTCATGTAGCAGTTGTTAATGGTTGGCTTCTTTATCGACGACATCAAGAAGAACTAGGTCAACCTGCTAAACTTACACTAATTCAATTTCATTCTAATATTGCAAGAGCACTAATTGAAAAAAATAAAATTGTAGTAAGAAAACGTGGTCGGCCCAGGAGTGTATTGGCTGATACACCCCCCAGTAAAAAAAGAAATTTTCATACGGAGCCTGTAGCAGACATAAGGTATGATGGGTATCATCATTGGGGAGTATTACATGATAAGAAAAAAAAGTGCCGATATTGCCATAAAAAAAAAACACAAATGACATGTACAAAGTGCAATGTATATTTATGCAATACGAAAAATCGCAATTGCTTTATAGCTTATCATTCCAAATAATTTCCTTATTTATGTTATTACTCTTGTTACATATTTATTTAATTTATAATATAATAATATATTTAATTTATATTAAACAAGTTATTTTTTTATATTTTTGTAATATTTTTGTTTTTATTAAGTTTTCATTATTTTATAAAATAAATAACCTTTGAAAAAATGTAAGCTTTTTTTATAGACCTTTCTGACCCAAAGTTGCTTTAAAGCAACTTTTTGTATCTGCCAAACTAACAGTGATTTTTTAAATCGGTTTTTTTGATTTTGCTTTTAAATATCACTAGTTTCAATATTCCAATTAAAACAAATTTTTATTTTTAGTAATTCACGTACCGGGATTTAAAGGGTTAAATAAATAATTTTACATTAGCAACTTAATTAATAAGAAATGCTTAGTTTTAGTTTTTTTAAGTTTAGTTTAAGTAATTATAAAAACAGTAAAATGCATAAAAGTTAGTTGGTTATAACTGTTCAGAATATAAGTACATTATTAAAAATAATTTTAATTAATATCTAAAATTTTGTCGTTTTATTTTCGTAATAAATATAAAAAAGACTTTTATAAAAAATATATTTGGCGCAGTCGGTAGGATTACTATCAGAATTAAAAAGACAGAAGCAATTCAGCATTTCCGTTAATTTACTATGGTTAATTTAGTTTGAACAAAATTAATAAAAAAAAACACTGGATTAGCATTTCGCAATTAGTAATAATAAGTAATAACAATAATGCTTTAACTTTAAATGCTTATCGTAACAATAATTTATTTGTAATAAGCTTTAAATGAAATAAAAGAAAACAATAAACAAATTATACGATATTCATTATACTTAGATCAAATAATAAAATTAAGATTTTTAGAAAATAAGATAAACCAAATTCAAGACAATATTGCATCAGCTAAATTTAATTTAATACATCCTAGCATATTAACTGCAGAGGAAATAGAATTATATCAAATTGGTTTTTATAAATGAAGGGGTTATAAGCAAAGGGTACAAGTGCACTTTTTAAAAAAATTGAGATAAGTACATATTTTTAATTTTAAAATCATAATTGACTTAGCAGCAAAGAGATATAGGTGAATTTAACTATTTTGCTGACATCTATTGGTGGGTAGAAAAAGTAAGTGAATAAAATGAAACTTTTATTGGGTGGCAAAAAGATTTATGATCACTTGCACCGTTTTGCTTCTTAACTACAAATCGATTTATTTATAACTACACGCACTTGTCGCATTTAATTAAAAATAAAGGAAAATTCTCATCAATGATTTTTTGTGTATACTGATCATTTAATTGTGTGAATATTGTATTTTCTTTACTTTTTGTGAATAAAAATAAAAGAATTAATAATTTTGAAATAATTTTGAAATAATTTTTTAATTAAAATAATTTTGTCACGATTTTCGTTATGTACAAAAAACACAGGCAATGTAAAGGTAAGTAAAATAATGTATAAAGCTATCTAAATATTATTTTAGATACTTTTAACTGTTTCATATATCTACACATATGTAGCTAGTACTAGTAAGTACGTTTTTCAAGACGATGAGCCAGTTGACCCGTTTGAAACAGACGGAGAGAGTGAGTATAATCCTAAAGTAAACGAATACTCTTTAGATTCTGATGATAATGCGGATACAATTGATCTCGATTGTTTTGACAAAGAAATCTGTACAGAGAGAGCTAAGGAGAATGTTGACACGAATGGTATGAAAAAAACTATAAAAAAAAGAACTAGAAAAAGGCTACGAAATCAAGAACAATGGAAAAGAGAAATAAATAAACGATCTAGAACTAGCGGGGAGCAATACAACACAGAGAAAGGAAAGCTCGTCAAAAAACGAGAATTGAAGCAATTATTTAACCACAGTTGTAGGTATAAATGCTCTATAATCAGTGAAGAACAAAGGAAGACTATATTTGAGAACTTTTACAAACTACCATCATATGATTTACAAACTAATTTTATAGCGTCATGTATCAAAAAAACACAGCCCACTAGAATGAAAAGAACTGCCAACTTTAATAAAAAGTATGCCACCTGTATTGAATTAATGAATTTCAGAGTTTGCAAGGCATTTTTCCTAGCTACCTTAGATATTTCAAATAGACGATTTACGACAGTTTGCTCAAAAATTTCGAATGAAGGTTTCGTCGAACTAGATCAGCGAGGTAGACATACACCTTCAAATAAAATTGCAGGCGAGGTAAAAAACAAGGTAATTGAGCACATAAAAATGTTCCCGCGTTACAGAAGTCACTATTCAAGATCCCAAAATGATTGTACTAAATATTTATCTGAAGATTTAAATATAAGGAAGATGTATAATCTTTATTGCGAATTTTGTTCAGAAAAAAAGCTGCAATCAGTAAAAGAAAGTTATTATCGTTACATATTTTGCACTGAATTTAATCTAAAATTTCACAAACCTCATTCTGATACTTGCAATACATGTGATCGTCTTAATAATGTTTTAAAAAACTCTAAGAACATGAACGAAATATGTATTGCAAATAGAGAATTGGAGCTACATCACAGGAAAGTTAAAAGTGTCGAAACGTCTAAGAAACTGGATATTGAATTTTGTTCCCAGAACAGCGAAACAATCCGTTTAGTTTGCTTCGATTTGCAAAAAGTATTAGCAACACCGTTACTTACTACCAACAAGGTTTATTATCTTAGACAGTTGTCAACATACAACTTTTGTGTACACGACATTATTTCTGGAAAGTCTTACATGTATATTTGGAATGAGACTCAAGCCTCTCGTGGATCTCAAGAAATCGGATCTTGTTTAATTAAGGTAAAATCTCGAATATTAATATTTTATTTTTTTGTTAATCATCTGATTTTATCGTTTACTTTACAGTTCATAAAAGATTTGCCTAATAAAGTGGAACATCTCATTTGTTACAGTGATTCATGCGGTGGCCAAAATAAAAACAAAAATTTAGCGAAATTATTCATGTATATTGTACAGGCCACAAGTATTAATACAATTGAACATAAGTTTTACGAGCCCGGTCACTCTTATATGGAGTGCGACAGATCTTTTGGTATTATTGAAAAAAGAAAAAAAAAAATACCTCAAGTTTTCGTTCCTACTCACTGGACTTCTGTTATTCAAAAATCTTCAAAAAACTTTGTAGTTTATGAAATGAAAAACAGTGATTTTGTTTCGTTTCGGTTCTTGCATTTACAGATGTCTGATCCAAAAAAGGATAATGAAAAAAATGTACTTAAATGGCGAAATATTGTGTGGTTCAAGTATCGGAAGGAGCTTTTGTTCCAATTTCTTTTTAAAAATACAAGGAATCAAGATTTTCCATTTCAAAAGAGTATAACTTGTTCAAAATTAAATCCTGGAAAACCTCACTTCAGTGTGAATAGCCTTGTTTCGGAAGCTCTTCATTCTTCTGCAGTTAACATAACTTACATGAAATACAAAAATTTAATGGATCTGCTTATATACATACCTCCGATACACCACGATTTTTATAAAAATATAGCGCACGAAAGCTCGAAAAAAAAAAATACGCAAATTTCAATAATCTCGGAGGACGAAGAGGAAGCTAATGAAAGTACCAAAATTATTTTAGAATCGGATTATGAATAATGTCAAATACATTAATAAATTAATAAAATAAAAAAAATATAGTCTTCAAAAAAATTTCTGATTTAGATATTATTTTCAAAAAACGTAACATAGGTTTGGTAGCAAAAGGGTATAACTACACTTTTCTGCTAAAGTTGACATGACACAAAATCAGCTTAAGGTTCTTTTGAAACCTGCACTTGATATACATAAAAGTCGTACAAAATAAATTTTGCACCTGTTCTCCAGATTTACTGAAAGCGTAACAACTTTGACTTAATATTCTGAAGAATTTTATTTTAAGCACTTGTACCCTTTTGCTTATAACCCCTTCAAATTAAAATTAAGTAAAATAGCAATTATGAATTATAAAGATGAATTATTAGTAACTGCAATTAAAATTCCACTAAATTACATTCAAACTGATTTAAAATTAAATATTTATATTCATATAGAAAATTCGTAAATATAATATTATGTAAAAATGCTGAATTTACATTATTTTTGTTTTTTGTTTTTTTTAAATGACAAAAACCTTGAACTCTTCAAGTTCAATGTTGTTTAAATGAATAATTTTACATTAGCAACTTAATTAATAAGAAATGCTTAGTTTTAGTTTTTTTAAGTTTAGTTTAAGTAATTATACAAACAGTAAAATGCATAAAAGTTAGTTGGTTATAACTAGGGACCGGATTATTACCTATTTCACCTTTTTTAGGTATAATCACTTATTTTACTAATAAATACCTATTTTCAAATATTTCCACCTTTTCGCCTTTTCTTACCTATTTGAGTATAAAAACCTATTTTTACTACCTTTTTTTTAATATTACCTATTACCCAAAAAATTTATAAAAAAACTATATTTTCGAAAAATTTCCACCTATTGAGTAAAAAAAACTTAAAAAATTTTCATAGTGAGTGAAAAAAAGGTTTCAAAAAATCACCACATAGTTCGTAAAAAAACGTTTCAAAAAATTGCCACATAGTGCATAAAAAGCGTTAGCGAAAGTCAATACCATCAAATTTTTATTGGCACTTCTATGTGACATTTAAGTAAACAAACTATAGCAAAACAAACGTTTTTAACATAATTTAATTTGAAATTTCGGGTAGGCTACTCTTGTTTTTTGTCGGTTTTCTTTATTTACGGTGAAGTAATTTATGGTTTCTTTGTTTATTTAGAGAAGTTTTGTTGGTATGTATATCTACTAAATTAGTATTTTTTTAAATAAATATATGAAAAAAGGTGTTTAGTTTTATTATTCATGTAATCATGTATGAAACTATTTTTTTAGGTTTTTCTTAATAAATGCCTAAAATACGTCCAACACTCAAGCAACGTTTAGAGGAGTTTTGCATAAAGTATCAAATATTTAAAAGTGATGGACATGTTTTATTTTGTAAAGTGTGCAATAACAACATTATTGCTACACAAAAATCCCAAATTGATCAACACATTCAAAGCAAAAAACATGAACAAAATCTGAATTCTCGAAACGAAAATCAGCCATCTCAATCATTTATTACAGATTGTTATTCAGTGGCAGAAAGGCAATCAAATTTCAATCAAGATCTATGTAGAGCACTAATATCAGCCGATATTTCGCTTTTTAAATTAGAAAACGAGATTTTCACAAATTTTTTAAAAAAATATACCAAATTTAATATACCAAGTGAATCAACCTTAAGAAAAATACATACAAAAAAAATTTATGACAAAACTATGCAAAATATCAAAGAAATAACCAAAAATCAGTATTTATAGATTTCTATTGATGAAACGACTGACTCAGTTGGCAGGTATGTTTGTATAATATTTTCTAAAATTAGTTATATTTTATTGAAACAAAATTCAAAACTTTAAAGGTATATTGCAAATGTACTAGTTGGAATTATGTCTAACGATGAATCTATTGCAGAGAAAAAATTTTTATTAAATTGTACTATACTTGATAGAGCTAATCACACGACTATAGCCTGTTTATTTGATGAATCAGTAAAGCTTTTGGGTGACAACTTCAATCGTGATCAAATTTTATTATTTTTATCGGATGCAGCACCATATATGGTCAAAGCAGCAAAAGCTATTGAAGTTTTTTATCCAAAAGTCATACATTTAACTTGTTTAGCACACGGCTTACACCGAGTGGCAGAAAAAATTCGTGTATTGTTTCCAAAAGTAGATTTTTATATTTCGACTGTAAAAAAAAATATTTTTAAAAGCACCGTCACGCATAAAAAAATTGAAAGAGCTAGATTCCAACATTCCTCTTCCTCCATCACCTGTTATAACTAGATGGGGAACATGGCTGGACGCTGTAAATTATTATTCTACATATTTTGAAAAAATTAATGAAGTTATTTTAAGCTTTGAAGATAACGAATCATCCGCTGTAGATCAATGTAAAGAACTTTTATTATCTAATGTAAGAAAATTAAAAAGCGACATTATTTTTATATCATCGAACTATGGTTTTTTAACAACTTCTATTACAAGTTTAGAAAAATCTAATTGTCTTCTTTCTTCCCGAATTAAACTTGTTATAGAAGCCCAACAAAAAATTAATGAAGTCAGTAACAACAAAGTAACCGAACAAATTAAATTAAAATTAAGTAACGTTTTAAAAAAAAATAGTAATTTTGATGTGGTAAAAAAAATTTCTTATCTGATTCTGATGCAAGTACTGTTACATCAAATGTTACATTAACAAGCTTAGAAATTATTGCTTTTAAATATGCACCGATAACGTCGGTAGATGTTGAGAGATCGTTTTCAATTTTTAAAAGTCTTTTTCGTTCAAACAGACAAAATTTTAATTTTGAAAACTTAAGTTGTCATTTAATAATTTATTCTAATGCAAAGGAACTTCAAACATTTAATATAGGTAGTACATAATATGTACGCAACATACCTAGTACAAAGAACTGAAAATGAATTATTTTTGTTATGTTTTTGAATATATTTTATTTTATTTTATATATTTTATTTTATGTTATTTAGTTTTTCTATTACTATTATAGTATATTGAATTAAAGAGAAAGATAAACCAAATATAAAGAGCGATTTTTATTTTTTTTCTGACCTTTTTTGAGTTTTATATATAGCAAATATTTTTTTTTATAACCTATTTTTAATACCTTTTTTAGCGTTTTTTGCTACCTTTTTAGGTACCTAAACAAGTTTTTTTAGCACCTAAAAATCCGGTCCCTAGTTATAACTGTTCAGAATATAAGTACATTATTAAAAATAATTTTAATCAATATCTAAAATTTTGTCGTTTTATTTTCGTAATAAATATAAAAAAGACTTTATAAAAATTATATTTCGCGTTGGTTTTTTATTGAACTCTTAAATTGAAAATTTATTTAAAATAATTGAAGCTGAATTAAATTTGTATCTTATTAAATTTTTAAATATAAGACATTTATTTTATATATATTATATTTTATATATTATACTAAAATAATACTAAAAATTAGAAATTTGAATTCATTAACTTTCAATTGATTTTTGTTGATTTACACAAACATAATACATATATACATAGTTTAAAGATAATTTAAACAAATGTTACATTAAATAATAGTGTTATGTGTATTGGTTATTAATCGATGAATAAATATAGATTTATAAATTTAAAATTTAATTTTTGCATATACGTGTTTTGTGTTTAAATTATTAAACAATATTATAGAACAATTGTATTAAGTTAGTCTGTAAGAACAACTCAAACAGGAACAAGAGTTCCAGATAAATAATAATAAAAGAATATTAAAAAAAATAAAACAAGAGTTTTATAAATAATAAAACTATATTAACTCTTTTCAATTATTTTCAACAGCATTTAAAATTTTAATTTATGCATTTTATTTGAAAATATCAAAAGAAAACAAATATATTTATTTTTTTTTATTTTTGTTTTGATAAACATAATTCATAAATATAAGCAATATAATAGACAATATAATTGATAATGGAAGAATTAGATAACTGTTCTTTATGCGATGAGAGTTTTCTCTCGATTAAAAACGATTGCATTTGATGCAGTGGTGTCATCCTACGGGTTCGCACGGGTTCGCTAGAACCCGTTGTTAAAATATTTTTGTATCTGCGAACCCGTTTTTAATTTGTCCTGTTTTTCGGAATTTCTTACTAAAGCCTAGTATTCAGCTCGAGCGAAATCAAAAACAAAATTTCTTCCCATATAAAATACATGTAACAAATATGAAATATTTTAATATGTAACAAATGTGAACTCGGAAAATTTTTTTTTGATTTTAATTTTTCTACGAAATGTGAAAAATTTCAAATGCTCAACTTTAAACCTTGAAACTTTACTTGAAAAAAATATAAAACTTAGTGACCGTAAAAATTTGAATTTCATATTTGAATTTTAGTCATAACAATTGGTAATAAAACTTCAAATGTAACTTAAAATTCAAAAGGATAAAATATAAATATTTTTTTTAAAGTTTTTAGTTTATTCATTATGAAACGACAACAAAATATTAAAAATTTTTTTCAAGTACCAAATAAAATAATAAAAAAACAATCAACTGAAGGTGGTGAATCAGCTATTTCTGAAGCAAATGAAGTAATTGAAACTGTGAAAATTACTTTAAATAATGATAGCATTGCGAGACAAGATTTAGTATCTCAATCAACATCACAAACTGAGCCATTAATGAATGATCAAAACCTGTCAATAAATAGAATTATATCTGGTAACGAAAATCTAGATATTTGGACAGAAAAGCAAAAATCATATTTTGTTCAAAAATATCCTTGGCTTATAATAACTGGAAAAAATAAAATTGGTTGCAAAAAGTGCTCGGAACTGTTATCATTAGGTATTGAAAAAAATAAACATATTCATTTAGCCTCAGAATGGAAAAATTCCGAAGTTTCAGCTCATGGTTCAACAAAAGAGATTAAACAGGCATCTATTCGAAAGAAGTTAAATATGCATGCAATGCCATCAGCTCATAACAAAGCTTTGGAAATAGTCGAAACATTTAAAAAAACTAATTTTATTAGTAACTCCATTGATTTACATAATGAAAGATACATTTCATCAACTGTAAAAGTGTTTAAAACGGTTTATATTTTAATAAAACGGAACCGGCCATTATTGGATATTTCTGATGAAATTGAACTACAAACGAAAAATGGTGTAAGGTTCGGATGTTCATTGCAATCTAGACAAACTGCATTAAATATTGCAAAACATATTTCATTTCAACTGAGAAAACAAGTTTTTAAAAATATTGTGATACAAAATTCGAAATTATGTGTTGTAATTGATGAAGCAAGTACCATATCCAAAAAAAAGTGCGTTGGTCATTTTTATACGTTGCAGTATTTTGCAGGAAACAGAGTCTTGTTATATTTTTGTTGATTTACTTTTCGTAATTTGATAAATTAGGCTATATGGAATTAACAGATATACCACAATGGACAAATGTTCAAAACTCATTGGAATTTTTTGAAAGCAAAGATATTTTAATAGATGATTCCAAACTATTCCATCAGTTACAAAATTTAGAAAATTTTATGAAAAAGAACTCACTGGGAAAATCTTTTATCTCATGAAAGATGGGTTGCCTATTTTAACCAATGTAAAAGTTCTGAGTTGTATTCAGAACTTCTGAAAATTGCACAGTACGTTTTTTCTATTTTCGCGCATAACGCAAATGTTGAAAGGGTTTTTTCACTTATAACTAGTCAATGGACCAAAGAAAGGAATAAGTTAAAAGTAGAAACCATTAATGGAATTCTGCAAACTATATATAATTTAAATATGGACTGAAAAACTTTTTATAATTATTTATTAAATAATCCTAGTCTGTTATCTAAAATTGGTAACAAAGATAAATATTAAATAATTGTGATTCAATTAAATGTGACCTTATTAACTATTAAATAATGAAAATAAGTAGTTCTATATAATATAAAATTAATGTATATTTGATTTGTAACTTAGTTTTAAGTTTATATAAAGTGTATACCAATGAATTTTGTTTTTATTTTGTACCATGTACATCAAATATTAATAAAAAGTAATTTGATAAAATTTCCTAGTTTTGTCCTCGTTTTGAAAATCCAAAATGTCCTCATTTTTACTTAATTTGTCCTCGGTAGTGTATTTTCTATCTGGTATCCCTATGTAAAGTGAATTTTCTCACAAATAATTTTTTTAACGTCCTCAAAGGGTTAAAAGCGTATTTTGAATATACAGGATCCAACTGGGAACTTTGCTGAGCAAGAAGAACTAGTTTTAAAAAACCAATATAACTTTATTATATTAACTGAAACACATATAACAGAAAATATTGATTTCGGACAAATTTTTATAGATGGTTATAACTTGTATTTATGCTGTTCTAATTAGAGACACACGGGAGCTGTAAAAATAAGAATTCTAGAGAATTCTAGAGATTCTACAGAAAAATAAGAGAAGTTTGGAAACCATGCAATCTCATCCTAGATATTGAAAATTTTATTTTGGAAGCATTAACGGTCGGTTTCAGAGTTAATAGAAACAATCAACAAATAAAATCAAGTTTTGGCTTTGCATTGGCAATTAGGTGAAAATCATTTTTTGCATATAAAATTAATATATAAGTTTAACTAAAAGAATTAAAAAATAACTTTATTATCAGAAAGGTTTTTGATCCTTGATTTCAGCAAGTTTTTTTTAATTTCTTCTCCTTGCATAACTGCTGAAGTAACTTTTCAAAAAGTTTCGAAACATTAGCCTAACGGACATGTCACTAAAATAAAAAAACTTACGAAGTAGATTTGTAGAATTCGAGAAACATAATGGCAGTAAACCGAAGCTTATAAAAATATACTTATCAGTTGTCTAAAAAGCGGCGCTAATACTTTTATACAAACTTTATACTTAAAAAAACTTAACTATAAAAGGGAATTGATTAGAGAGATGATTATGTGATAAAATTTAATAATAATGTACACGTAAAGAAATATTGCACATTAACAAATATATGTAATTTACATATTTAATATTGAAATATAGAATAATACTTAAATCAATATAAAATGGTTAAATATCATGTAAATCTGGCAACATAATTGAAATATTTGTTGTTTTCTAATTTTGAATCAAAAGTAAACTATTTTTAAAAAAACTAAAAACTAATAAAAATTCTCATCTTAGAATAAACAAAATTTATATCTATTTAAACTTAGCTTTAATTATATATTTAATATAAAAATTTTAAAAACAATTTGAAGGTCTTAACAAATCTTTAATATAAACTTATAATATACAATAACTTGGTTATTACACTATTTAATTTAAATGGAAAGTTTTGAGGTGTAACACTAGTGTACATAAAACCAATAATACTTTTTTATACATTTTTTTTAAAAAATATAATCTTACCTTAAGATAAAGCAAAAAAAATCACTTTCAATAAAAGGCATAAGTTAAAAAAAGGAATCCAATAATATGTAATATTTTAATCTTCTTCATTCACATTAATTTGATTTTCTTTAATTCGTGCAATAATTTCTTTTGGTAGTGTAATGTAGTTTTGGTTACTAATTAAATCTACTTTCGGAACAGTTATCAAATCATATAGTTTCAAAATATCTTGTAATTTATTTTTATCTCTATTTTTCATATTTTGCTTTTTTGCACACTTTTCTAATTCTAAAATAAAATATTAATAAATTATTTTAAAAAGTTCGATATTAAATTATATATTACCTTTAATATAACAGACATTTGTAAAGCAAGGTAAATTTAATTGTTTCGGACATTTACGAATATTTTGAATAGAAACTTCACACATAGTTCCGTAGTCTAATAATGAAACAATCGGTTTACCATTTCCTGAAACAACTTCACATATTGCTCGATACCAGGTTTCAGGTTTATCACACGCTTTTACCAGACATATTTCAGTTTCCCTAATTGGATAAGATAGTTAAAATTAAAAATTATGCTAACTTCATAATTTACAATATAATCACCAAAATATTTCAATTTAATAATTACCTTGGAGTATAAAAACCAGAGAGCTGCTTTGCATACTCTTTAAATTGGTTATTCATTTTTTCTAATTCATCAGCATCTTTGTTAAGGATACAGGTAATAAAACCTGCTTCTATAAATGAATTATCCAAAATGATTAGCTTAATATTTTTAGATGGTTTAAACTTTATTACGGCTACATCCTGAAATAAAAATTTAAACAAAAAATTGGAAAAAATCCTTTATACTTATTATTTATGGAAATACCTCTAAGAGAATTGGAATTTCATGAATACTGGGTACAACAGGATTTATAAAAACGTTTAGTCTTTTATTAACATTTTGATTAGTTTTCAAATCAATTAGCTCAACTGTCGGCTGATCATTGATGCTTTCCTTTTCATTATAAATTATTTTCATTTCAACACTTTCATCAACCAAAGTGTATAAGAACATTTTTGCTTTTTCATTTAAAACTACATCCTTTACGTCTTTTAAACAAACACAAAATACCAAGCTTTTTAAATTAACCAGATCTTCCGGAAATTCTTTTAAATCCTTCATAGCTTTTAGTGCTGTACTACCAAAATCTGGATAAGCAATTAAAATTTCATTTTCATTTTTGGAATTTAATACAATTGCACGATACCATCCATTATTGTATAATGTAAAAACGAAAGTTCCAGGTTGAGGAAGTATTACTAATTCTTTCGCAGAGAACGCGTGTGACACAATTATATTAATAATTCGTATATAGTCTTCTCTATCGTTTTTTTCTACTGAACGCACAAAAAATAAATTTGATTTTTCAACATGTGTTATTAAAATCTTTTGTCCAGAATAAGTTTTTTCATTATTTTTTCTGTATCCTCGTAAGTTTTTATATGGATCTTCTATTATTTTGGATTTGTCTTCTAATCGTGTAAGAAATCTATAGTAAACATTGTAAATTTATAAAAGTTTGAAATATTATTTTATATAACTTACGGCTGTTCCGTGCATACGTATTTATGGTTCGACCAATCACTACTTTGGCATTCTTTACTGCAGTACAATTCTTTACAACGATCGCAATACTTAGTAGCATATTTTCCACAAACGTAGCAGTTGCCGAGAAAAATATTCTTATTTGTTTTTGAACATTTACATATTTCTCCATTTCGTACGTCGATAAAATCAAAATTAATATTTTCAATGCTAAAATATTTTACAAATACTAAGTGTGAATGTACTTTCAAAATGAACTTTTAATACAAAATTTCGTATTAAAATTTAATTTTAACTTACGATTCAACCATGTTTTTTGAATTAGAAATGTGATCTGCTATTTGTTTATTTTGAAAATAAAATATTTCTTTGCTTTCATTAATGTATTCAGGGTATTTTAATACTGTTAAAGATGGACGTAAAATATTCTCATCGGTTGATGTAACTGTTGCAATCATATTGGATTTGAATTTTGGAATGACATTAAGTTGAAGATCCGATTCTGAAGTAATTTTTTTTTCTGTTTTTTGTGACACTTCTATATTCCATTCATTTTTTGACATACCTCTTAGTACAGCTTCGAGAGAACTAAAATATGCATTTTAATAAAAATTATATGTAGAAGACAATAAAAATATACAATTTTAACTTTTAAGTTAGAAATACATTAAATGCTTAATTGATACACTTACGTTACATCTCCACACACAGCAAATCTAAGATTACTTAAAGCGTCATTCATACGTGAAACGCTTACAATGTTCCCATAATTAGATAAAATATTTTTCAAAGCTTGATTATCCATTATTTTAGGTACATTTTTTAAACAAAGTATCAAATTCTTATTTTCTTCTAAACCACAACCAGGTCCATCCTCGGGATATGTATTTTCTTTTGCGTTAAAACATTTTTCCATAAAATTATCTAATTCAAATTCGCTTAATAAAGACATTTTCAGTGTTAATTATTTTTTTAAGTATATTTATTTATTAAATTAGAAATGAAAGTTGTAAGCACTTATTTAAGCGAAATAAATAACCGGCTTTCCAAATATTTGAATTAAAACGTGAAAATTGTAAAACAAAAAATAATCAAATATAATATTAGTTATGAATGACTTATGATGACAAATTATTTTGACAATTTACAAACTTCAAATTTAAATTTTATGCGGAAATACAATTTTTTCATCTTTAATTCACTGCTTCAATACGCTTGTCAATTTTAAAAAAAAGAGCATTCTCTCAGGATGATTTTTCACTGCACTAGCTCAGAAAATTTTTTCTGCAAAAGACACAAATTTAGACAATTTAATTTAACATACAGCAATTTAAATAATTTTTTTACTTGATGAATCGAATAAAAAGTTTTTTGCTAAACAAAATATTAATTTGATTTATGAATAAAAAACTGAATAACAAAATTAAAAATAAAAGTAGTCAAAAACATTATTATATTAAATATTAATTAAAACCAAATTTTTTTTATTATAATAATTAAAATAAAATAATTATAAATTTTATTTAAAAGTGATGCAAAAATTGTTTTTATAAAAGTTTTTTATATGAAAAGTGAATTGGATTAGCAAAAAGTGCTTAAATTATACATTTTTTTTTATTTCTTATTAATTTAAAGTCGTGTCTGAAATTATCGGACTTCATACTAAAAACTAGCTTGTCATATTAAATTTTTTGATTTATCCCAAAAAATTCCGAATATTATAAAATGTTGCCCAGAATTAATCGCGCTAACACTAAATTATCTGTCAAATATTTAATGTTCTTTAAACAATACTAGATGATCGTACTTCAGACTAAAATTGACAGCTTAATATTTTTGAATCAACGGAAAGTTTTTTTAAATTTTTTAACAGCAAAAAAGGGGAAATAAAGGTATTTATAAATAAAATAAATATTCGTAATTTTTAAACTATTAACGTTTTGTGAAATTCTAAATAAGATTTTTTCAATATTGCCATAATCATCATAAATGTAACTTAAATGATGAATATTTTTTTTACTACTACAGCGCCATTCCTCCAGAATTTTTGAAATGAACTAAATTAAAAACAAATTGTTAAACGGATACTTGAACCATGATTATACCTTATTTTATGTAAAAACAAAAGTGAAACTTCTTACTAAATTTGCTTGTAACGGAAATAAAATTTTTTGAACGTCATTAAATATTTAAGTTTTAATGTCAAATACACCGTGCCATCTGGATTTAGTAATTTGTCATTAAGTCAAGGAAAATTATTTTATTTTTAGACGATCGGGCCTAGGATTACGTAAATGTGTACAATGATTAGTTAAAATACTTTGCATTACCAAAACACATATTTGGCTAGACGAGGCACGTTATGTTAACAGAGTTAAATGTTTTATCCAATTATATCAATTATGGACGGGAAAGGATCAATTGTCAAAATACCGAAGGGTAAAGATTGTTTACAAAGATGACGCATTGTTCATATTTTTTTTTTCTTGAATTTTTCGTGTTTTCCTAGTGTTAAATTTATAAATAAATATTAGAACTATTGTTTTAATTATTGGTCCGGTTTAACAGGTTGGACAAGGCGCTTTAAAATTATTAAATCGCTAAAAGCAATTATTACTGAACGATTTTTCATAATCGCTTCATAAATTGTGCAGCATAAAAAAGTAGCTAGACTTGATAGAAAATAATAACTCTTTTTTTTTTTTTTTCTTTTTTGAATTCCAATCAAATAGGTTTTTCGAAACTGTAACCATAAAAACTGTTAAAACAAAATTTTTCCTCAAAAATTATAAAAAAAATCGCTTAAAAATGTTCATTACAATTTTGCAGCAGTATATGTACATTTAATCACTGCAATACAATTCAGCATTTGCTGCTTCTAACTGAACGGGACCAATATTATAAAATTAATCAGAGATTGAGATTAATCAGAGATAGATTGAGGCGACTAACGGCATTTCTGTAAGTCGTTGAAGCGATATTTTCAAATTGAGAAGATATAAATGTCAAATTTATCGTGTATTATTCACGATAGACTTTTCCTACGATGCGATGCGGTAGTACTAATTCAGTAACCTTAACATTTTTATACGATTAATAATTGCATGAACATGCGATGGTATTAAATAAATATTTTTGTGAAAATAAAGTAATGGTATAAAATTATATAAAAATTTCATAATACTTAGATTTCAAAACACTTAGACAACACAACACAATAATGATGATTATGATGAGGATGATAATGTTGATGGTGATGATAATGGTGGGGATAATCATTATTTCCATCATTACTATCACCTTCATCATCATTATCATCATTATTACTATCATGACCATCATCATCACAACTACGATGGTGATAAAGCATCGTCATTATAATCATCACCATCATATAAATAGACTCAAGATGTGGCAACCGATATTAATTGATTTAAAATTTTAAAAACAATTGGTTGAAAAAAAAATATTTTTAATGAACCAGTGCGGTTCAGGATTTCTTGTTACTACCTTTGCAATCTTCAGTGCTACAGGACAATATTTACCTCCAGCTATGATTTTTCCTCGTACTTTTTAAAACCATATGGTAACAGGAGCCTACAAGGTACACTTGGCTTAGCTACACTATCAGGATGGATGAATTCTGGGCTATTTGTAGATGTGATGCAACACTTTATCAAACATTCTTCTAGTAGTAAAGATAATCCAAGTATTCTTCACCGTGGATGCTTCTCAATGAAATTACACCTTTCAAAAAGAGCAATGAAAATGTGAAAGCAGCTTTTATAAAATGGGAATAAAACCTTTGAAAAGATATTTTTACTGAGATCAATTTTTTGTCTAGTAATTAACCATTTTCCCCATCCCTGATAATCCCAGAATCCTATATTTTTCCAAAACTTATTACGAAGCTGTACGTTACGAATGTTACGAACATTTATATCACAGGTTCCATATTAAAGTTAGATTCAAAAAGGGTCGTAGTTTTGGTGTGCTAAAGTCGTAGGGAAGGTACCACACACGGCATGTCAATTGGTAGATTTCGAAACTTTCCATGTTCCCAGATAAAATAAAAAAATAAAAAAAAAAGACATATTAGATCTATATACAAGGAGGAAAACAAAATTTACTCACCTTCTCTATAATAATTATTAGAAGACTATTTTAATAAAACTTCATTTTTATTTTTTCATATTTTATATTAAAAACAATTTTTTCTAAAATAAAGCAATAATTTGATAATATTTTAAAAATTATATTATTAATATTTTTTTTAATTTTTTTGTAATATTAATTATTTATTAACTTAAATTAATTATAATTAAAAATAAAACAGTACATCAGAAATTTAATTCTTATATTTTAATAGCTGTTATTTAATATATAATGTATTTTATACATCAATCCTATACTTCAAAAATAAGTCTAACTTAATCTTAAAAATAAAATTTTCAATAAATTCTCATTTCACATTTAGTATTTGAAAAAATAAATTTTTTTTTTTTTTGAAAATAAATTTTAATAATTTTATTTATTAAAGGTTTACTTGTAACAACTATTTTTTGAAAATTTAAATTGTATTTAAACCATTGCATTTTTACTGCAGTTATATTCAGATCATGTTTAAAGCCTTTTTTAAGCTTATTCCTAAAAGTAATTAGATATGCCATTCATTTTATACATTTAAAAACTTTACAAAAAAACTATTCTGTTTTTTTTTTATTATTTATTGTTTGTTATTTTCGTTTAGTTCTCAACAATAATTTTATAACAAAATTGATAAATTTTTTTAACGAATTTGTAGCAAGTGAAAATTTGCAAAGTGAACACCAAATTTTTGTTAGTTTAATAAAATTAAAAATTATATAAGTTTTTTTTATTTAAATATGTTATACTAGCTGTTGGCACGTCACAGAATGACGGAATGTCAATTGAAAGAAAAACTTTTTCTAATAAAATTATTTTTAATTTCATTATATACATGTACATATATTGTATATTAATACTATTTTCTTAAATAAAGTCGAAACTGTTACATTTTGTAATACGTAGATTATATTTCGATTCTAGTAATTGATATACAAAAAAAAATGACTTATATAACTTCTTGTTGTTTCTTAAAAATTTGAAGATGAATAATAAGTTATGTAGCAGGGATGGTATGTATGGTACAATTGTACCAAAATTGGCACAATTCCATTTAACAAAGTACACTGGTACACACGAAACCATTTTGGTACAAATTGATAATTTTAGTGCAAATAGAATTATTTTTGTCGATTTTAAGAAATTTAAAATTTTTATGTTTTTCTTTAGAAGAAAATTACAAAAATATTCTAAATGTACTATAATTTTCTTTCAAAGTTCAGAATTTCAAATTTCATAAATATGGATATTGTTATGAACCGAATTCGAGGTTTATGATACTCTTCCTTATTAATGGTAAAATATAGTAAATAATTAAAACAAATCATATTTCAATAACATTAATTCATTTATTCATTCACTTTTTCGTTATTGAAATATGATCCTAAGTAACACAGTTAAATGTAACATACTGAAATGAATATTATGACTCAGTAATGGTTAAGCATATAGTAAATTTATAAATAAATTTATTTGTTATGTTTAAAATTGGAACAGGTCAGTTTATTCATATTTTTTTTTAATATAAAAATAGAAAGTACAAAAGATAGCATTTAACATGTGCAATGCACATTGACCGAAATTAAAATGATATCTTTTGACCCAAGCGTACCACTTAAAACTGGAACGCTTGGCATTCTTTGTTTTCTTTTTCTTATTTCGAAGATACCTAATTATTAAAAATAAAATGTACTAACAGTCAGAGTTGTTCAGTTAAGGGTGAATTAATATATGTAATTAAAAAATAAATTAATATTGTAACAATTAATATTGTAACAAAAAATAAATTAATATTGTAACAATTAATATATGTAATTAAAAAATAAATTAGTATTGTAACAAAAAATAAATTAATATTGTAACAATTAATATATGTATTTAAAAAATAAATTAATATTGTAACAATTAATATTGTAACAAAAAATAAATTAATATTGTAATTAAAACATAACATTATAAACATAACAATATGACAAGTAACGATATAGTAGGAATATTTTTGAAACTATTTCAAAATGTTGAAAAAAACTTCCGCTAGGAGATATCGTTCAAGTTAAAATTTTTAAACATATGTTATATCAAAAATTATACATATATAGATAAAGCAAGTAGAACAAAAAATCTCTCACTATATTTTGTGAAATCCAATGCCCCACGAAAGAGAAAAAACGATATTATACATTTGTAAAAACATATACCTTTCTCATCCTACACATTGTTTTATATTATTTTTATTTTCTTAAAAAAAAAAAGAAAAAAATAGTAAAAAAAAGTTTAGAGTTGGTAAATTCATTTTATTTTTTAATGAGTTTGTGTGTTTCAATGTAAACTGATAAAACCAAATGCCAATGTATGTATATACATATAATAACTACTGGCTTAACTAACCAAATATAAATAATACACTATATTATGTATGTATGTATAAATATTTATTTTTCTAATTTTCAATCAAATTTATATTTTTAAAATATTCATTAACCTACGGTGACCATATTTCTTGAAAGTGAATGTGGTACAGAAAAAATTTTTTTTTATATAAACACATATAAAGTATTTTTTGAACATAAATTTATTTGAATTTAATAAAAATTTAAAAATAGTCAACAATTCATTCGACTAACTATATAAAAAAGAACATAAGTTATATGTTATACCGTTACAACAGTATAATAAATTCAAAATAATATAATTAAATAATAAAAAATTTAATAAAATTGAATGTTTAACAACATTCAAATTCACAGATATTTTTCGGCAGAATTTATCTTTTTCAAAATCTGATCATTTTTTATAATATTGCCATAAAAACTTTCACAATCATTAGAAAAATGGCATTTCACAATTAGTATTGCTTTTAACGTTTCTACTGTAGAAAATTGTGTTTTTTCGGAAGTCCAGATATTATTAACTAAAAAAAAACTCTCTGTGGCTGCATTTGTACCTGGCAAACACAACGAATATTCTTCCAATTTTGAAACGTTATTAAAAGGAACGCGTTCACTCTCATAATGCTGAAACATTTCTACCCATCTCATATCTGTTGTAACATTATTTTCAGTCCAATAATTTATTTTCGTTTCAGTTACAAATATATCGATTTTCTAAAACTACCGGGTAAACAAAACTAGAAACTTTTATAAAAATAAATTTTTTAAAGATTTTGAGTTTTGATTATTGTTTGGAAATAATAATTGAAAATCGATATATTAATAAATTGCATTAAATCGTAATATTAGTGAAACGAATTAAATGTGGTACAAAATGTGGTACAGTTTACAATGTGGGACGTATGTTCAAAATGTTGTACTGTACCACACAATGTGGTACGTATGGTCACCGTACATTAACCTCTTTACGTATTGAAATAATATAGAAATAATAAGAGCAGACAAACGAATTTGTTTTTTGCTTTCAAATGACTTTTTTAGAATAGACTAAATTTAGGAACTTTAACAGAATGAAAATTGGATATTTAGTGTGTACAATTAAAATTCCGTACATCGTATATAAAATTGAATACTTGTTGAGAAATAAAATTAAATAGATGAGATGGGAAAAGTAAAATAATATCTGGAAAATTTGGTTTAATTAAGAAATAAAAACACAATCAATTTAAAAATTCAATTTTAATTTTATATTTTTAGAAAAAGGAAAAGGCCGAATTGAAGTTATATAATAAATAAAATGAATAACGTTCAATTTGGCATAAAAAACCCTTTAAAAAAATGAAATTAAAAAAATTATAAACATGTAGCTACTATGTTGTATAAAACTATAAGAATAAAACAAAGGTAAAACTATAATTCTAGTAAAACATAACCAACCTAATATGTAATAAAATAAACAAAAATAAATTATTTAATATTTTTTATTGTTTAACAAAAGCTGATCCACCTGTTCCACTTCAAGATTCAATGCTCTGGTGACAAGTTGAAGAGTGTGGAAAAAAAAGATAAATTAGAAATTTTTAAACATTTTAAATGAGTAAAAAGATAAATTAGAGTAAAATTTTAATTTTATGGCTCTGTATAAACTATTGAAAACCTAATCTACTAAAATTTTGTTGAGAAATTAATAATTTATTAGTTAAAATTTATGAAAATAAAACAACAACTTACTTTTCTTTAATAACTTTTTGGCTTTAACTTTTTAACCCCTTTGAAACTAGCAACCGCAATGTAATACGTAATTTCACAATGAAAAGGCAAGCCACCAAGGGTTAAAATATAAAACCCCAGCCATTGAAAATAATAATATGAAAAAATTCTTTACACCATCTTTCAGTGTTTTTTTATCCCGTATGACTGTAGGTCAAAGGGTATAATAAATTTGCCATTACGTTTGTGACGCAAAGACGCAAAGAAGAAGAGGGGGTAGATATAGATTCAAGTGTATGGATCGGATCAGAATCGGAAAATAAATTGATTTAGTTATGTATGTCCGTCCGTCCGTCTGTCCGCACGATAACTCAAAAACTAAAGAAGCTAGGATCTTGATATTTTCGGAAATTCGGTTTTTTGCAATAGCCGTCATCGATATTTAAATCCAGCCATATTGGTCCATGGGTTCGGGTAGCTGCCATATAACTTCTTTTTTCAAATGAGCATTTCTCTGTACCTATTACAGCTGCGTGTCTGAAATTTTGCCAAAAGTAATTAGTGTTTATAATAATGATATAATGATTATATAACGGTCATATGGGTATCCCAGAGTTGACAGAGTCAGTCTACACTACTACACTCTTCCTCGTTTTAACATAAAATCATATTAAAATATAAACACATTTAAATGAATACAAACATAAATTAAACGTTTTAACATAAAATCATATTAAAATATAAACACATGTAAATGAATACAAACATAAATTTCAATACACTTGACTTGATCAACACGTCTATTGATCATATTGTATATTAAAAAGTTTATATAATTTTTGGTGTTGCCATATTGAAAGACTAATGTAATTTCCTAATTTATCAACATATAAGATTTTAAAAACTTACATATAAAAACTTTAAAGAATTACTTTTTCTAAAAGTTATGTAAGATTTGGAAATTATTTTTTGAATATATAAAATATTTAAAGTATAACTTATATTATAATTTAATTATAATTCATATTATAATATAACTTATATTATATAAATATTATAATTTAAAATATAAAATATTAATACAACAACGAAAACTATTTGTTAAAATTCTTAAAACTACTAATCAGTTATAAATTTATAAAATATATTTTTTAATTTTATTTTATGATTTAGAGCATTTTGGTAAGATAGGTATTTTAAAGTTTTATTTTTAAAAAATTTGAATACCTAGTTTCCTTCTAATTTAACTAAATTAGCTTAACTAAACTGATACGCGTATTTCGTCTACTACTTGCAGACTTCTACAGTGTTTTTACTCGAATGACTAATCAATTGTACTAATCAGTTTTAAGTTTCTAAAAAATTAAAATTGATGTTTTTTTTAAATATTCAAGTTTTAAAAACTTAAATTAAAAAAAATTTATTTTTTAATCATACAAATGATATGGCAATATTGCATTCAATTACATACACATTTTCATAAAAAAAAAAAAAAATTAACTCAAATATTGTACGACGATATTAATAGTTTGATACTTGGTTAAATGGTTTGATACAAAAAAAAAAATTCTATATTGGGTATAAAAAATTATAACATAACTAGTAAATAAGTTTTATTTGAAAAAAGTAATAAAAAATAAAAGAAAACAGAGGTTATTTTTAAAATTTTTCTATTTTATCATTAAAATTTAATAATCTTATTATTTTTATATATGATACATATTCCACATATTTTTTGATACCTAGAAAAACTATAAAGGCAAACTCTATGAATAGTGTAAAAAAGCATTAGTGAGAAAGAGATAGCATATGGGGCAATGGTTTTAAGAAAAAATTTAGAGAATTCTTATTGACATTTTTTGTTCTACTTGCTTTATCTATATATGTATAATTTTTGGTTATATGCAAGTAGGAAATAAATATACTTGAAAAGTTAAACAGACCATTTCCTGTTTTCTTTTCAGTTTCCAGCCATATTAAAAATTAAAAATAAAAATAAAAATGGATTTAAACAGGTTAGAACAAAAAAAAATTTAAATATTATTTCAGAGTTTTATATTTGATATCGAAATAATTAAATTCTAATTTTCAAAGGTGGCTTTTAAAAGGGTCAAAAAATATTATTGAAAAAACTATACCAAGTTCAGCAGATACAAACGAAGAAAATATGGTTGAATGTAAATCGTCAATTCAATATGCTGAAAGTTTTGACACAAATAATAACACAACAGCAGCAAAAGTAATTTCAGACTTACAAGAAATTTCTTTTGACAAGAAGTATTATTATAATTTAAATTATACGTAAGCTTTATTTTACTAACTATTTTTTTGGTTATTTTATTATGTTATGATGTAGTCAGAATAAAAGCACAGATAAAAAGAAGAAAAAACCAAAAATTAGAAAAGTAAAAGAAGAATGGATTAAAGAATTTAAGGAATTGTTGATTAAAGATGATAAATGTTTAAATTTAAATAGAAAAAAATGTAAATTTTGTAACTCTAATATAGCAGGTAATTACAATCATATTAAAAGGCATGCAGAAAGTAGTTTGCATAAGAAAAATGTTGCAGCTGCTAAGTCTAAGTTAAATATAGAAAATTTTACGGTAGTAAATCAAAACAAATCCATTGCAATTAAAAGTAAAGAATTAGAAATTAAATTAAGTTTGTTTGTAGCTGAGCACAACTTGCCTTTTACATGCTTGAATCATTTAAATAATATACTAAAAATAAATATTCCAGACTCGAAGATAATACAAAATATGAATATACATCGGCATAAAGCACAAAAAATAATAAGAAATGTAGTAGGTCCAAGGAACTGCAAAAATATTTCAAAATTAATTTCAGATGAATATTATTCTTTAATTATAGATGAAAGTACAGATTCAACACTTTCAAAAAATTTAGCAATAGTGATTAGAATTTTTAATAATAAATACTGCGACCGTTTTTTAGATTTAATTCCTGTAACAGATGTATCAGCTAAAGGTTTGTTTGATGCACTTTTAACATCGCTTGAGAAACATAAAATTCCACTACAAAATATGTTTTGCTTTACTGCCGATAATTGTTCCGTGATGATGGGCCAATTTAATGGTGTTCAAGCTAAACTAAAAGCGTTAATACCAAATTTATTCGTGCAGGGTTGTATTTGTCACAATATTAATCTTTCTTCTAAAGCAGCATTTTCTAAACTTCCAAAATATATAGATAAATTCATTAAAGATGTTAATCTTTATTTTTGTCACAGTCCTAACAGAAAGGAAAAATTTGCAGAATTTCAAGAGTATTTCGGTACCAGTTTACATGTAATTTTATGTCATCATGAAATAAGATGGCTTTCTAGACAAGCTGTTATAGCCAGGTTATTAGAACAATGAAAGCCTTTAACTCATTATTTTAATTTGGGAAATTTCGAAACTCACTATGCTAATAAAAATATATCATTTATATCTCACTGCTTAGAAGATTTAATATTTAAAATGTACCTGTTGTTTTTGAATTATATTTTAAAAATCATAAATGATTTGAATGTAGAAATGCAGTCTGAAGACTATAGAATGCATATATATATATCAAGACTAAAATATGTAATAAAACAATTTTGTAGGAATTTTTTAAACAAACATTACATAGATTCAAGTTCACTAGAAAACATAAAATTCAATAACTATGAACAATTTTTACAACTTAATAAAGTTTATTGTGGAGTTGAAGTAGATGCTCTTATTATTCAAAATAAATCGGTTCTTTCTGAAAACGAAATGACTGTATTTTTATTAAATATACGGAATTTTTACGTTACATTTTGCGAAACCTTAAGAAATAAAGTAGATTTTAAAAACGAAATTCTTAATTTTATACCAAAGTTTGCACCAGAAAATGTTTTAGATGGACAAACAAATAGTATTCTGCCCTTAATTTTACAATTATTTCCCAAAAAAAAACTTGAACGTGCTGAGATAATAAATCAAGAATTTCGATCTATAGCAGAATATGAAGAGTTGAAAAAATTTAAAAACAAGTCAATTACAGAATTTTGGAATGAAGTAGGTGGAATTAAAAATCAAATGGGCCAATTGATGTTTGGAAACGTTTATAAGATTTCCAAAGGAATTTTATCATTGCCACACTCATCTGCAACAGTAGAAAGAGTATTTTCCTACCAAAACATAATAAAAACAAAATGTCGAAATCGTCTTCAAATAGAAACAGTTGCAGAATTAATAAAATCAAAGGATTTTTTAAAGGCAAATTCAGAAACTTGTTTCAATTGTAATATTGACAAGGAAATATTAAATCAAAATATTGATCAGCAAACAGAAGAATTAATCTTGTGACTGACAAAATATAAATATTATAAAATAAAATTAGTTTTTTACAATTTACAATGAATAAATATGTATAATATTTTAATTTCTGTTATTTATCGACTTTATTATATTTTTATTTTTGTAAACTTTCTTTTTTGTTTAGTTTTATTAAATATTGCTGTGAATTAAATTATTATTTAGTTTTATTAAATATTACTGTGAATTACTTTAAATAATTTAAATATAAATATTTAATAAAAAAATATTTTGTTTTTTTTTTTTTGCCATTTCCATTGAATATGAATATAGTATAGATATCATTAAAATTTTAGTTCGAAAAATTTGAAAAATAAAATAGTACAATTTCAACAAAAATGGTACATTTTAAAAGTGATGGAATTTGTGGTACAATTGTACCAAATGTGGTACAATTCTACTTTGTCTGGTACGGTGGTACATTTAAGCTAAATTTGGTACAAATTCAGCAAATCAGGAACAATAATTTTTTTTTGCACCGAGTGGTCAAAAAATATTTCAAGTGGTCAAAAAATATTTCAAGCGGTCGAAAAAAGAACTAAAAAAAAATATTTGCTAACAAATTTTTATTGGTTAACTGGGATTTGATTATTGGGAGAAAAGTTTATGTCAAATGTCTATTGTCAAAATAATACGTTAAACGTTTAAAGTTAAAAGTAAAATTTTATAAATATAAAGGCGGAAAATATATTTCAAAATATTCATTAAAAATATATTTGTATTGTATTAAAGATTTAAAAAAACATGTCGAGAAAGACAAATGTTATGGAAAGGTTTGTATAAGTATTAAGTAGTATTATTATAATTTATAATAGCAAAATCAAACATTTTTACATAATATAGTATCTAGTACCTAACTTAGTTTTCGTTTTAAAATAGATGGCTTGCCAAAAGTAAAGAAAAAGAATCATCTAAAAGTATAAAAGAAAGTGTTGCAGATAAGCCGTAAGTTTTATTTTCATACATAACTACAAAAGTAAGTAAAAATATTTACTTGTAGCTATTTTGATTTTTAAAATAGTTCATTGACTGAAAATAAAGAAAAAGAATCATCTAAAAGTATCAAAGAAAGTGTTGCAAATAAGCCGTAAGTTTTATTTTAATACATAACTACAAAAGTAAGTAAAAATATTTACCACATTTTTATTTGAAAATTGATCATTCAGTAAAAATAAAATTCATGAAGCTATTAAAAATTATCAAGTTCACCCTGTTACTGCCATAAATAGAAAAAGAAAGTACTTTCCCCGAAAAATCCAAGAATCTTGGAAAAAGAAATATAGCTGGCTAGTTACAGATGAGTCCGTAAATCAGGGGGAAAAATGCAGTATATGTTGTGTTCCCATTGCTGGTGGACAATTTCATGTAGAAAGACATGCTAATTGCGAGCAGCATAAAAATTTAGAACATGCAAAGAAAAAAAATTTAAATATAGAAAAGTTTAGTAACCTTAAAGAAGTAAAACCATTAGAAAACTGCAAGAAATTGGAAATAATATTAGCTATGTTTATAGCTGAACATAATTTACCGTTTGCGTCACTTGATCATCTTAACAAATTATTAAAAAATAATATTTCTGATTCTAAAATTATAAAAAAAATGTGTATTAATCGAAAAAAACGTCAAAATATCATAACTAAAATTACAGGACCTAGTAATTCCACAAATATTTCAGAATTAACAAAGACACAATACTACTCAATAATAATTGATGAAAGTACAGATTGTACTTTGTCAAAAAACTTAGCCATTATTATATGCCTTTTTAATACCTCTGTTAACGATAGATTTTTAGGCCTGATTCCTCTTGAAAGTTCAACATCGCAAGGTATTCGAACTCATTAAATTTTTAAAAGAAAAAAATAATACTTTGGAAAACATGATTGGTTTCACATCAGACAATTGTAATGTTACGATGGGTAAAGTCAATGGAGTCCAGCAGCGCCGGCTTGAACATTTGCGGGGCCATGTGCGAGGTTAATCGCGGGGCTATTTTTTTTATTAATTTGCTTTGCTTTTTTTCAACCTAAGACATTGGAATCTGCTATAATAAATTACTAATATAAAATATGATTAACATCACATTGTTGCATATAGCTATAACCTATAACATATTTCAATAAGTTATTTACACACTTGCATAACTTAAATAAAAATATACATAGCTATATACATATTATATATAACAATTTTCTATCAGTATTTTGAAAACTTAAATTATAACTTTGAAAAATGGAAATCACTGGTATCTTTATTTTAATTTTTTCATTAAAATAAAAACACAAATAATAAATTGTATGTACTTTTCTTTAAGTGAAACTAAAACTATATCTATGATGACTGATCTATTTAAAATGCACAAAATTAAATAAATTTGTCGTAGTTTGGAGAAAAAATTTATGAATTAAAGTAAATTTCATAAGAAAAATATAAACAAAATGATCATGTTAAACACATTTTTTATTTAATACACGCACGGGTATCTAAAAGTTGACAAGGGCAACTATAATCTTAGAAAAAAAAACTTTTAAAGAAACTGTTTCAATTGAAGGAAATTTTAATTGTATTGTGTAAATTTCTAATTTTTGTCTTGAATTTAATAATAATATTATATAAACTTTCCAAAGTGCGGGGCCTTCCAAAGTGCGGGGCCGGGTGCGGTCGCACCCTCGCACACCCTATCAAGCCGGCTCTGGAGTCCAGGCAAAATTGAAAGAAATTGTACCTAAATTATTTGTTAATGGCTGTATTTGTCATAATCTAAACTTAATGTCAATTGCTGCTAGTAAAAGTTTACCACCAGATATTGACAAATTGTTACGTGAAATAAATCACCATTTTTGTCACAGCTCATCGAGAAAGGCTGATTTTATAAAATTTCAAAATGATTTTGGACCAGACCTGCACGTTATTCTGCGTTATGCAAAAACACGTTGGCTATCACGACAGGTAAACATTATCTGGAATTTCCTATTAATTTACAACCAGTCTAATATTTATAAATTTTATATTTTAAAGTAAAAAATAATAAAATTAAAAAACTAAATTTAAGTTTTTCTAAATTATTTAAGAAAAAAATTAAAGTAGACAAAGCCAAAACGGTGATTTTAAGATTTCCTTAAAAAAATAAAAAGTCTAATATTTGTTTTATTTTTTTTGTTTTGTAGGCCGCAATTGATCGCATAATAACAGTGAGTTCCACTAACTTACTATTTTACATTACATAATTTTGAAGCTGGGTTTGGAAATGAAAATGTAGAATATGTCTCGAGTTTATTAAACGATCCATCTATTAAATTATACTTTTTGTTTTTGTCATATGTTCTAAAAATTATAAATTCTGTAAATTTGGAGATGCAATCTGAAGAACCGAAAATGCATATTTTTTTACCGAGATTAAAGTTTTTATTTAAACAAATATGTAGAAATTTTATACAAAAATCATATTTAGATTCAATTACTATAAAAACATGTAATGTTAACATAAATAATTTAACAGACGATGAATTATATTGTGGTGTAGAAGTAGAAAAATATATCAAAGCAAATATAATAGAAGAAAGTATTTTAAAAAAATTTTACTTAGATATTCGTAATTTTTATAAAACATTTTGTAATAGTCTTAAAGAAAAAATAGACTTTGATAGCGAATTTTTATTATTTTTCCACAATTTGATCCACGTCACGTTCTATCTGGAAAAACAAATAGTATATATAAGTTGTTGTTAAATATGTTTCCTGAAAATGAAGTAATTAACGCAGAAATTATTAATTCTGAATACCGAGCATTAGCAGATTTTGAAGAGTTAAAAAAATTAGAAAATCTAAGTATTTCTGAATTTTGGCTTGAAATAAGTCAAGTAAAAAATGATCTAAATGAAAATGTATTTACTAA
Source organism: Dolichopus griseipennis (assembly GCA_963082915.1). NCBI lineage: Eukaryota > Metazoa > Arthropoda > Insecta > Diptera > Dolichopodidae > Dolichopus > Dolichopus griseipennis. Next base: position 6,278,009 of record OY720441.1, read on the forward strand.
TATTTTTCGAATTTCACAAGGAATTTTATGCTTACCCAACTCTTCTGCAAATGTGGAAAGAATTTTTTCCTATCAAAATTTAATAAAAACGAAATGTAGAAACAAGTTAGCTGTAAAAACTTGTGATAATTTAATACAAACAAAAAACCTAATAAAGTCAAAAAAATGTTCTTGTTTTAATTTTCCAGTATCAAAAGAAATGTTAAAGTATAATGTTTCAAGTGAAATTGAAGAGCAAGAATCATTAATTGACTAAATTATTTTTATTTTACAATTAAAATTTTTTGCGTTAAATGAATAGATTTTGACTGATAAATAAGGATATAGAATACATTATTGAAATATATTAAATTTCCTATTTAAAAACTTTAAATGCTATATTAAAATACTTTTTTCTAATTTTTTGCTTTAAATTTTTACGTAAATTCATTATTAAATTAATAGATTTTGAATAACTACTGATAAATAAGAAAACAATAATGTAATGTGCAATCTTAAAGAAATTAAATGTTCCTTATGTATACATATTATTAAAATATTTTATGTTTATAAACTTAAAATGTTATAAAATACTTTTTTATAATTTTTTGCTTTTTATTATTTATTTATTTTGTGCAAAAAAAAATTATAATAAAATATAGAGTCGATATATTCAAAAATTAAAACTGCTTTTTTTTTGTGTAAAATTAGGTTTTTGACAGTGTGGTACAATTTGGTACAATTTTAAACCTCAATGCAGTACACCAAAAAAATTTGGAATTCCATCACTGGTACATTTAAGTTTTGTCTCATGTCATCCCTGTTATGTAGTCTACCTTTTGTATGTTTTAAATTTGATAAGTTTTAGGGTCGCAACAAAGCGTACATTTGGCCTTTGCCATTATTTTAGTTTTTAACTGAAACTAATGAAGACTTACTACAAAACTGTTCATGTGAAGCATAGTCTTAGTTTTGAATACCAAAATGATTTACTATTTATTTAAAATTCGCAGAAAATCTTCTGTGATTTTTAAAACTGAAATCAATTTTTTCATAAACTAATAAATAAATTTAAGTTCAATAAAAAATTTTTTTTTATTTTATTTTTTTTTTTTTTTTTATTAAAAATTAATAATATATTTTTTGGCCTACGATAATTTATGATATTTTATTTTCTAAAATAAAACACATTCAACAAAACATTAATATTTTATTTTTTAATAATTGAACACATCCAACAGAACACATTTAATTGAATGCGTTTGTTACACCTCATTCTAGACAAATATATTAATAATAATAATAATAATAATAATAATGTTTTTGTTTTTTTATATATTATTTTTAACTTATATTGAAAATGTATATATTGTTGCCTCAACGAATGATGGTGCTGCAGTCATGGTCAAGTACGAAAGGCTAATTGGGGCGATCAGTCAACTTTGCTATAATCACGCAATGCATTTGGCAGTTTTAGAATTCGTTTACAAAAAAACAAAATAATGAGATGACAGATTATTCAGATGAAGAGATAGAACCAGAAAACGATTTGGATGAAAATGAAGACGAAATTGAAAGCTTAAATGAAAATAATTTTTATATTGATGGTAATTTAAACTTTGAACAAGATAATGATATTTTAGTGATTCGTCAAGATTTGGAAAAAATTTGATCAGAAACGAGAAAAACAATCAAATTTTTTAAAAATTCGTCTGTTGGAAACAGTATTCTTCAAAAGCATATTAAAGCTCAAGAAGGGAAGTCTTTAAGCTTGTTATTATTAAACTGTAAAACCAAATGGAATTCTCAAGTTACAATGACCAAGCGCTTTTTAAGAGTAAAAGATTGCATTAATAAAGCATTAGATAAAATTGGTACCACCAAAATCAATGATGAAAACATCAAAATATTGCAAGAAATGCTATTGATTCTTGAACCCATGAAACTTGCTGTAAATGAATTGGGAAAAAATTATACGAATTTATTAAAGGCAAGTAGATATACTATGGGGCTACCAGCACATTTTTGGTATCCTATGGTTGGTGGTTTGAAAGAAAAAAATATATTATAGAATATAGAGTATGTATAAAAAATAAAAAAAACAAAAATAAAACACAAAACGGAATAAAACAAAATGTAGTTTTAGACGCATAATGGAAATTTGTATACCAAATACAGATAAGAAACACAATGTTATATTAAGAATAGGAATCCCCTGATGTCATTTTAGTTTTTTAAAAAATGTATACTAGCTACAGATACTAAATACATTCTATACAATTGTATATATAATTGTATACCAAAATACAGATAAGAAAAATAAAAATGAAAAAGTAAAGAATTTGTAGTAATTTGTACAAGTATTCAGTATCAACACAACGTGAAATTAATTTACATAAAATTATTAGTTATAAAAAATAGATATAAATAAATATAAAAGTGGAGCAAGTGCGTGATATATTGAAAAGTGTAGCAAACATAGCTTCTTTTTCTTGAAATAAAAAATAATAAAAATAAAATATAAAATTATTAAAGTATATAATAAATACATTAAAGAACTAAATGTGTTATTAAAGAAATTAAAAAAACTGGTGAAAAATTTAAAATTATTAATGCTATAAGCCTTGTAAAGACATATCGTGGAAAACTTGAAAAAATAAGAAGAAAAATTGATAATGGTTTTAAAAGAACCTTACGCAAAACTAAATTAGAGAGAATAAATAATATGTTTAATAATCGAATAAGAACTTATTTAATAAGCAATATAATTTTCAAAGACCCTATAAAATTCAGGAATGAATGTAAACAAATAATTTGTTTAAAAGTAAAAAAAAATTTAAATTATGAACCATTTCTTAAAGTCAACGCAATTTTTTGTGGAAATTTTGTGAAACCTTCTTCGCATAATTTAACTGAAGAATATAAATATATGCATACAAATAACGATTTATAACCAGAGATACAACCAGTGATGCCAATTTAGCACTTTTCAGTGCATTTTTAGCACTTTCGCTTCTCAAAATGCACCGAAATATGTAAATTGCACCTTGGTGCAATTTAGCACTATTATAAATGAATTGCACTTTTTGCACTTAAAACAGCATTTGTTAACAAAATAAATTTCTTATTTTAAAACTTCTTAAAGCAATAATGTTATCTTAAATCACTATTTACAATTTTAAATTGATACATTAATACGATTTGCCCATCTCTACTTTGACTATTCATTCTGTCAAAAAATAAAAAAATGTATGTAGTAATCAGTATTCAATAATCAGTATACTTGAGTGTTGCTCAGTATGCTTATGAATATTTTTGAATTTTGACAAATAAAACTATAAAAGTATATCCAAATCGGTTAAATCAATTAGTCTCGTTTTTTGCATTTCATATTTTTATTTTAAAATGTCAATACAAAGGTAAGTTATAAAAATATTGATAAATGATATTTAATTTTTAATAATTTTTATATACTAGATACTTTTGTAATGTAAATGCAAGTACATCTACCTCTAATAATTCTAGACAATTTATAGAATCAGAATCAGAAGATTCTAATATAGAGAGCATTTCTTCTGAAGAAAATGAAGAACCCAAGAACAAAAAAAAATATATTCAATCTTTTAGATCAGATTGGTTGAAATTGGAAAAATTAAAAAGTTGGGTTAAAAAAGATCCATTTGATTCCAGCAAAGTTAGATGTTCTTTTTGCAAAACAACTCTTATTGCAAAAAAACATATTTTAATAAGACATGCCGACTCTAAAACTCATTTAGATAAAGTAAATCCATTTTTTGACAACACCCAAGCTAAAATTCAATATAAAACTCATAACAAAAATAATAAAACTTTAGAAGCTCAAATCTGTTTATATTATTAAAAGAAGAATTATTAAAATAAATAAATTATTAAAAGAAGAATTACCCAGTATATATATACTTAATACTTGTTAAATGTACTTGTCATTCTATCCAATTGGCTGTTTCTCATGCTTGCAAATAAGTAGATATACTATGCCGATTCTAGCACACTTTTCCCATACAAAACTGAAATTTTTTCCGCCATCTTGGATTTTGTTAATTTGGGTAAAGTGATGACGTCACTCGTCTGATTCAAGTGATTTTTTAATGCTAGTATGAATGACATCACAAATTAATATGATGATAATTAACTGAGAATATTTTTTTTTGTAAATAAAAAAATGAAAAATGAATGAAGGGAATTCGAACCTGAGACTTTGTTTGAATAAATTTTGTGGGTGACGTGTCTAACCGCTAGGCTATCGAGGCAATAATTGTAAAAATAAAAAATGTTGTATATTAGTTTGCTCGTGTGTGAGTAGTAATGCTAGACCATTCCTAGACCACACCATTCCTAGACCAGGAAATGACAAATTAATTTTTGTTTTTGATTTTTTTGTTTTGATGTAGTACTGTAGAACTGATAAGAGAGAATTATAAAAAAATCAAAAACAAAAAAAAATCAAAAATAGTCTACATAAGAATTTAATTTAAAAAATCAAAAACAAAAAAATTAAAAACAAAAAATATTAAAAACAAAAAATATTAAAAACAAAAAAAATCAAAAACAAAAAAAATTAAAAACAAAAAAATTAAAAACAAAAAAAATTAAAAACAAAAAATTACTATAAGAAAGACTCATATAAAATATTATTATTATGAACAAATGTTATTAAAGAGTTTTTAATGTAAGAAATAAATAAAAAAGTTAAAGTGACGTCAGGGGGAATTTCTGATAAGAACAAGAGTTTGATAATGAGTAAGAAAGTCTCATAGCATATATATATATATATATATATACTATAAAGAAAATCTAATTGGAGAGCTTTTAATATAAAAACAATATCTTATCTGAGGTAAATAATATTTTCAAATAGAAAGTATATGGTGTATGGCTATTTTATAATATATAAATACATTTTAAATTAATATGATAAATTTAGGTACCATAAAACCGCAAACATCCTAGATTTGGGTGTTTAAGAATTTTGTTAAAAGTTTATCAGTACTTGCAGAGCCAAAAATATTTTCAAATTAAAAGTATATGGTGTATGGCTATTTCATAATATATAAAGGCATTTTAAATTAATATGATAAATTTAGGTACCATAAAACTGCAAACATCCTAGTTTTGTGCGTTTAAGAATTTAGATAAAGTTTATCAGTACTTCCAGACTCAATCTTTGTTTAATTAAAACTACCTACGCAATTGAAAATTCAAATAAAAAGGGTGCAATTTGAAATTTATTATTCAGTTTTCCAACATTTCTCGTAAGGTTTAATTTAAAAATAATAAAAAATAACATGGAGCATCATCGGACTCATCATCAACCAGTTGAAATTATAGAGGACATAATTCTGGAACCGATGTCTCCGAGTGAATTAGATTATGCTTTACCAAGTACGAGCAGAGGTCGCAACAACAACAACAACTACAACAACAACAACAAAAGCAGGCAGATTAATAGAGGATATAAAAGAAAGGCTGAAGATAGCGTAGAGGATATTTTAGATGGATTTAATGAAAAAGTCATCAAGCACAATATCCTCAAGAAGCCCTTTAAAGTAACAGAGATAATATTAGGACAATATTATCATATTTCAAAAATTCATAAGAAAAAGACGGTGTATGGTGAAAGAATAATGTTGGAATTCCAGAACACCGTCTTCTTCATGCCGGAATACATGATAAATTTTTTAACAGAACAGCAAATGGAAAAATTGAATCAACAAGGTGATATTTTCATGATTTGCCATCAAAAACGCAAATATCAAATAGTGCGAGATGAGGTTCAATCCCAAGAAAAATTAGCACTTAACCAATAAAAAATTAATTATAATAATAATAATGATAAAAAAAAAAAAAAAAAAAAAAAAAAAAAATGAGTTATTATTTAAAAATTTTTTTTCATTTTCAGATATTTTAATTTGAAATAATAGAATCAGCATAAGAGAATGACTAGTAAAAAAAAAAAAAAAACAAATCTATCAATTTATTTATTTTTAATCTTTTTTATCTCAATGTTTTAGATCAACAAGGTGGCATTTTTAGGATTTGCCATCAAAAGACAAATATCAAATAGTGCAAGCTGAGATTCTATCACAAGAAAAATTAATTGTAATAATAATGATAAATAAAAAAAGAAATCCTCTAAAATAATGAGTTATTATTTAAATTTTTTTTCATTTTCAGATATTTTAATTTGAAATAATAGAATCTGCATAAGAGAATGACTAATAAAAACAAAAAAAAAACAAAAAATCTATCAATTTATTTATTTTTTATCTTATTTATCTCAAAGTTTTAGATAATTTAAATGTGTAACCACAAATTATATTTTTCAAGCTTTTTAAAAATTAAAGCAAAATAATTGAAATTTAATTAGTTCTAATAAACTTGTTCACAGTTAAATACGTACTTAGTAAAATAAAATATGAGTGACATAGCAAAAATTATTTTAAGAAAGCATATACGGCTTTCTTTTAAAAATGAAGAAAACGTGAGTGAAGATAATTCAAAGAAACATATACTAGAGATATTAAAAGATCTATTATATTTGAATAAAGTATTAGATGAAAATAAAACATTAAATAATGGAACTAAATTATGCATAAGTACAGTGATTTCCCATTTGGAATCACTTAAATGTAAAATAAAATATCAATTACAAAAAAAAGAAAATAGTGAATTAGAATGGAAAAACCTAGCATCAGCATTCCAAAACAGAATACAAACTGGTGTAATAACAAATATTGATGATATAGATCCAAAAATATTTCTTAATAAGTGTAAAAGAATAATAATAAATAAAATAAATGAACTATTATTAACATATAATGCATTAAAAGTGCATTTGACATTTTGTGGTGAATTTATATTACCAAATTTTAATGATAATAAGGAAAGTGTTTACGATTTAAAATATTTAACCACAGAAAATTCGGTTGTGTTTAAAGGAGAAAGTGATAATTGGTGTGAAAAAATAATTAATGAACTTTTAACCAAATTTGAAGATTTTCAAGAAAAAGGAAGTGGTTGTGCCTTATCATCTATAATAAATTTAACAATTAATATAAATTCATATAATCCATTTGTGTCAGGTTCATCATATATAGAGTTACCTGAATCTATTAAAAACAAAAAAGCATGTATTAATATAAAAAATAAAGACAATGCATGTTTCGCTTGGAGCATAATGGCTGCTCTAAATCCAACTACTAATCATTCTGATCGTGTTTCCAGCTATCAAAATTATGAACATGTATTAAATTTTAATGGAATTAGTTTTCCAGTTTTAATTAGTGATATTCCAAAATTTGAAAAATTAAATCAAATTTCAGTAAACGTTTTCGGATTAGAACTTGTTAAAAATAATGAATTTAAAGTAATACCTTTTTATCATACAAAAGAAAAAAAACAACAACATCATGCTAATCTTTTATTAATACAAAATTTGTATGAAAAAAGGGAAAAAATTAATATGTATTGTGAAAATAATAATAATAAAAACATTAAATATCATTATGTGTTAATTAAAAATCTATCAAAATTGCTTTCATATGATATTAATAAAGAAGGACATAAAAAATATTTTTGTGATAGATGTTTAAACTATTTTTCAACAATAGAAAAATTAAATAATCACGCTTTTTACTGTAATAAAATTAACAAATCTGCAATTACATTGCCAGATCAAAAAAATAATATTTTAAAATTTAAAAACTTTAAAAATAAAATTATGATACCATGTATTATATATGCAGATATTGAATGCATTTTAAAGAAAACAAATAATAATAATAATAATAATAGTTTTCAAGACCATGAACCGGCCTCTATTGGATATTATATAAAATCAAATTATATAAAAAACACAACATATCGTTTTTCACGAGGTGTAAATTGTATTGGGTGGTTTTTAAATGATCTTAAGGAAATTGCTTGTTTATTGGAAACAGATCTAAAATCACCAAGATCAATGAAAACTTTAACAGCAGAACAGCGCAATCAATTTGAAAAAGCTGAAACTTGTTTCATTTGCGAGGAGCCCTTTACAGAAGATAATATTAAATGTAGAGATCATGATCATTTAAATGGCGAGTATCGCGGAGCTGCACATAGTTATTGTAATATAAATTATAAGAATTCATTTGATATTCCTGTAATATTTCATAATCTAAGTGGTTATGATTCTCATTTTATTATAAAAGAATTAAATTCCATTATAACAGGTAAAATAGATTTACTTCCTATAAATAAGGAAAAATATATTAGTTTCACAAAATACATTGAAATAGCAATATAAAATTTAGGTTTATAGATTCATTCAAATTTCTAGGAAGTAGTTTAGACAATTTATCAAAAAATTTGAAAGAATTTCCAAACTTAAAAAATCAATTTAAAAATTTAACTCAAAACCAATATTTATTGCTTAGCAAAAAAGGAGTTTACCCTTACGATTATATTGATGATCATAAAAAATTTTTAATTTCGTCATTACCTGAAAAACATTTTTTTTAATATACAAAATTTGGGTGAGTATTTTGATTTGTACTTAAAAACAGATGTTTTATTGCTAGTAGATATTTTTGAAAAATTTAGAGCATTTTGTATGGAAACATACAATTTAGACCCAGCACATTATTTTACTTTACCGGGATTTTCATGGGATGCTATGCTTAAGCATACCAAAGTGAACTTTGAACTGCTAACCAATGTGGATATGTTATTATTTATAGAAAATGGAATAAGAGGAGGTTTAACTCAAGTTACCAAACGCTATTCAAAAGCGAATAATAAATACATGAATAATTTTGATAGTTCACAACCATCTAAACATATTATGTATTTTGATATAAATAATCAATATGGTTGGGCTATGAGTCAATACTTACCTTTAAAAAATTTCAAGTGGGTAACTGACATTAGTAAATATGGTGATGAAAATTTATATTAAATATTTCAGATGAGAATGATATTGGTTATATTTTTGAAGTAGATATAAAATACCCTGAAGATCTTCATGATCTGCATAAAGATCTTCCTTTTTGCCCCGAACATTGTTTAACAATATCTAAAGAAAAAAAATTGTTAACAACTTTAGCTGATAAAGAGAGGTATGTTATTCATTATAGAAATTTAAAATTAGCTCTAAAAAATGGTCTTAAAATAACAAAAATTCATAGAATCTTGGAATTTACACAAACACCTTTTCTAAGATCATATATTGAGTTAAATACTAAATTACGTACACAAGCAAAAGATGCTTTTTCTATAGAGACCATTGAAATGGAAAGACCATTGAAAATGTTAGAAAACGCCGCGATATAAAATTAAAAACCTATTGGCATGGTCGTTATGGTGCTAATGCACTAATTGCATCTCCATATTTTAAAAGCTCTAACATATTTCATGAAAATCTGGTTGCTATAGAGTTATATCAAAGTGAAATAATTTTTAATAAACCTCTTTATGTAGGCATGGCAATATTAGACATAGCAAAAATATCAATTTATGAATTTTTTTATAGTTATATGAAAAAACTTTTGCAACATAATTGTAATCTATTATATACAGATACTGATAGCCTTATATTAGAAATTGTTAATACAGATATATATAGTGTTATAAAACAAGATTGTCATGAACGTTTTGATACTAGTGATTATCCCATAGATAATAAGTGGGAAATCCCTCTAGTAAATAAAAAAGTTATAGGTTTAATGAAAGATGAATTATGTGGTAAAAATATTTTAGAATTTGTAGGCTTAAGATCTAAAATGTATGCTTTAAAAATAGAAAATAAAGAAGAAGAGCAAACTATAAAAAAATTAAAGGTATAAAAAAGGCTGTAGTAAGTAAGGAAATAAAATTTGATGATTATAAACAATGTTTACATAATAATAATAAAAGCAAAATTATATCACAAAATTTAATTTTAAGTAAAAATCATAATGTTAGTACTATAAGACAGAAAAAAGTAGCATTAATTTCTAGTGATGATAAGAGATTTTTGATTAATAATTCTTATGAGACTCTACCTTGGGGTCATTATAGTTTAAATAATGTTCTATAATCATATTATATTTAACATTGTATTTATATTACTATTTCTTAATTAAAGTAAAAAAGTTAAATAAAGTGTTTTTTTTTTATAAGTAAGGATTATTAAAATCATGAATAACAAATTCCAAAACTGAAAATAAAACACTTCACTTTTATTTACATAATTTTTTTATTGTTTTCATTCGTTTTAAAAAAAGTTTTTACAATTTATAAATTTTGCTTTATAATAGATATTACATACGACGACAACAATTTGAATTTTTTTTTTTTGTTGTCGTCTTTGCAATATGAAATTGAACAAGATGCAAATCTCCTATGACAGTGGACAGCAATTACTCCTTCCATCTTTTCCCTTTCCATCCTTTCCATTATAAATACTTGAAGATGATGATGATTTTACACATGATATGGTGCATGACGCAGATGCAGTTGATTTGGATGGACTTTTATATGATTCTTTCTTTTCCATTTTTTTTTTTTTTTTTTTTTTTTTGCTCACTATCGAATAAACTTTTTCGATTAATATTATTTTAAAATTTGATAGAGTATATATATGAATAAAATGTTTATATCAGCCTTTTTATTAAATAAACATTCTGAAGAGCACAATATCCATTATGATTGAATGTGCATTGTAAATGGTTTTAAAAAATTTATTATATTGCAAAAATTAGTTGATCCATCGTTCCAAAGAAATCCATGATGATTTTTTGTTAACCACTCATTTTGTTTTTTTGCATTATTATTTAAAATTTGATATCCATATGGCGCTTTAATAATAAAATGATGAATTTCGCAGTTTGACGTTAAAAATGCTATTTCCTTTATAATAAATTTGTTTTGATTATCTCGAAAACCTTGAATATCAATAATAACATAATCCATTTCTTTTAAACTGAGTTTGTTAAAAATTAAAATTAAAGAAAAATAAAAAACATGGTGAACGTTTTCCAGATAGTATAAGAGGATTAATAGTGGGACCATCAAATTGTGGTAAAACCAATGTTATGATAAGTATGCTTTTGGATCCTAAAGGTCTTAAATTTCAAAACATTTATATTTACTCGAAATCGTTACATCAACCAAAATATGAATACTTAAAAAAAATTAATAAAACCAATAAAAGGAATGGGATATAATGAATTTTCAAATAACGTTGATGTAATTGAACCATCAGCATCACATCCAAACGCAATCTTTATTTTTGATGATGTAGCTTGTGAAAAACAAGATAACATAAGAGCTTATTTTTGTATGGGACGTCATCAAGGAATAGATAGCTTTTATTTATGTCAATCCTATACCAGAATTCCAAAACATTTAGTTAGAGATAATGCAAACTTTTTAATTATATTCAAACAAGATGATTTAAATTTAAAGCATATATATAATGATCATGTAAATTCTGATATGAGTTATAATGATTTTAAAAATTTAAGTGCATGCTGCTGGAATGATAATTATGGTTTTCTATTAATTGATAAAGATAGCAATTTAAATAATGGGCGTTATAGGAAAAATTTTGATGCATTTGCTAAATTTAGTTAATAGGGAGATTCATCAGATCAGCAGTTATCAGTTAGCAGTTGGCAGTTAGTTGTTAGCAGTTAGCAGTTACCAGTTACCAGTTATCAATGAACAGCAGAAGAGTTCAGTTATAATGAATGAGCAAATTATTAAAGATTTAATTAAAACTCGAAAAAGCCTAAAAAGAAAATTTGATTCTTATAAAAAATAAAAGACTTTTAGAAGAACATAATCGAGAAGAAGAATTTAGTCTAATTACAAGGCCGTTGAAGGAATTAACAAATGTTATTAAACAACAAAAAATTTCTCAGAATTTCATCAAACCGGCAATTAAACAGGATTCTGATGATGATGATGATGATGTCAATTTAAAGTTAAAAAACACATTTAAGCCGGAAGTTAAAACCCCTAGCAACAAAAGTAAGACTTACAGTAAATTTATAACTTCAACACCGAATACTATAAAATTTGAAACATCATCTACAACTGATAATATTATCAATGAGTCATCAATTTCACAATTTCCCGTTCTTAACATATCAGAACTAGATAAGACATATGGACCATATTTTGATGAGTCATTAAATGTTCGAAAACTTGGGAATGCTAATTTTGAAATAGATGAAATTACTAAAAATATTTTGATTGATAATGAAGTTTTTAAAGGAATTGATGGTCTGTATGAATTGATATTTAAAAAAAAACCTATAAACTTTACTGAAAGTGAAGTAAGAGGCATTTAGAGAAAATAAAAGGAAATAAAGGTTTTAAATATAAAAATATATTAAGAAAATTATATGATCACGATTATAATACTAGACATAAAAAAACTGGTTTAGGTTGTTCGAAAAAAATTTTTACTAATTATATAAATAAATTTTCAACACCAGAAACTTATTTAAATTATTCAAATCTACCAAATCAGTATGTTTATTGGGATGATCCTAATGAGTTGGTTGACAGATTAAGACTTCTAATTGCATCACAATCAGCTGGTAACAATAATCATCAAAATGAAATTGTATCTATAATTGAAGAGTTAAGAGAAGCAAATATAATTCAATAATATTTTATCCTTAATAACCAGTAAATATAAAAATGACACTTGATAAGTTCGGACGCAGTTTAGCTTCATCTACTTATAAAAACGCATATATTAAAGGTCCTTCAGGTATAGGTTTCAAATTAACTTCTGATGGTAATTATGATATTCAAAATAAAAAATTGATAAATCTAAGCAGACCAACTGAGATTGATGATGCAGCTACAAAATTTTATGTTGATGACAAAAATTTATTAATGAAAATGATCATTGAAGATAAATTTAAGAAGGAAATGGAAAATGTGAAAATGATATTTAAACAAGAACTAATGAACAATATAGAAGAAATTCATCGTAATATTAATGATGCTGTTATCAATGTTGTAGCAAATTACACAACAAAAGAAGAATACAAAAATGTACTTCATCATTTGAATGTATTGCATACATATGTTCATGAAAAAGATAGAAAAAAAAAAATTTAAAAATAATTTTATTACTATCTAAATTACTTCTCATTGGAACTTCAACATGGATATACATCAAATCGGATATACTTTAAATCAGTTTTTAGATAAATATGACCATATATTATTACAAGAGCATTATGAAGAATTAAAAATTTATTTTGAGTTCTTAAAATTATTTAAAAGCTCTATTCAAGTAAAAACAAAAAATGGTGAATATCATTGGGATATATGTCCCTGTTCATCAGATGATAATAAAAGTGTTCCAGATACCTGTCCATGTAATTCAGCAGAAAAATATATGTTACAATGTTCCAAATTAATGAAATTATATAAAAAAATAGATAATAGATAATAATAATAATAATGTTTTATATATTTACAAATAAAGAAACTAATTATTAAAACATAAGAAAATTTTGTTTGCATTTTTTATATAAATAAGGAAATAAACGAAGATTTTTTTTTTAATTAGTTAAAGAAATGAGTAAAAGAGAGGTTGTTGAGGAGCTGCATAAGCCTGCTCGGAGAAATTTTAATCGACGTCGAGTTATAATTAAAGGGTTTGACGATCTTTGGCAAGCTGATTTAGTTGAAATGGGTTCATATTCTAAAGAGAACAAAGGTTTTAAATTTTTATTAACTGTAATTGATACTTTTTCTAAGTATGCATGGGCAATCCCTATAAAAACCAAAACTTCAGAAAATGTTACAGAAGCAATGCAGAACATTTTTACTGATTCTAAAAGACATCCAAAAAACTTACAAACTGATGATGGAAAAGAATTTTTCAATAAAATATTTAAAAACTTAATGAATCAGTATAAAATAAATCATTATTCAACTTTTAGCTACTTAAAAGCTTCCATAGTAGAACGTTTTAATCGTACTTTGAAAGGAAAAATGTGGAAAGAATTTAGTTTCAATGGAAATTACAAATGGATTAATATAATTTCAAAATTAGTTCACCAATACAATAACAATCAATAACACCAATCAAATTACAACCAATACAAGGAAGCTTTTATGAATATGAATTATTAAAAACTGAAAAATCACAAGTATTTTTAATAGAAAAAATTCTCAAAATTAAAGATAATAAAATATTTGTTAAATGGTTAGGATTTCCTTCCAATCATAACTCATGGATAAATAAAAAAGATTTATTATAAAAGAAATAAATATGTTTTATTATTATTTAATATTTATTACAATTTTCAATTTTATTTTATAAATTATGAAATTTCCATTTGATAGGATGAGTTTTGTTTTAGTGATCGTAAATGAAGTAAAGTGTAATCAGATTTATAATCAGTATCTATCATGGGAACAGTTTCAATTTCTCCATTGCTTAAAATTCTTTCTGCTTGTATTTCCCGATATTCAAAACAGCGAATTTTAAGTGATTTCTTTACAAAATTGCTATCGTATTCACATCTTACATGAATGTCTTTATTTTCAGCATATTGTAGTTGAAAATGTCTATAAAATATATGATCACTGTTTATTATTCCACCAATATTACGTTCCTTTAAGATTAATTCTTGCCTAAAAGCTTCAATAGCGTCCTCTATAGCTACATATTGCGGTACTGAATCGGCTTTATCTTTTAGAAATTGATCATTTTCTAGAAAAGCAGTTGTTGATATAATTGATGTTTCTGTTGTTGTTGTTGCTGTTGTTTTGCTTAATTCCGGTGAAATTACATATTTTAATAATTGTACTGATAAATTTACTTTTACTGTTTCATTATTTGGAAGCAATATATTAAAATATGTGCTTCCAAAAGCTGACTCATCTAATCTAATATTAGAAATTGGAATAGAATTTGTCTGAATAAGAATTAATAAACTGAATATTAATAATAAAAAAAATTTCATGATAAGTAATATGATATATGATGTATCTTCCTTGAAAGTTATTGAAATAATATTTTTTTAAAATTAAAACCATTGATTATATATAATCTTATTTTCTTTTTTAGTTTCAGTTTTATCTTCTGGAACCTTCTCTATTATTTCTTTTTTAATTTCAGTTTTATTATCTTGAAAATTCTCTATTTCTTTTATATATTGATGATGATTTTTTCTCCAATGATCTCTTATATGTTTTTTCTTGATTTTTTCTATTAATGAATATATAAATAAAAGAGTATCTATATAACCATCTTTTTCTTTTCCATAAGACGAAAATTCAATATAATCAAAATTTTCGTTACATATTGATATTAGTTCTGTTTTAAAAGCTTTTAACTTATTATATTTAGATTTATTGTATTCATCGTTATAAAATTGTTCTAGAGATTGTAAATATTCAATTGCATCATCAAAACGTTTTCTCAACAAACTTCTAGCGTCTTCCTCATTTGTGTTATATGTTATTGTAGATAATGAATCTAAAGAGCTTTTTGATGATCTTGGTTCTGTAGTTTTTCTATTCTCATTATATAGTAAATCATCAATACTTTTTTCAATCAATTCCCAATCATCTTCTTCAGCAAATGGGCAATCTTGATTAAAATGATTAGGCATTTGTCGGTTTTTCTTTATGGAATTTCTTATTTTACCGATGATAGAAATATCTCCACCATATACTTCAATTTTTATATGTTGCCAATCGAAAGGAGATAACTCAAATTTGTTTGTAAAAGATTCACCATTTCGAATTTTAAATAAACAAACTCTTTCTCCCCCCTCTGGAGTTATATAAATCTCTAAAAGTTCATGAAATAATTTCCAGTGAGTTATTTTAATTGAACTCCATTTCTGACCACAAATACAATACTTATGACCATGTAAAATGTTATCTGCCCAAAACATTTTGTTGATGTTGTTACTCAAAGTTTTATAAGATTATGTCATTGCTTATATTTTCAAACCTTCTTTTATAAGAAAAAAATAAATAAAAATCTTCTCTGGATAAGAGCTTTAAACCTGGATCGAACCTAAAGATAATATTTTATTAATTAACTTACTTAATACCTTTTACATACCCCGACACTCTTATCCACAGAAGATTTTGCAAATGTTTGTTATTTTCATAGTTTTACTCATTTACAAATTAAAGACTAGTTATTATTCTCTTATTGTTCTCTTTTTTATATATTTTAACTATAGGAATCCCTAATTTTATTTAGATATGTGACAAAAAATTACTTTAAATCGACAGAATCTCCTCTGACGTCAGTTGAATTTTTATATAAGTGTGATTTAAATTAAATTACTTTATATTTTTTTTTTTTCTCAAAATAAAAATTTTTGTTTCTGCTCTTTTGTCTTTTTGTTTTTATTCATTTCTTATCAGTATTTTTCTATGCTTTTTAAAACATATAAGAAATTCTTTTCATCTAAAAACTAACAATTTCAATTAGAATGTATATGCTATTAGACTTTTTTACTCATTAATAAACTCATTAATAAACTCTTGTTCTTATCAGAAATTCCCCCTGACGTCACTTTAACTTTTTTTCAGCAATAGTACACTAATATAGTAAAAAGAAACAACAAATATTGTATGAGTCTTTCTTATGTGCACTAATTATACACTATTTTTGATTTTTTTGTTTTTAATTTTTGTTTTTAATTTTTGTTGTTTTTGATTTTTTTTGTTTTTAATTTTTTGTTTTTAATTTTTTTTTGTTTTTAATTTTTTTGTTTTTAATTTTTTTTGTTTTTGATTTTTTTGTTTTTAATATTTTTTGTGTTTAATATTTTTTGTTTTTAATATTTTTTGTTTTTAATATTTTTTGTTTTTAATTTTTTTGTTTTTTTAAATTAAATTCTTATGTAGACTATTTTTGATTTTTTTGTTTTTGATTTTTTTATAATTCTCTCTTATCAGTTCTACAGTACTACATCAAAACAAAAAAATCAAAAACAAAAATTAATTTGTCATTTCCTGGTCTAGGAATGGTGTGGTCTAGGAATGGTCTAGCATTACTACTTGTAAGGTTATTTTAAATTTTATTTTGATATGGGTAGAAAAGGTAGAAACAGAAGAACCAGTGATTCAGCAGTGCATTTTGATGATGAAGAGACATGGGCTAATTCCACCAGAATTCAGGGGACAACAAATAATTCGACAGTTAGGTTAAATTTTTCAGATTTTGAAAATTTAGTGGCAAAATTTTCTGGAGACAACAAAATTTGCGTGAGAAATTGGATTGAAGATTTCGAACGTTATGCAACTACATTTGCGTGGAATGAGCTACAACGGTTTATATTTTGTAACAAGTCTTTAGTTGGAGCGGCGAAACTTTACATGGATTGTGAAGTTAAACCAACTTGTTATCGCGATCTGAAGATAGCGCTAATACAAGAGTTTAGTGGTAGAATAACTAGTGCAGAGGTTCATAAGCTTTTACGGGAAAGGAAGAAAAAGCCAGGTGAAACTTTTAGGGAATATTTGTACGCTATGGTAGGGCTAGCATCGCAAACGCAAATCGATGAGGAATCGGTCGTCAGTTATATAATCGATGGCATCCGAGATACTTCAAGTGGAAAAATGGTTTTGTATGCGGCTAAAAATATTGAAGATCTGAAGGAGAAACTATTTGTATACGAAAAAATTAAACAAGATGAAAGAACATCAACTTTTACAGAACGAACGCAAAGACCAAATACAGTTCCGAAATTGGAAAGAATTTCTAAACCGGTAGAAAAAAAGAAATATTGTTTTAATTGCGGGGTAAGTACTCACGAAGCACACGCATGTCCAAACAGAAATAAAGGCCCTAAATGTTTCGGGTGCAATGAATTTGATCATAAACGTCCTGATTGTCCAAATAAGATTACCTCGGCAGCTCATGTAGTACAAACAACGGAGCTGCACCCAATTAAAATTAATGACATAACGCTAAACGGTCTAATTGATACTGGCAGCAATATTTGTATTATTAAAAAATCCTTAACTAAATTAATAAATCCAAAATATAATTTTAGTAACCAAAGTATTTCAGTGACTGGTTTAGGAGCTAAAGTGGAAACAAAGGGCGCCTGCATAGTTGATATCACAATTAATGGCATAATATTTAATGACGTTACACTGCACATGGTAGAAGAAAATTATATCAACCCAGATGTAGTAATTGGAATGGATTTATTGTCTAGAGCTGTGGTGAAAATTCAAGGAAGAAATGTTACTATAGAAAGAAATTGCAATGACGATATTGTAAACAAAACTCAATCGGAAAATTCCCAGCCAGAACAGGCAGGATGTTACTTAGCACAAATTGACCCTGATTTGTACGATGAGCAAATCACACCGGATTTGTCACATTTATTAGATGTGAAAGTGAAGGAAAAAATTTATAATTTGATTAAAAATTATTCACCTGTAGAACCACCCGAGTCGCCAATTAAAATGAGAAGCGTGCCTATGAATGAAGAACCAGTTTTCCGATCTCCACGAAGGTTTCCACCTATGGAACGTCAAATAATAGATATTCAAGTAAAAGAATGGCTTGAAAAGGGCATCATTCGGGAGAGCGCCTCAGATTATTCCAGCCAGGTTGTGCTTGTAAAGAAGAAAGACAATTCATACCGTATGTGCATCGATTATAGGGCGGTCAACAAAAAAATATATAAAGAACGGTACCCCTTACCGGTGATAGAAGACCAGCTAGACAAGTTACAAGGATCAAATTATTTTACAACTTTGGACCTAGAGAACGGTTTCTTTCACGTCTCCATAGACGAAAGCAGTCGAAAGTTTACAGCTTTTGTAACGCAAGGTGGTCATTTCGAATTTAACCGCGTCCCATTTGGCTTGTGTAACTCACCAGGTATATTCCAAAAATACATTAATTATATTTTTAGAGACGTGATACGAGAAGGAATTGTAGTTATTTACATGGATGATATAGTTATTCTGGCAAAAGCTATAGATGAAGCGATTGAACGATTAAAGAAAACTTTGAAGACTGCGGCTGAGAATGGATTAATGATCAAATGGAAGAAATGCCAACTTCTGCAAGAAGAAATAGAATATTTGGGACACCGGGTATTTAAAGGAACCATTTCACCTTCTAAAGCGAAAGTAAAAGCTGTTATAGATTTTCCTTGTCCACGAACAATTAAACAATTGCAGAGCTTCCTCGGACTAGCAGGATATTTTAGAAAATTCATCCGAAATTTTTCATTAATAGCTAAGCCACTAAGCGATATTCTGAAGAAAAAATCAAAATTTCAGATTAAAGAAATACAACTTGAAGCCATACAAAATTTAAAAAGTGCATTGATCACAACTCCAGTTTTAACAATATTTCAATATGGGTTACCCACCGAATTACATACCGATGCCAGCAAAGACGGATATGGTGCAGTTCTGTTACAAAGAGATGCTTAAGATTCAACCCTTCACCCTGTATTTTACATAAGTAGGAAAACCAATGAGGCAGAGAGGAATTATAGTAGCTACGAACTAGAGGTATTGGCAGTCATAGAAGCCGTTAAAAAATTTAGAATATACTTATTGGGTCAAAAGTTTAAGCTGGTTACCGACTGTAAAGCTTTTCAATGTACCATACGGAAAAAGGATTTAACAACCAGAGTAGCCCGA
Source organism: Dolichopus griseipennis (assembly GCA_963082915.1). NCBI lineage: Eukaryota > Metazoa > Arthropoda > Insecta > Diptera > Dolichopodidae > Dolichopus > Dolichopus griseipennis. The sequence continues at coordinate 6,297,668 of OY720441.1, forward strand.
TGGGCACTATTATTAGAAGAATTTGATTATGAAGTTGAGCATCGACCCGGTACAAAGATGCTACATGTAGATGCATTAAGTCGAAATGCAGTTGCGATGTGCGTAAGTTATGGTAGTACATTTGGAAGTACGTTTTTGTCAAAACTTGCAGAGTCACAACAAAAGGATGAAAGGATTGGAGCTATTATGGAAATTTTGAAAAACGGATCATATAAGGACTATCTCATAAATAATGGTATATTATGTAAAAGTCATAATAATAATATTTTGTATATCGTTCCAGATTGCATGAAAACAGGTATCATCCGAGAAGTTCACGAAAAAGGCACTTCCATTATAAAAAAATGAAAGAATTGCTGGAGAAAGAATTTTATATCCCGAATCTGAAAAATAGAATAGATAATTGTATTGCAGGATGCATAAGGTGTATTCTTGCTGAAAGAAAAACCGGAAAACCAGAAGGAATGATATACCCAATTCCAAAAGGAGATCGACCTCTCGATACGTTTCACATCGATCACTTAGGACCATTGCAAAACACAAAGAAACATTATCGCTACATTTGTGCTGTAATCGACGGATTTACGAAGTTCTCGTGGCTATTCCCCACAAAAACTTTAAATTCAGACGAAGCAATACAAAAATTAGAAATAATTTCAGAAACTTTTGGATATCCAAGCCACAACTTCCAAGATTTTTGTAAGAATCGAGATATTAAATTATATTACATAACACCTGGGGTTCCACGTTCCAACGGGCAAGTAGAAAGGCTGAATCGAACAATTATTGCAGCTCTTACCAAAATGTCTTTGGACGATCCAGAGAAGTGGTACAACTTCACGAAACCTCTTCAACTCGACGTTTCAGCGCGCTATTAAAACGACACCAATGGAGCTTTTAGTCGGAGTAAAAATGAAAGACGATCGTGATTTACATATCGTCGAAATAATAGAAGACGAAATCAGATATGATTTTTGTTGAAAATTTAAAAGTAAATTATGTGATGTGAATTATATTATTATGTCATATGAATTGTCATTTTGTTAAAGTGTCAAATAAATTAATAATTTTTACTCCTCTTTTATACTGGATGTTAAAGAATAAAGACGTGTTTCTTTTTATTACAAAATTTTATATACTAAATTTCAACAGGTTATGGGCCCAGATATTACTTCTATAAAATTTGGCATTGTTTAAGGTAAAAATAAAATTGAATATTTTTTATTTCTGATGGCTGCTTTAGAGAGAGTAACGATTGATAAATTGCGGGGATCTGAAAATTATCAGACATGGGCTTTTGCGGTTAAATCTCTTTTAGGTGTAGAAGAATTATCGAACTGTATAAAGGCTGAAAATGGTGAAGTAACAGAAAAAGTTCCAGGAAAATTGAGCAAGGCAATGCATAAAATAATTCTTACAATAGAATCATCTTTATATGTTCATGTACAAGATTGTAATAGCGCATATGATATCTGGGTAAAGCTGCAAAATATGTTTGAGGATAAATCCTTAACTAGACGTATAGGGTTATTGAAACAGTTAACAACGTACATTTTAGAATCATGTGAAGACATGGAAGATTTTATTGCAAAAATCTTGAACGCAGCAAGTAAGCTAAGAGCAATTGGTTTCGAAATAAGTGAAGAAATGATTGGATCACTTCTATTAAAAGGGTTACCTAAAGAATATGACTCTTTTATAATGGGTATAGAAGCTAGTGGAATAAAGATAACAACAGACGCAATTAGATCCCGTTTGTGTGAAATGGCAAAGCCAGTTAATCAAAAACAGGCATTTATAGCAAAACCAAATAAGTCAATTAAATGCTTTGAGTGTGGTAAAAGTGGTCACATCAGGGCTAAATGTTTTAAACTAATAAAAAAATCAGAAAAGTATAACAAAATTAAACCAAATAAATCGAATGCATTTAGTGCAAATGATGAAGCAAAAATTTTATCAGTAAAACAAGAACCATCAGACGAAATCACATTTTACGTTGATAGTGGAGCATCTCAGCATATGGTATATGATAAAAAATTTCTACATAATACAAGACCAACAAAATTAACCAACATATAGGGGTTCCAAAACGGTAAACCGGGATGCCGGTATACCGGTTTACCGGACTATTTTAGAAAATCTAAATACCGGTATTAAATCAACAAAATACCGGTATTTCGGTATTGCAAAAAAAGTTTTAATATTTTTTTAAAAATTTTATATTGAGTTCTGGCCACTTTAAAAGCTACGACCTACATATATGTAATTGCAAATTACAAAAAAACTTAACGAAAGCCGCTTGCATAAAATAAAGCAAAAAAAAAACAAAAATAACGAAAAACGAAATAAGATAACGAATTGAATATTGTTTGTTGATATTCTATTGGCTTGGTACTTGTTTTGTTTTTGTTTGAATTTGTTTGTTTTTTTTTTCTGTTACTTAAGTTTAAGACATCTCTAGACTACCAAATAAAAAATATGAAATTCGTAACAATAAAAATAGAAACATTTATATTTTCTTAAGTATTATTAATTTGGTGAAAAATATGTTGTCAAATTGTTTCACATTTATACTACCAAAAGTTACACAACATATTTTTCACCAAATTAATAATAAGAAAATATAAATGTTTCTATTTTTATTGTTACGAATTTCATATTTTTTATTTGGTAGTCTAGAGATGTCTTAAGTAACAAAAAAAAAACAAACAAATTCAAGCAAAAACAAAACAAGTATGTACCTAGCCAATAGAAATGTCAACAAACAATATTCAAATTCAATTCGTTATCTTATTTCGGTTTTCGTTATTTTTGTTTTTTTTTTGCTTTATTTTATGCAAGCGGCTTTTCGTTAATTTTTTTTTTAATTTGCAATTATTCAAAACAATACCTACAATACAATACAGTGTAGAATATAACTTTAATGCATCAGTGATCAAGTGCGATAAGTACTTATAAAAATTGAAATTTACTTTTAATGTAAGTTTACATATGTATATTATAATTTATAATACGTATATAATAGGTACATAGATAATATTACATTATATTGTTCTCTTAACAGATTGAAAATAATTATAAAATTTCCACACACGTATTAACAAATTTACAATGGCCAACAGACCTGAAACAAAAAAATTTGAAGAATATGATAAAGGGGTTAAAGGACAAAATTCACCTTGGTTATATTTTTTACGTGAAAAATCGGGGCAATGTGCTAAATGTAAGGAATGCGGAAATGAAATTAAAACTGCAGGTGGTTCAACTAGTGGTCTTCATTCTCATTTAAGATCAGCTCATAATATTCAGTTATTAAAAAGAAATCAACCGCAAGCTATTCCTTCGACGTCTACTTGTGTATCTGTTCAGCAAATGAGTAAGACCAAATCAAAAATTACAAACTATTTTAACATTGAGGATGAATCGTTTCCTACAGTTTTGTCAAAATTAACAGCGGTCGATGGAATAGCATTTAAAGTTTTCGTAACTTTAACTGAGCTGCGAAAATCGTTTATGGCTCGGGGTTTCCAAGTACCAAATTCTTCAACTAGTATTTCTAATATAGTTTTAAAATATGGTAAATCTATTCAGGATAAGATGGCAAAAGAACTAAAAAGTTTAAGATCACAAGGAAAAGCTTTTAGTGTAACATTCGACGAGTGGACATCTACTAAAAACAGAAGATATTTATGTTTAAATTTACATATTCAAAATAAATTTTGGAGCTTGGGATTAATTCGGATACACGGATCTCTACCAGCAGAAAATTGTGTGGAACTAATCAACGGAAAATTAATGCAATATGGACTAAGTTTAGATCAAGATATTGTTTGCATTACAACAGATGGTGCTTCCGTTATGCAAAAAGTTGGACGATTACTTCAGTGCTGTCAACAACTTTGCTTTGCTCATGCAATTCAATTAGGAGTTATAGATGTTTTATATAAAGGAGGGAATAATCAAAATGAAAATATACATATACCTCAAACGGACATAAGTGATTACGAATCAGATAGTGATTGTGATGCGAACTATATACATGGTTTCGACATTATTCAGAGTAGTAGTGATTCAAACGAATTGGTAGATATTATATACCCAGTTATCAAAAAGGTACGAAAAGTGGTGAATCTATTCCGACGTTCTCCAACCAAAAATGATTCCATTCTCCAGAAATACGTTGTAGAAGAGTTTGGAAAGGAATTGTCTGTAATTTTGGACACAAAAACCAGGTGGAATAGCCTATTTTTAATGTTAGATCGTTTTTACAAACTTAAGGATTCCATCATAAAGGCATTAATAGACTTAAAATCAACAATAATTTTCAATGAATCTGAGTGGGATTTGATTTCAAATATCATTTCCGCACTTTTACCAATAAAGTTAGCAGTAGAAGCATTATGTCGACGAGATGCTACACTTTTATCTGCTGATGCCACTTTAATATTTATGATGGATAATTTGGGAAACGATAACATAAGCAATCAACTAAAAGAATCTTTAACAAGACGAATTTCGGAACGCCGAACAAATTTTTCTAGTCTTTTGCAATATTTACACAAAGGCCATCAAAATCAAGATTTCGCCATACATTTTAAACGTTTAACTAAAACAGATATTACCAATATGATTGTGAATTTAATAAAGCGTCTTTTCGTTATAATAGAGCCAGAACAAGAACAAAATGAATCTTCATCAGATACAGACAACAATTCTGATTCTATACCAGACATAAACATGCCTTCTTTAAAAGAACAACTAGACATGGCTATAAATAAAGAAGTGGAGGAAAAAAGAAAAAAGGTGAAAAATTATGACGCGAAGTATTTCGAAAAAACTATTAGGAAAGAAATGGCAATTTTCGAAGAAAATGGATGCCGTGGTTCTAATTTGCAATTGATGTACGATTACTTAAAAACCATTCCACCAACCAGTGTAAAGGCCGAGCGGATATTTTCATCATCAGGAAATATAAAAACTAAAATAAGATCATCCTTAAAAGATGAAACAATAGATAACTTATGTTACTTAAGGTCGTATTTCAAAAATTAAAATAAGATTAAGATTTGTTATATTTTTAAGATTTGAATTTGAATAAATATCAACATAAATAACGATTTTGTTTTAATTTTACAAAATTTTTTTTATATACTACAATACCGGTATTAATACCGGCATCCCGGTATTATTTGAATAATAATACCGAAATACCGGTTTTGAATATTGATACCGTTTTGGAACCCCTACCAACATATGTACAGCTGAAAATAATAAACTTCCCGTCATTTGTGAAGGCGACATCACTGTTATAATTAATAATACCGCAATCACAATTTATGATGTTCAATATGTACCAAAATTAGCAGCTAATTTATTATCAGTTCCAAAAATTATAGAGAAAGGCAATAAAGTAAATATTAGTAATAAAGGTTGTTTTGTGTATAACTGTTTTAATAAATTAATAGCAAAGGCAAATTTAGAAAATGGTATGTATAAATTATCAGTTAAAATTAATAAAACAGGCTCTGTTTATATTGCTAATGACATGACTGTGTGGCATCGTAGGTTGGGGCATGTTAATTATGATAAATTAAAATCGATGAGTCAGATGTGTACTGGATTAGAATTTAAAAATACAGAAGTCAATAAATTATGTGGAATATGTATTAAAGCTAAGCAGAGCAAAAAACCATTTAAACTTTCAGAGAGTAAAAGCAATAATTTGCTAGAAATTATTCACTCGGACATTTGTGGTCCACTTCCATAGGAAATAGCAAATTTTTTCTAACTTTTGTAGATGACTTCTCGAAAAAGGTGTATGTTTATTTCTTAAAGCATAAAGGTGAAGTCTTTGAAAAATTTAAAAATTTTAAATCGCTCGTAGAAAACCAATTAAATCGTAAGATAAAAATTTTGAGAACGGATAATGGCACTGAGTACACAAACAAGCAATTTGAAAATTTTTTAACATCATCAGGAATTGTTCATCAATTAACAGTTCCATACACACCACAACAGAATGGACTCGCAGAAAGGATGAACAGAACATTGATTGAAAAAGCGAAATGTTTGTTATATGATGCTAATCTGAATAAAAGATATTGGGCTGAAGCAGTCAACACTGCAGCATACTTAGTTAATCGATCTACATGTCGCTCAACCAATATGATCCCTGAAGAAATATGGAATGGTAAAAGCATTGATTTAAGCAATTTAAAAATCTTTGGTTCCAAGGCATTCATGCATGTACCAAAAGAGTTAAGAAAAAAGTGGGATTCAAAATCTAAAGAGATGATATTTGTCGGGTATTGTGAGGATACCAAAGGTTATCGATTGATGGATAGAAACACAGGTAATATAGTAAAAGCAAGAGATGTTATCTTCATTGAAAATGCAGAAATAGATTTGGAAAATGAATTAAGCACAATTGTGAATGACTCAAATGATATAAAATCAGAAGAACCAAATGAAAGCAGTGAAAGCGATACCAGTTTCAATTCTGCTGATGAAAATAATAATTCAATTATTAAAGGTACAAACAAAAACCAATATGATAATAATGAAATTGAGTCAAGAAAATCTTCCCGAGTTAAAATTGACAGGTTTAATTATGTCTACCTAATGCAAGACGATTACTTTAATGAACCAATAACTTTAAAAGATGTATATGAAAGTGAAAATGTTGACGAATGGAAAAAGGCAATGGAACTCGAACTAAATTCCTTTAAAGAAAACAATGCTTGGTCGTTGATAGAATTACCAAAAGATCGAAACATTATCAAAACAAAATGGGTGTTTAAAATTAAAGAAAATGAGCAAAATGAAACTATTAAATTTAAAGCTAGATTAGTAGCAAAAGGTTTTACACAGATTGCAGATGTCGATTATTATGAAACATATGCCCCAGTCATACGATATAATTCAATCAGAATTCTTATAGCATTAGCAGCCAAACATAAAATGAAAATTGATCAACTTGATGTAGTAACAGCTTTTCTGCAGGGTGATCTAAATGAAGAAATTTATGTACACCAAATTAATTACATAAATTATGTACATAAAGCTATGTATGGTCTCAAGCAAAGCAGTAGACAGTGGAATTCAAAACTGAATGAAACTTTTATTAAATTTGGCTTAATAAGATCCAGAGTAGATCCGTGCATATATATATTACGCTCAGAAGAAAAAACAGTATTAATTACAGCTGTTTACGTTGATGATATTTTAATATTTTGGAAAGATTATAACATAAAAGAAAAATTAAAAAAATTATTGTCGATAAAATTCAAGATGAAAGATTTGGGAGAAGTAAAAACCTGTATTGGGCTGCGAATCACCAGGGATGCTGAAGGGAATTATTATATCGATCAAGCAAACTATATCAAAACTATTCTCAAAAGGTTTAACATGGCAGAGTGTAATCACCTAAGTATTCCATCCGATCCTAACAACAGACTCTCAAAAGAAATGTCACCAAAAACTCTAGAAGACAGCAACAGTGTCATAAATGTTCCATATCAACAAGCTGTAGGGGCTTTATTATATTTAGTGCAAGGCTCAAGACCTGACATATCATTTTCAGTGGGTGATGTGAGTAGATACAATTCATGTTATGGGGCAGCTCATTGGCAAGCAGTCAAAAGGATTCTACGCTACCTAAAAGGTACTATTAATCTCAAATTAAAATTTTCTGCTTTTATTCAAGAAGAAATTATTGGATATACCGATGCTGATTGGGCATCTGATTTGGATAAGAGAAGATCATGTACTGGGTACGTTTTCATTTTTCAAAATGGTGCTGTTTCTTGGTGCAGTAAAAGGCAGTCAACTGTTGCCCTATCCAGTACAGAAGCAGAATACATGTCACTCTCTTCTGCTATTCAAGAGGCACTATGGATTCAACAGTTTACAAACGAAATGGGTGACTTGTTTCAAACATCAGTAATCACAATAAAATGCGACAACAAAGGGGCCTTGTTTTTATCAGAAAATGATGCCTATAAAACTCGAACCAAGCACATTGACATTCGCCACCATTTCATTCGTGATTCGATTGATAAGAATTTAATCAACCTGCAACATATAGCAACTACAGAAATGGTCGCAGACAATTTAACTAAGGCTGTTGCAACATTGAAACATAATTTTTGTACAATCCAAATGGGACTAATTAATTAAATAATAATTTTGTTAATATTATTTTATCTTTGAATATGCTAAGTTTATTAATTAATTTTCAAATTGGTATTAAAATTTTATTATAGATAAACTTTAATAAGTGAGGGTGTTGAAAATTTAAAAGTAAATTATGTGATGTGAATTATATTATTTTTCTTTTTATAAAAAACGCACCCCAAACTATTGTCATATGAATTGTCATTTTGTTAAAGTGTCAAATAAATTAATAATTTTTACTCCTCTTTTATACTGGATGTTAAAGAATAAAGACGTGTTTCTTTTTATTACAAAATTTTATATACTAAATTTCAACAATTTTGAAGAAGAGCGGAACGAACGAAGAGAAAATGCAAGAAAGGAAATATTGGAAATACAAGAAGAAAATCGTCGCCAATGTAGAAGGAAAAGGAAATCGGCACGAATATTTAAAATTGGTGATATGGTCGCCATAAAAAGAACTCAATTTGGCACCGGCTTGAAGATAAAATCTAAATTTCTGGGACCCTATAAAATCATAGGAGAAAAGGGATTCGATCGATATAAGGTAGAAAAGTTGGGAAACTCTGAAGGACCAAAAACAACAGAAACTATCGTTGACAACATGAAACTATGGTATATGAAAGATGAAAACGAACTGAGCGAAGAAGATGAAGCATAGTCGGAAATGTTGAAATAGATTGTGATAATTCATTTGAGGCAAATGAATAAGTAGGATGGCCGAATGTGGGAATGTAGAAATCATAAATTATTACATATAGCATATTCGGACGTTGACCCTAACATTATAGCATATTTGGACGTTGACCCTAACATCTAGAAAACAACATGGTATATTATTCTTTTCTGTACTGTTCTTTTCAAAATCATTATATAAAAAGAAAGAAGTTGATCAGTAAGAACGTGGCCGTGGAAGAAGTAATAAGCTGATTATAAAAATAATATACTTCTGTTAAATATTATAATAATAAGTCGATTATAAAAATAATATACTTTTGTTAAATATTATAATAATAAGTCGATTATAAAAATAATACCTTTTGTTAAATATTAAAATAATTTTTATTAAGTACGTAGTTTTGAATCTAAAATTATATTAAAGAAAAAAACATTATTTTGAACTTTCTAAAAACATATAATTAATAAATTTTGTTAAATATATACTATTTCGTTACTAATATAAAACAGAAATTGTGTTTAATTTTGTTTGAATTCAACATACATGCTTCAGTTCCTTTATAGGCATTTTTTTAATCTGAATAGAGCATGAACTGTCAAAAAAAATGAGTGTTTCTCTGATCGTGCTATCGTGCTTAGAATCGCTAAATTAACATATATATACAAAAATTAAATATTCAGGTTAAAAAAAATATTCCCAAGTTAAATACAGTTAAATGATATTATAAGCTAACGAAATACAGGCATATGACACTATTCTACTGAACATATTTCAATGCTAGCATTTTTAAATGAGGAATAAACTATTCTTTACTACTGACAGCTACTCCCAAATGAACCAGGCTTTGAGAAAGAGTAGATAATAGAAGTAGGTAATTTTCAGCAGATAACCTTAATTTAAATTTTCTCATAATGGATGGATTTTCATTTGTTAAAGTTATGTTAAATCATATATTTTATTAGAAAACCAATCAGCACTTTCTTCTTCCATTTTAAAAAATATTATTTATATACATATATCAGCATTAAAACTTTATTTTCAATATTTAAATATATTAAAATTGATAAACTTCTCATATGACAGATAGTTTTAAAATGACAATTAATCTAACAATTATCTACTCCTGAAACAAAAATTAGCGTTCAAATTACAAACTACTCTTATCTACTCTTCATCTACACTTTTTGCTAAAAGGAACGCATTCATTATAGGCGTTTTTTTTTTATATCTGAGCATAAATTGTCAAAAAAAAAAAATCGGGTTTTTCTTAGCTCTGAGCGCTCAGAAAAATTAAATATAGTCATAACTAGGGCAAGGATTTTCATGCAAATGCATGTTTTTTTCTGTTCACTTTATTTAAAAACTGGATAATTATTTACACGAATCATAAGATTTTAAGAAAAATGGCATCACTTTGTTGTTGCATATTTTTGCATATTTCATCGTAAATGCATATTTTTGCATATTTCATCATAAATGCATGTTTTTGCATATTTCATCATAAATGCATGTTTTAGCACATTTTACTAATTTTTATATATATTTCGACATATATTTTTATTTTATTTTTTTTGTAATTATATTTGAACAAAATTTTTTCGGATTTTGTACAAATTTTTAAAATATTTTTTTTGTTTTGCCATCTGTTGATAAATTAACTACATCTCTACTTAGTGACGTGAGAGCCTCTTTAATCATTGAATAAAATCTAATAAAAATGTCAAAATACATTTAAAATCGCCAAGTAAAATCATCGTTTTTAAATTGCCAAGTATGGTATATAGATATGTATGTTTTTGTCATATTGTTTATTTTAATACCCACATCAGCTTAGATGTTATAAATGAAATTAATGAAATTATAAACGAAAGTAAATGTCATAATACACCCACTCAAAACATTTAATTAATTGACACGCGCATGACATTTTTTGCAAAACAAACATTTTATATTTTTACCTTTCGGAATGTGTGAGAAAATTTAAATAACATTTTTGCAAATAAACATTTTTTTTATTTAAGAATTTTATGGGAATATTTAAATTTAAATAATTCACATAAAATTCTAAAATGTAACTGCACACGCGTTTCCTGTTTCTTAAAAACAATTTCTAACTTTTGGAAATCTATGAGAAAATTCAAATAACTTTTATGCAAAATAAACATTTTTGCATTATGGAATTTTATGAGAAAATTCAAAATTTCGAAATCACATAAAATTCCAAAATGCAACTACACACCAGTTTCCTGTTTTTCATAAAAATTTAATTTAACTGATGCAACGCGTAGACATTGCATCAGCAAAATTATAATATAAATATGTTCGTTCCGAAATGCTTTTTCGCTTTTTGATTCAGAGGTTCAGACGCACCGTTAGTAAATAAATAAGTAAATCGAATAAATAAAAATTGTTCTAAAAATAAAAATAAATAAATTTTAAAAGAAATAAATAAATAATATAAAAAAGTAAATTAATTAAACTTGTGTTTTTTTTTGACAAAATCAAATATTATATCATTTCTGGCGCAGTCGGTAGGATGCGTCAAGTGTACTAACAATTTTTTTTTCAAAAGAAGTGAAAAATAAATTAACAATTTTTTTCCTTTTCAAAAAAAGTGAAAAATAATATTAACAATTTTTTTTTCAAAAGAAGTGAAAAATAAATTAACAATTTTTTTTCTTTTCAAAAAAAGTGAAAAATAATATTAACAATTTTTTTTTTCAAAAGAAGTGAAAAATAAAATTAACAATTTTTTCTTTTCGAAAGGAGTGAAAAAGAAAAAAAAATATAATAAAAAGTTAAGAAAAAAAACGTACACTTATATATTAATATTTTATGACGCATCGATTAACTAAAAAGGTGTACTTATTGTAAACTATATACAAAGTGAATAAAAACAAAAAAAACAATTAGAGTGAAAATTTTTAACAATAGAAATTTTTAAATAATAAAAACAAAAAAAAACAATTAGAGTGAAAATTTTTCTAATAGAAATTTTTAAATAATCAAAACAAAAAAAAATATAACTCTTAAACAAAATTTTTTCAAAAAAAAAATTTTTCTAAATAAGTAAAATCAAAAGGTTAACTAAAAACTTATTATGATAGTTGATCCCTTCGTCCCAGACGAAGACGAAGAAACCGTACTTTTTTGGCCGCCCGAAACTTGGGAGGAATAAATCATCATCAGTCAACTAAAAATCATCAATCTATACAACTAAAAATCATCAATCTATATCATCAGTCAACTAAAAATCATCAATCTATATCATCAGTCAACTAAAAATCATCAATCTATACAACTAAAAATCATCAATCTATACAACTAAAAATCATCAATCTATATCATCAGTCAACTTAAAAATCATCAGTCTACATATATCACCAGTCAACTAATCAATAAAGGTAGGAACTTAAAATTTCTAAAATATATTTTAATTTTAATTTTTAAAAATTAGTTATTCTAAGAAAAACCATTTTTCAAATAAATGTTTTTGTACAAAACCGAAAATTCATAGATAGATTAAATTATTGCAACTTAGTTATAAAATTAAATGAGTAGCGAACCCAGCAATACAACAGTAGACCAATTAACAGACTTATTGACAACCATTACCCTAAGTAACAATTCAGAAATTCCAACAATGCCAGATCCACAATCCCTTAGTATAGATCCTTTAAAATACCTTAGTAAACTCCCCGATTTTCATGGAGATTTTAAAGACCTCCAAAATTTCTTAAATTTAATCAATAAAATCCACCCAATCATACTAAGGTATGACGAATTGTCTCAAAGTATCCTAGTGGACATAATAAAATCAAAATTAAAACATAAAGCACGCGAAATAGTAGAAATTAACAACCATGTTACAACTTGGTTGGAAATTAAAGAAATTTTAATTAATAATTTCGGTGACCGTTCTAGTTTAGAAGAACTTTTCGACCAATTAAGAGGCATTAATTTTAAAACTAACTGTATAGAATTCTACAGTGAAATAAAAGCTGCATTAAGAAGACTTAACGTCAAAACAAAACTCTCATTAGGAGACGACGTACACGCGGCAGATGAATCCATTGAGACTAATAAAAATTCTGCATTAAACATATTTAAAAATAAAATTCCAGAACCCATGCGTTCTATTATATATTGTAGAAATCCAAATACGCTTGAAGAAGCCATGGATATACTACATGAAGCCAATTATGCATACCTTAACGTAAATTCGAATAGAAATTCTACCAACTTTACAAATAAAAATACTAACAGACAATTTAATAACGACAGTAATAACCCTAGTATAAACAACACTCGAAACAAAAGACAAGACCGATTTTTCAATAATAAAAATAGATATAACCATAACAATTTAAATCATCATAGTAATAATAATAGAAATTTTACTACCAATAATACAAACCAACGCGAAACTCCAAACGCGAGAATACAAAAATATTCTCACCCAAATACAAATAATTACGGTTTTAATAGGTTTACCAATACACGGGAAAATCATTTCAACCCGAGTTTCAATAACGTACCAAATTATTCTGGTAATAATCAAAATTACAGATATAATAACTCGTATTCACCAGAAAACCCTTATAGAACAAATTCCAATAACAACTTTAGATACTCAAATAACATCCAAAATCCTCAACCACCGGTAGAACCGATGGATATTAATATTAACGAAACAAAAAGACAAAGGAAACAAAACGAGAGATCTTGCGAAAATTTTCACTTGCAAGCCTCAGTGTCCAACTTCCCCATATCATAGTGGAAAGTAAAACAAGACCTTTAAAATTCATAATCGATTCTGGCGCAACTCATTCAATAATCAATCCCAATATTTGCCACCCTAAATTCTTGGAACCTCTACTATCAGATATCTACCTCAATACCATCAATCAAAAAGTCAAAATTACTGAAAAGGCAGTTATTCCTTTGTTCAAAGAATTAGGAAATCCTAACGTAAAAGTCGATTTGTATGTATTCAAATTCCATGAATACTACGACGGCATTATCGGTAATAATATTCTAGTACCTTTAAGAGCAAAAATTGATCTCGGAGAGAAAACTCTCAATCTAAATAATAAACAGACTAAATTGTACTTCGAACTCGAAAAAAATAATTTTAATTATAAAGTTGAAAAACATGGAAATTTAAAATTAACTATACCTGTTCTTCAAAAAGAAGGTTTAGCCTATATTAAAGAGCAGAAGTCTTTAGACGGCACTGTAACCTTGCATGAAGGAATATATGACGTGCAAAATTACAAAATAGAAGCACATTTTAATAAAACAAACAATGACCCTCACGTACTCAATTTCGAACCATTACCGACGGAAAACGTTAACACAGAGAATTTCAATATAATAGAAAGAAAACCGGACAAACCATTAATGCAACAAATTAGAACAGACCATTTAACAGAAATCGAAAAAATCCCATTATTTAAAACTATAAAAAAATTCTCAAATATTTTTTATAGAGAAAATGCCGATTTATCTTTTACTAATGTAATAAAACACCAAATAAGAACAACCGATAACGTTCCCATATTTGTAAAATCGTATCGTTACCCTTACATCCACAAATTGGAAGTGGAAAAACAAATCGAGGAAATGTTACAAAAAGGCATTATTCGCCCGAGTAACTCTCCTTATTCTGCCTCAGTCTGGGTTGTCCCGAAGAAGACGGACGCCAGCGGGGAAACCAAGTGGCGAATCGTAATCGATTACCGAAAGCTATTTTTATGATCATGATGACATTTGTTATGAGGGTATGACACAGACTAGTCTGAAAGTACTTATACATCAAGAAGGATTACCAAACAACTACCAAGAACTCTCTAAACTATATTACAATTATCATGAATCTACAGGATTATCTAGAAAAGAAGTACTACAAGATCTAACTATTTTCAGGAGACATATAGATAATAAATATAGAGAACATCTGCAGAAAATAAGAGAATCTTGGCAAAACTATATGATAGGAATACCATGATGTTGGATAAGCTATTTAATATCAAAATTGTGCACTTTAATTCTAGAAGTCTAAGAAAAAATCTAATTGAAGTAGAAGCTTTTATAAAAATTAAAACAGGGGTTGACATTATCATGGTTGGTGAAACATGGTTATATTCTGTTGAGGAAAAATACTTCAATATTCCTGGGTATACAGCATCATTTATCTCAAATAACTTGAGCAGGGGAGGTGGGGCTGCCATATATGTAAAACAAAGTATTAGCTATAAAATTCTGGAAACATCGAATTCATTCAATACTATAGTAATTTCCTTAGAAGATACTAAGCCTGTTATTAACATTGCGGTATGCTACAAAAGCCCGAATGAGAACAATGATGCATTTATAGAGTACTTAGACCAATTGTTTGATAAGTATAAAAATATAATATTAATTGGTGATACAAACATTGATCTACTCTCTGAAACGGATGTAAGCAGACGGTATCAAGATATGCTAGATGTCAATTCAGTTCATATAAAAAATAATATTGATTTTGATAATGCTACTAGAGTAACGGCAAATTCAGCGACACTTATTGATCATGTACTTTCGGATCTTAAAACGAATCGATTTGGGTTTGATATCACAATGCATGATATCCCAAACTTAGATCATAAAGCTATTTGTGTAGAAATTAAAACAGTTCTTAGAAAACTTGAAGCTATGAAGAATAAACAAATAAATATTACAAATTATGCAAAATACTCACATCTAATGGAAAATTATTTACGTAATTATGATTACGAAAATGTGGATGAACTGATTAAACTAATAAGTACTGTTAAAGAAAGGTGTTCAATTGTTAAAAACATTAGAACCAGAAAGCACAATCACTGGATGTCTAAGGAAATCTTAAAAATGATTAAGTATAGAAACGAATTATACAAGAGACACAAAAAGTACCCAAATTGTTTAGAGCATAAATTTAATTACAACAAAATGAAAAACAAGGTCAATATTGAGATAAAAAAAGCTAAACAAGCTCATTTTAACAAAAAATTACAAACAGCAGGTTCAAATACTAAAAAGATATGGACAGTTTTGAACTCTCACGTAGCAAACCAAAAATCAGATGATAAGAAAATAATTAAGGAAATTAGATATAATGATAAACTTTTAAATAGCAGTAATGACTTAGCTAACAGTTATAATGATCACTTTAGTAATATTGGGAAAAAATTAGCTGATAACATTCAAGTTAGGGATGAAAATACGATAAGAAATATAATAAATGAAAACTCTATGTTTCTAATTCCTACAAATCATAATGAAGTTTATTCTGTTATTATGAATTTGAAAGATAATGCACCTGGCTCGGATAACATAGCAGCAAAGGATTTAAAAACTATAGCTAATATTATATCGCCAATAATCAGTAATCTTGTTAATAATTGCTTTCGCTCAGGTGTCTATCCACAAACATTAAAATCCGCATCTGTGATACCTATTTACAAAAATGGTTCTCCTTTGGATACTTCTAACTATAGACCTATTACACTTACTAGTTGTTTGAGTAAGGTTTTTGAAAAAATAATCAATAAAAGAATTTGTGAATTTATCAAAAGTTCCGGTGGTATTAATTATAGATATATGGTATTAATTATAGATATTAATCAATTTGGTTTCCAGAAATCTCATGGCACAGATGTAGCAATAAATGATTCTATCAGATCTATTATTGGGAATCTGGATAAAGGAAATTATGTCTGCTCAATTTTTGTTGATTTAAGAAAAGCTTTTGATACTGTGGATCATAAAATTCTATTGGATAGAGTATATGAAATTGGAATAAGGGGGCTTCCTCATAAACTTCTAAAATCATATCTTGAAAACAGGTTTATTGTGACCAAAGTCAATGGTGTGTATAGTGGTAAAAGTGCATTAACTTTGGGGGTCCCGCAAGGATCTGTACTTGGACCAACACTATATCTACTATATGTACATAATATGCAATATGCTAACCTAAAAGCGGACTATAAAATATTCGCTGATGATACTTTACTTATATATACAGGAAAAAATGCTGAGTCTCTGGAAAGACTTGTAAATGAGGATCTAGATAGATATAGGAAATGGGTAAATGGAAATAAACTAACAGTGAATGTGGAAAAAACAAAGTATATGATATTTAGAATGGGCAATAAACCTGATATTAATCTAAAAATTTGTATTGGGAACAAAGAAATCAAAAGGGAGCAATGTTATAAATATCTTGGCACTACCATAGATTCTAAACTATCATGGTACGATCATGTTAATTGCATTTTGAAAAAAATTAATCCATTACTAGATGCTATTAAGAGATGTGGGTTGAAATTAGAGGATAAATCAGCTAGACTGTTGTTTCACGCACACATCATGTCCCATATCCGATACAATGTGGCGACATGGTCGTGTTGTACTACCACACTAAGAAAGAAAGTGAGCACAGCGATTAATAAAGCCATCAAGATACTCTATGGGTTAAATTGGCGCACACCTACTGAAGAACTATATAGTAGAACAGGTTTTCTTAAGCTAAATGAATTAATAATATTGGAAAAGGCTAAAATAATTCACAAAATTGAAAAGGGCATAACTAAAAGCAAAACCTTATTAAAAAAGAGAAGGAATATACACAACTATAATACAAGAAATATGGATAAATTGTGTCACGAAAAAGCTAGAACTGAATTGGCTAATAACAGTAATTTTTGCTCCTCAATCAGAATCTATAACAGTCTTCCTCAGAATTTAAAAAAATGCAGTGATATGGGTAGATTCACAAATAAATTAAAGTTTTTGATAAAAAATGATTCAATTTTATTAGGAAGGTTATTAGAACTATAACAAAAAATTAATAAAATGGAAATGTTAATAAAATATAAAAATTGTTATTGTTAATGATTTATTTGGCTTATAAAAAATTAAATGTATATGTATGTATGTGTACATGAATATATGTGTAAATGTATATATATGTATATATATGTATATGTGTATATATATGTATGAATATATAGCTATTTTTGTATTTATATTGTATAATTGTTTATATAAGCTTTATAACTGCTAAGACTTTTTATACCAATTTTAAGTTATTGTCTAAGTCTAGTATTTATAAATAATAATTGTAACTTATATTTCTTTTTATTAAATAAATAAAATAAAAAATAAATAAAAATAAACGAGGTAACAATCGATGAAAAATTCCCAATACCTAATATAGATGATATATTAGGAAAATTAGGAAGATGTCAATATTTTACAACTCTCGATTTGGCGAAGGGCTTCCACCAAATCGAGATAGACCACAATGACATTCATAAGACTGCATTTTCTGTTGAAAACGGTCACTATGAATTTCTCCGAATGCCTTTTGGCTTGAAGACGGCACCTGCCACTTTTCAACGCCTTATGAACAATATATAAAAAGGAGTACATAGGCAAAATATGCATGGTCTACTTAGACGATATAATAATATTTTCCACGTCTTTGGAGGAACATATTGATTCAATAAACAAAATTTTCAAACGACTCCAAGAAGTAAATTTAATGGTACAACTTGACAAATCCGAATTCCTTAAAAAAGAGACGGAATTTCTCGGACATGTTGTAACGTTAGAAGGCATTCGACCTAACCCTAAGAAAATAGCCTGTGTCAAAGAATTTCCAATACCCAAGACTCCAAAACAGATTAAACAATTTTTGGGTCTGACTGGCTACTATAGGAAGTTCATAAAGGACTATTCTAAAATAGCCAAACCAATGACTAGTTACCTAAAGAAAAATAAGAAAATGAATATTGAAGACCCAGAATATATAAACAGCTTTGAGACATTAAAAAGATTGCTCATAACCGAACCCATTCTAAAGTACCCAGATTTTAATGAAAGATTTACAGTAACAACAGACGCAAGTCAGTACGCCTTAGGTGCCATTTTGTCACAAAATGGTCATCCTATATGCTACAGTAGTAGAACTTTAAACACCCACGAAATAAACTACAGCACTATTGAAAAGGAACTCCTTGCAATAGTGTGGGCGACTAAATACTTCCGCCCCTATATTTTCGGGAGAAAGTTTAAAATAGAAACCGATCATAAACCGCTGCAATGGCTCTTTTCTGTCAAGGAGCCAAATTCAAAACTCACTCGTTGGCGACTGAAATTAGCCGAATATGATTATGAAATTGTCTATAAAAAGGGCGTGCAAAATGGAAATGCCGATGCACTCTCGCGTATTCAAATAAATCTAACAGAACAATCTCCAAATCATAAAACAATAGTATCAAGCGAATCACCTTTAAATACCTTCAAGAATCAAATAATTATTAGTAAAACAAATTCTGGATCTTTAAAAATCAAGACAATAAAAATTTTTAATAAAACTAGGAAGTTAATCTATATTAAAACATTAGATAATTAAACCGCAACAACCCTCCTAAAATCGCACTTCAACCCAAAATCACTGAATGCCATTTTTATCGAAGATCCCGATTTTTACCAAACTATCGAAAATACCTTTAGAACCCACTTTTCAAACAATGACGATTTTAAGATAATCAGATGTAACAAAGTACTAAAAGATATTACAGACGAAGAAAATTTAGCAAAACTAATCGAAGAGGAACATGCCAGGAATAACCACAGGGGTATTACAGAAGTAAATAAAGAACTCCAACTAAACTATTACCATCCAAAATTACTAACCCGCGTAACCCAATTTATTAATAATTGCGAAATATGCAATATTGAAAAATATGATAGAAGACCATTCCAACATAAATTAAAACTGTCAGAAACTCCAAGTGGACCCAACCAAACAGTTCATATCGATGTATTCTATACATTAGAAAAGAATATCTTTCTAACCTTTATAGACAAATTCAGTAAATACGCACAAGTAATAAAGATGAATGCAAGAACTTGGACCGAATTTAAAAGGGCGGTTCTCCAATATATATCCACAGTAGGAAACGTCACAAAAATTATTGTAGACAACGAACTCGGTTTCAAGGCCCTTCCACTCAGAGAATTCTTAAATAACGAAAACGTCTCCATTCACTACACCTCGAATAATAACCATACATCAAACTCAGATGTAGAAAGGTTGCATAACACCATAAACGAACATCTCAGGTTATTAAGACACGACGAACGTAAGGACTTGGACACACTAGAAGAAAAACTACTAAAAATCATATCTTTTTATAATAACTCAATACATTCCACTACAAATCACAAACCAATAGATTTTAATAACGGAAAAATAAAAGATTCCGAATACGAAGAAATTAGGCAAAAAATCCAAGCAATAAAAGAAAAACGACTAAACAAACTTAATGAAAATAAAGAAGAAATACAAATCGATTCGGGAGTAAGTTTTCTTAAAGACACTAGGGGTGGGAAAAATCATGCCAAATTTAGAAAACTAAATTTAGAAAAAATTGACGATGACCATGTGATAGACGTCGATACAGGTTTAAAATATTATAAATCTCATATAAGAAAAAAGAAAAAATTCCAAAACATAAATCTTCCTACTATTAAAGCAAAAACATTTAAACGTAAAAAATCAAGAAAATCTAATTCAATTACAGGTCAAAATGGCAGCAATAAAAATATTCCTCACAACTCTAACAATCCTCCCTCTATGCTTCTCTCAAACGATGGAAATACATAATATTAATAACAACAATGGGTACGTCACAATTAAATTAGGAGACAGACAAATAATTAAAAACTTTAACAAAGTACTACATATAGTCAATACAACTCAATTTGAAATTACGAAAAATATAATTCAAGGAAATATTCAAGCAATACACAGCAAAGCATATTTAGCGAAAGCAATGTTCTCTACTATTATCCATAATTTTAATTCCTTAGAAAGAAAAATAAATAACCTAAAACCACACCAAAAACAAAAAAGAGGACTAATCAACGGACTGGGAACTACATTGAAATATATTACTGGTACAATGGACTATAATGACGAGCTAGAAATAAAAAATAAATTAGACCAACTATCCGGGGACACCAAAAATCTAATAAACGAAAACAACAAACAGATACTAATTAATGACGAAATTAATAACCAAATTAGAAACCTAACTAAACAAATCACAGCCCAACAAAATAAAATTTCAGAATATTTAAATAATCTTAACGAAAAAACTGGAAACAGAGTATTTCAGATAGAAGACGAATTAGAGTACTTTCAAAAAATCTATCAAATCAATTACGATATCGATCTTCTTAAACACCATATAGATGACATCGAACAGATAATTCTGACAAGCAAATTAGGCATCTTATCCAGAAACATCCTAACAGATAAAGAACTTAAATTAACACCTAGCTTAGAAAGCTTCAAAGATATAAAAATTATCGTCGCCTTTTATTTAGACCAAATAATCATCATACTTCTAATCCCCGACTACAATTCATCTCCCTTCTCGGAAATCCTAATAGAACCTATTCCTAACAAATCAAATAAATCTATACTGCTTGACGAATATACTGTATTAACGGACGCTAACAATAACGTATATAGTTCTAATATTAAAGAAAATTTAAAAAAGAATCTAGTCCAATTAAGAGACGAATGTACAAATAACATTTTAAATTTTAAGGATGGCTACTGCAAAATGCAGGAACTTCCTAAAGAAAGTATAAAAGAAGTAACATCGGGTATAATTATAACTAAAAATTTAAAAGAAACAAAATTAATTCAAAATTGCAATAACTTTGACCTATCTATTTCAGGAAATAATTTAATAAAATATGAAAATTGTAAAATAACGATAAACGAAAATAATTATGAAAATTTTTATACTAAAATACAAGATAAAATAATCCTTCCTCACTATGTAACGAAAATTATTGAAAATAAAACTGTAAATTTATTAAAATTAGAAGAAATCCATGTACAAAATATAAACAATAACAGGAAGGAAATAAAAGAAATTATTAATAAAAAAAATGAAAATTTAATTCTATCTATTTCTATTAACATAACATTTGTAATTTGCATATTTATAATTTTTATTGTAATAAAATATTTACTCATAAAACATAATAAAATTGTAATTCAAACTACGTCGGAGCCTCAGACAAACGGTGGGGGTGTTATAAATGAAATTAATGAAATTATAAACGAAAGTAAATGTCATAATACACCCACTCAAAACATTTAATTAATTGACACGCGCATGACATTTTTTGCAAAACAAACATTTTATATTTTTACCTTTCGGAATGTGTGAGAAAATTTAAATAACATTTTTGCAAATAAACATTTTTTTTATTTAAGAATTTTATGGGAATATTTAAATTTAAATAATTCACATAAAATTCTAAAATGTAACTGCACACGCGTTTCCTGTTTCTTAAAAACAATTTCTAACTTTTGGAAATCTATGAGAAAATTCAAATAACTTTTATGCAAAATAAACATTTTTGCATTATGGAATTTTATGAGAAAATTCAAAATTTCGAAATCACATAAAATTCCAAAATGCAACTACACACCAGTTTCCTGTTTTTCATAAAAATTTAATTTAACTGATGCAACGCGTAGACATTGCATCAGCAAAATTATAATATAAATATGTTCGTTCCGAAATGCTTTTTCGCTTTTTGATTCAGAGGTTCAGACGCACCGTTAGTAAATAAATAAGTAAATCGAATAAATAAAAATTGTTCTAAAAATAAAAATAAATAAATTTTAAAAGAAATAAATAAATAATATAAAAAAGTAAATTAATTAAACTTGTGTTTTTTTTTGACAAAATCAAATATTATATCATTTCTCTTAGACTCATCATTATCACATCACATAAAAGTATCCCATCACATAAACTTAAATTTTCTATCGTATTAGACTTATGATGTGATAATGATGTGAAACTGGCAGTATTTAATTTAAATTTTTCCCAATAGATGTCTTTTAATTTTATTTTTTCCAAATAGATGGACTTTCAATTTTGTAGGTTATAAATTATAATTTTTAAGTAAAATGTCAAAGAAATAAGTAAACAAACATTTAATTGCAAACAAAAAATCAACATATCAACATAAAAGGAAAACATATTTAAAAGTTTAAAAAAAGACGTGTTTAAAATAAAATATATAAATGTCGTCATTTGTATTTTATTTTTCATCAGATTCTGATGAAGAAAGTGAAAGTGCTATAAAAATAAATAGAAGATTTGTCCGCGATCTTTCAAATCCATTAGATTTACCAACAAAAATGTAAGTTTTAAAAAATTATCTTGGTTTTGCAATTATTTTTTATTTTTTTTAGCTTCATCAAATATTTTCGAGTTTCAAAAGATGCATTCACATTTCTATTAAATATTATAGAAAGTAATATGGAAACAACAATTCGTTCCTCATCTGTTTCGCCGGTTATAAAATTAACTGCAGTTCTTAGATTTTTTGCAGAAGGAACTTATCAAACAGGTGGAGGAAACGATTTTAATGTGGGAGTTGCGCAGTCAACATTTTCCACTATACTAAAAGATATGCTAAATGTCTTCGAGACATATCTGTGCCCAGAAATGATAAAATTTCCGGACAGCGAACAAGAAAAAAATGAAATAAAGGAACATTTTTATCAAAATTTTCGTTTACCGGGTGTAATTGGTTGTGTTGACGGCATCCACATTAAAATATGCTCGCCATGTAAAGATGAGAAGGTGCTGTACTATAATCGTAAGGGATTTTATAGTTTGAATGCAATGTTGGTAAGTTCATGTTAAAATCTATGATAAGAATTATAAAATATAAATATATTTTAGGTTTGTGATCATCAAATGAAGATACGCTTTGTTGAAGCTAAATACCCTGGCTCATGTCATGATTCATTTATTTGGAACTCTTGCTCCCTAGATACTCATTTAACCTCCAATGGTGAAATTAATACTTGGCTTCTAGGTACATACATAGTAATGTTATTTTATTTTGATAAAAATTTCATATTTTGATTTTCTATAGGTGATTCAGGATACCCATTAAAATTATGCCTTATGACTCCATATAGGACAAGAAACAACAACACTAATAGGGGTCAGACAATATTTAATCAGCAACATACTAAAGCTTGAAATATTATTGAAAGAACAATTGGAGTCTTGAAAAATAGATTTCGATGTATTTTGGGCGAACGGACGTTGCATTACCATCCTGAAAAATGTATACAAATCATCAATGTATGTTGTGCATTGCATAATTTGTGTATTAATTATCGAGTAGAAAATATTTTCAATGAAGAATTAATACAACATCAACCAAATATTGAAATAGGAGATTATGAAGAAGATTTAGAAAATTCTAATGCTGCAACTATTAGAGATAGAATAATGAACTCCTTATTATAGTTTTTAAGTGTATCAATAAAAAAAAATTAATATATTTTAAAATAAATACAGTTTCTTCTTCTTCTTCTTCTATGGCGCTACAGTCCGTTGTCGAACCTTGGCCTCCTGAATCATCCTCTTCCAGTTCACGCGATCTTGGGCAGCAGTTATCCAATTTTGCTCTTGCAGCATTGATACAGCGTCTGACTCGACTGCATCAACCCATCGATTTCTCGGCTTTCCCACTGGTCTTTTTCTATCTATTTTCCCGTTCAATACTTTTTTTGGAATGCGGGAATCTGGCATACGTTGTATGTGACCGGCCCACCTAAGGCGTTGTAGCTTGATGTATGTCAAAACATCGCTGTCGGTGTATACATTGTATAGCTCTGCGTTGCGTCGCATTCTAAATTGGCCCTGGTCGATAATTGGCCCGATAATTTTACGTAGTATTTTTCTTTCGAAACGGGACGCCTAGGTTGCTTTAAACTACATATAATTTTTCTCTTTGGATAGAGTCATAGGCGGTCTTGAAATCTACGAAGATTTGATGTACATCGACATTTCTTTCCCAGCACTTCTCCAATACCTGCTTCAGCACAAATAGCTGGTCCGTTGTAGATCGTCCTGGCCTGAAACCGGACTGGTATTCGCCTATGATGTTTTCGGCAATTGTTTCTAAGCGGGCTTTTAAGATGTTAGTG
The DNA here is from genome assembly GCA_963082915.1 of Dolichopus griseipennis. NCBI lineage: Eukaryota > Metazoa > Arthropoda > Insecta > Diptera > Dolichopodidae > Dolichopus > Dolichopus griseipennis. The sequence goes on from OY720441.1 coordinate 6,322,603, forward strand.
AAAACTTTGTAGGAAGTGCTAAGTAGCGATATCCCTCTGTAATTTTTACAGTTGAGCTTGTCTCCTTTTTTGTAGATTGGACATATAATACTTAGTTGCCAGTCAGCGGGTATTTTTTCTTCTTGCCACACCTTTAGTATTATTTTATGAAGGATTTTTTGTACCGTTTCTCCTCCATCACGCAGAAGTTCAGCCGGAATGTTATCTGCACCAGGAGCCTTGTTATTTTTCAATAGCTCTATGGCATTGATCACCTCTGTTAATGTAGGTTGTCCCGTGACTTCATTTTGGGTTTGCCTTTCCACTGTGATCTGTTGTTGTTCATTTACTTCATCGTTTGGTGCATTTAGTAAGTTTTCAAAATATTCTTTCCACCTGTTCTTAATGTCATCCTCAGATGATAAAAGATTAACTTCTGCATCTCTACATAAGTTTGACTGGGCTTTGTAACCATCTCTGATGATGCGGATGTCTTTGTATGCTGCTCTGATACTATCGCGATTTTGCAAATTATCTTGGACCTTTCTTAGCGCATCGTTCTGCCATTTCCTTTTTTTCTTTCTGCAGATTTTGTCGGCCTCTCTTCTAAGTTGCTCGAAATGTAGTTGCTTAGCACGTGTTGGTCTACTTAATTTTCCTTTGTGTGCTTCATTTCTTGCGGCTACCGCATCTCTGCATTCTCCGTCATACCATTCGTTTCGAACTTTTATTGGCTGGAAACCAATAGTTTCTTCAGAAGCTCGATGCAGTGCCGTTTTTAAACTATCCCACATTTCATTTAGCTCCATGTGTTGCAACTCCTCTAGATTTAAGTTTGTCTCGATCGACGCTTTGTACTCGTTTTTCACAGATGTTATATTGAGTTTGCTTACGTCCAGCTTCGTTGCATTGTGTTTCCTCAATGCTCGTTTGGCTATGATTCTGCTCCTATATCTGACTTTCACAAGATTATGATCCGATCCACAGCAGGCTCCTCTATATGCTCTAACATCCATGATGTGGGATGCCCCTCTCTTTTCAACTAAAACGTGATCAATTTGGTTGAACGTTTTTCCGTTGGGAGATATCCATGTAATCTTATGAATGTCCTTGTGGGGGAAGAATGTGGATGATATAACCATTCTCTTGCTACTCGCGAAATCGATTAATCTTTGTCCGTTATCGTTGGTGGAACTATGTAGGCTGTGTTCTCCAATCGTGCCTTTGTATACTTCCTCTTTTCCAATTTTCGCATTCATGTCCCCGAGCAGAATTTTAACGTCGTTCGATGGTATTTGATCGTAGACATCCTCCAGTTTACTATAAAAATCCTCTTTACTATAAAAATACAGTTTATCAAAACATATTTATCATTTATTTTTTCTTAAATGTTTAACTTAAAATATAAAAATGAACATAATTTTCACAGCGTAATTCAGTTTTAAATAGATAAGTAATTTAAAAAAAAAAAACATAAGAAAATGAACACAAAGTACACCAAGTGTACGGTATTATTAAAAGTATTTTTCTCTTAAAAATTAAACTTAAAAAATAAAAATGAACATAATTTCACAGCATAATTCACTTTTAAAAGACTAATAACAAAAATTAACACAAAAAAAAAATGAACACAAAATACACAGTGTATGTATTAAATTATTATAAAATAAGTAAGTACATGTTACACGTTTTAAAGATTTTCCTCGTATATTTGTTTTCAAATTTATTAGGGCAAGTTTTCCCTCATTGTTTTCACGACGCAGCTTTAGTTTTTCGTCTATATAATTTTTATAAACTTTGTACTTCTTCTGTTTTAATTCGTATATTTTTCGTTTATATCGAACGTTACTTGCTAAATTATCATTAATTTTTTTTAAAATGTTAGTCTGTTCTTGTAGTAGTTTTATTTGTATTTCATTTTTTGATTGGCTTGAACTCTTTTTATTTGCATGTCTTGTATTTGGAGTTCTTGGATTTCCTATAGAAATATTTTCTACATATTCTATAGGAATATTTTCTTCGTTTTCTGTAAAATTATTTTCTAAATTTCCTACAGGAATATTTTCTAAATTTCCTACAGGAATATTTTCTAAATATTCTATAGAGATATCGTCTAAAATATCTGGAAAAGAGTATAAACTGGTCTGAGTAAAAACTATAATATTATTATCGATTAATTACCTTCAACAATTGTATTTTCAGTAACATTTTTTAGTATACGTGAACTCTCATTTATTCGAGGTGTATTCAAGCCATAACATAATCCTTTAGGTTTAACTACTTTTTGAAGTGAAAGCAAATCAACCACAGTGTTTTCCATTGGTGAAAAATCAAACAGTTTATTTTCTCCTCCTCCAGTTTTTTTTAATTCTTTACTATTATGTTGTAGTTTCTTTTTGATTTTATTTTTATAATCAATCCATACCTGTAAAACATTACACATTTGTTTAAATAATTAGAAAGGAAGCAAACCTTGAGCCAACCATCTCCATCTCGAATGGGAGGACCTAACATATTTAATTTAATGGAAAAATTCTTCCAGGAATCCCTATATTCTTGTCTGTTCATGAGAAACCCGGTGTAACCTTTTGCTATGGTAGGATTTTTTTCCATCAATCCTACCAAGCATTCAAACTGCTTGATGTTTGTAATTTTTTTACTAAAATGAATTAAAAATTTAAAATATTTTTGTTTAAAAAAAACTTTTTAAAATTTCTTTTTTGCTTTCTTACGTTTTTTCCATTAATAACACTTTTTATAAACAAAAAACAAAAAAAAAAACTTTCCGCAATTAACTCATCACAAACAATTTTTACGGGATGAAAATATCACTTAATTCGATACATTATCGAAAATGGAGTCTTGCTTGAACGTCAAAACTTCACATTATTCGATAATTGTAACATATTCGTCTTCAGTGATAGAACATAGAAAAAAAAGTATCACTATCACATTTTTAGTCTAAGCTGATGTGGGTATAAAACTTAAAAAAAAAACGATCAATAAATGTCAGTTTAAAACAAGTAATTTAAAAAAAAATTTAGGAAATTTCATTCAATATGCCAAAACAAAAGGAAAGTTTTGCAAATAAATTATCCAGATATGTACTCGATTATAAAAATACTTTTAGAACGGACGGTAAAATTTTGTATTGCAAAACATGTAAAAAGAGTGTTTCTTCGGAAAGAAAATTTCTAGTAGAACAACATATAGCGAGCCAAAAACATCAAGATTTGGTTAAAAAAAATTTGGATTCAAATCTAGAACAACCATTTATTAGCATCAACAACACAACACGATTTTCATTGGATTTATGCTCAGCATTTTTAGCTGCTGATATTCCACTTTATAAATTGAATAATCCTAATTTGAAAGTATTCTTAGAAAAATATATATCCGACAAAATACCATCAGAATCTGCACTGAGAAAAAATTGCGTTAAGAGGCTTTATGAACTAGAAATAGAGAAAATTAAGAAAACTTTATGCAATAAAAATTAATGGGTTTCAATAGATGAAACAACAGACTCGCAAGGAAGATTTGTAGCAAATTGTTGGTATATTGAGTGAACATAAAGAATTGTCTTGTAAAAAATTTTTATTAAACGTAGTAGAATTAGAAAAATGTAATCACTCGACGATTTCAAGAGCTTTTGATGATTCGATGAAGATATTGGGTAACAATTTAGATAAAAATAAAATTTAACTTTTTGTAACAGATGGAGCACCATACATGGTAAAAGCAGCCAAATCCATTAAAATATTTTACCCGAGAATTATTCACGTGATATGTGTTGTGCATGGCATACATAGAGTTGCCGAAGAAATTAGAGGAAATTTCGAAAAAGTGGATCTATTAATATCTTTTGTGAAAAAAATCGTTTTAAAGGCACCGACGAGAGTAGATATTTTTAAAGAACACGAACCAAATCTGCCATTACCACCACAACCAATAATAACTCGTTGGGGTACATGGTTGATCGCAGCTAAATATTATGCAGAACATTTTGAAAATATTAAAAATATTTTAAATTATTTAAATGAAGAAGACTCTGTTTTTATTAAGAAAACTATAGATCTCATGCAGAATGCATCAGTGAAAAATGATTTGGCATTTATAGCTGCAAATTATAGTTTTTTATCGAAATATATTGAAAAATTGGAATCAGCTGAGTTAACTCTCTGTGAAAGAGTAGATCTAGTAGACGAAGTTTTTAGAAAAATTAATGAAGCTACTGGATTAGTAGGGCAAAATGTTAAAACAAAATTCGGAAAATTGTTTGGCAAAAATTACGGGTTCAAAATTTTACGAAATATTAAAAATGTATTAAAAAATGAAAGTGATGGTAAAAATTTTTTTCATTTTTTGGTCTCAAAATTTTATTTGTCTTTTTTAGAAATAGATATTGAGGATTTTACACCTTACGAAATTGCATCCTTCAAATATGCACCAACCACGTCTGTGGACGTTGAAAGAAGTTTTTCAATGTTTAAAAACTTATTGAGAAGCAATAGGCAGAGTTTTTTATTTGAAAATTTGAAAATGCATTTAGTTTTGCACTGCAATAGTGCCATGAATTTATATTAATTTAATTATTTACGTTTTGTTTGACTAATTTTGTTATTTTTATGTTACATCTGAAAGATTTTTTGTTTTTAATTAAAATTTAAGTTTTGAATTGTTATTTTTTATTTTGAAAATATATTTTAATGAAGTTAAAATTTAAAATTTTTAATATTAATGATTTTTAGAACATTATATTGTGCAATATTTGGTCATATCTTATTTGCATATTTTGATTTTTTTATTGCATATTTTGAAATAATTGGTGTATATTTTATGCGCATATTTCTTAATTTTTAAAGCATAAAAATCCTTGCCCTAGTCATAACTAATAAAACTATTTCATCATAAAAAATTATTGTTTTTAAAATTTTATAGTTATCTACTGTTTGTTAAAATTTTTAAGTAAATTTAAAAAATTCGTGATTATAAACATTAAAATAAAATGTCTAGAAAACTTATAAGCCAACGTCATTTATCTCGTCTTATTAAATTACAAAAAAAGAAATATGTAACGGCACTAAGATGTGAAGAAGAGTCCAGTAATTTGATAAATGACAATAACAAGATAGAGGAAAATAACGAAGTAGAAATGTTGATCCCTCTGAAATAGATAATTTTAGTTCAGAAAAAAATTTAAAAGACAAGCTTCAGGAATGGTATCATAAATATAATATAAGTAGAGAAAGCTTTACAGAACTGTTAAAAATTTTAAGATCGGAAAATTTATCAGTACCAGCTTCCGCCAAATTATTTCTTTTAAATAAAAACAAAATTGCTGTTAAAAATGTGCCTCCAGGGCAATCATCAAAAACCATTTAAATAAATTTATTGAAGTTATTTCCGAATACGACGAAGTCGTAATTAATGTTGGAATAGACGGATTACCACTTTTTAAAAGTTCAGGGTTAAGCTTATGGCCAATTTTAGCTAAGTTTTTAAATATTCCTAATTTAACAATTTTCTTGATTGGTACATTTCTTGGTAAGACAAAACCTAAAAACATCGAAGATTATTTACAGGATTTCGTAAATGAACAAAAGAATTGTTTGAAAATGGATTTCAAGTTTTGGACAAAAATATTAAATTTAAAATCAGAGCTTCATTTGGGACACTTGGCCATACTTCATTAACCCTTTGACGGAAATGACGGTATATACCGTCGCAAAACATTGAGTCTGGTGGTAATAAGACGGTAAATACCGTCGTAACTGAATTTTATGTTATTTTGTTCATAACCACTACATGTTAATAAATCGTCAAGCATTTAATTTTGTTTTTAGTTTTTCAAATGCATAAAACGTAATATATATTCATATAATGTTTTTTTAGACGTATTTAATGCGCACTTAAATTATCTCTTAAAAAATCGGACATGTATGTACAAAAATGCGTATGACGGTAAATGACGTCTTTGTTTACATGTAAATTAGATTAGTAGTGTGAAAAGCGTCCAACACTAAACATCGTTGGCGGTAATTTTTTTTTTATTTTTTGTAATTATATTTTGTATGTAAATGTCCAATTGTAAACATCGTTAGCGGTAAGTTTTTTTTTTGTTTTGTGTAATTATATTATGTATGAAAATTATTTGTTATATATAAAATATAATAAAAATAAATATATTTTTTTTTCTTATATATTATATATATATATATGTCTTTGTGTATATAAACACATAGATAATATAGTCAGCTGTATGATATTCTAAGTATTTATTTTCTAAATACATATACCTATTTCAGTAAAATGGACTCATATGAACAAGAACGAAAAAAAATATTAGATCTATTTGACGAAGAAGAAAGTGATAATGATTCTGTTAGAACGATTCCTCATTATCTTTCTGAATCTCAATCAGAAAATGATTTTTCAAGCGATGAGGATGAATTTGATGATCCCACTTATGGGGTTAATTCTGATTTTGAAGTAGAAAGTGATTCCGATGAAGAAGAAATTTGTGAGGGTAATAATGAAAATATCAGTGCAAATAACACAAGTTATGAAGATGAAAGTTATGAAGATGATGATAACTGGAATAGTTTTATTAGACCTATTCCACTTTTCGAATTGAATGAAGAAGCTTGTGGTATAAAAATAAATATAAACATAAACTCTAGCCCACGAGAAATTTTCGATCACATTTTTACAACAGAAATAATTAATACAATAGTTGAAAGTACAAACATATATGGAAGAAAACTTTGCCAGGACAATAGGCCTAAAACTAGAAACTCCAGATCAGTTACATTTAATGACACAAATCAGCAAGAAATATTAAAATTTTTTGGTATTTGTTTACTGCAGGGACAAGTTAAGTTCCCATCTATTCGTAAAATGTTTGCTCACCATCCATTGTACTACCACCCCGTTTTTGCTCACGTTATGACGGGTAGAAGATTTGAGCAGATTTTACGATGCATAAATTCATATTCGAATTCTTTAGCAGAAGATCAAACAAATAAAATAAAGTTATACAAAGTTCGTCCAATTGTAAAAGCTGTCGTTGATAACATACAAAAAGCTTTTGTACCTTTGAAATATTTGTCCTTAGATGAGTCGTTATTGTTATATAAAGGACGATTAAGTTTTAAACAATACATAAAAGGAAAAAGAGCCCGATTTGGAATTAAATTGTATGAACTAGGAAGTAGCGATGGATATCTGTTAAATTTGGAAATTTATGAAGGAAAAGGAGATGATACCGAAAAAACCGGAAAAACTGATAGAATTGTCATGAGATTAATGGAACCATACCTTAATCAAGGAAGACATTTATACATGGATAATTTCTACAATAGCGTGACATTGTCCGAAAAACTTTTATTCAATAAGACTCATACAACTGGTACTCTAAGATCTAATAGAAAAGGAAATCCTCAAGAAGTAACGAATGCTAAGTTAAAAAAAGGAGAATTTATTTGGAGAAAAAAAGTAAATGTATACGTCTCAAAATTTAAAGATAAGAGAGACATTCTTACAATATCTACAGCTCATCATCCCGAACTAGTAGAAATCACAAATAGATACGGAAAGGTTATTACGAAGCCTAATATGGTCGCTGATTACAATACGCACATGGCTGGTATAGACCGTTCGGATCAAATGATTTCTTACTACTCCTCTCCACGAAAAACACTTCGTTGGCACAAAAAAATTCTTTTCCATATGTTAGACATATGTGTATGGAACTCCTTTTATTTGTACAAAAAATTTCACCCAAAAAAGAAATTTTTAGAATTCAGAGAAGAATTGACGATGTCTTTGATGGAAGTTCCTGTCACAATGGTAAATGGAAAAGATCTAGTAAATAACGCACCAGTAAAAGGACGTCCTCGAATATCAGGATTAGCAGCGTCATCAAGTACAACTTGCACTACACAACATTTTTTGGAAAAAATTCCAGCGCCACCTAATTATAAAAGAAAAACTTATTACAGGAGATGTCGAGTATGTTCTGCTAATGGAATCAGGCGTGAAACGTCATTCCGTTGCAAAACTTGTGAAAACAAAATTCCAATGTGCCAAAACTGCTTTGAACCTTTTCACAAAGCAAATATGAATTAATTTAGAAATACGTAATTAATACAAAGAAATTAAGTTAAAATATTGTTATTTATTTTAAATTACATTGGAAGACTGATTTTATTTTATATAAGAATGAATTATTTTTTTTATTATCTTTGTTATAGAAATTGAAACAAAAGTGATTTATAATATTTTTATTTATTTTATATTGCATTGGAAGACTATGAATTTTTTTTTATTAAGAATGAATTGATTTTTTTTATTATCTATGTTATAAAAATTATGAATTTTGAAATATATTAATTTAGATTTTTTTATTTATTACACTGATTTGTCTTTAAATTTTTACAATTTTTAAAACAAAACATATGGAGGTACAATTTTTATCCAACTCCGTTCGGACTGTAAACCCCGTCATACATTTATAGAGCAATTTTTTTTTTGCAATAATAAAATGACGGTAAATACCGTCAAGACGGGAAACACCGTCTTTTGTTTTTTTAGAACAATAATTTTTGTTATAACATAATGACGGGAATCGCCGTTATTTTTTTTTCCCCCAAAAAACTGCTAAAACATCCAAAGAGTAATAACTATTCAACCAGACACTAGTTATATGGTCCTAGGAACCCTCCTTCATAACAATACAATATGTACGTTTCTGAGTGACATTTTAAAATTTTAAATGTCCGTCAAAGGGTTAAATGGGTGTAGTAGATGCAAGCAAATCGGCAAAAAGGTAGAAAATGTTGTCACATTGAGAATTACTTACCGACAAAGAATTTTCAGACCGAAAACATCTTAGCCTTCATCAAAGCTACTTTTATAATAATATAACTCCTTTAGAAACAATAGGTATTAACATGATAACACAATTTCCATTAGACTGCATGCATTTAATAGATTTAGAGGTAACAAGGAAAATGCTTTTAAGAATAATTCATAGAAAAACCATGTATAAACTTACAAAACAATAAATACAAAAAATTTAAGATCATTTAGAATCACTTTCAAAATTTATTCCACGGGAATTTGCCAGAAAACCAAGATCTTTTGCAGAAATTTTAAAATGGAAAGCTACAGAATTCAGGCAGCTAATTTTGTATTCAGGAATTTTAATTTTAAAATATGTTTTTCACGATGATTGTTATTATCATTTTTTATTGTTGCACTCTGCATATAGATTATTACTTTGTCCAAAAATTTTTCAACAAAATATTTCGAATGCTAAGGAATTGCTTCAGTTATTTGTTGAAAACTTTCCTATTGTATATGGTGAAAACAGCGTCACATACAACGTCCATAACATATTACATGTAACGGATTATGTAACGAACTTCGGAATTTTAAGTAATTTTTCAGCATATTATGGTTTTGAAAATTATATGCAGAATTTGAAAAAAAAAATAAAAAAACCTTCAAAGATCTTGGAACAACTTTATAATAAATATAATCATGAAGAATTTAAAATACAAAGTAAGTTTAATGGCTTCCGAAAAAGTATTGCTGGGGAAATTAAAAGTCCCAGTTCTGATTTTCATTTTTTAACTGCTACTGAGCCAAATAATTATTGCTACATAAAACCGTACGTACCAATTAAAATAACAGGTTTTCAAGAGGTAAATAACCAAGGCTTAATTAGAGGCACAAAGCTTTTAAATTTGCGGGACTTTTATACAGAACCGGTTAAATCGATGGACTTAGGAATATGCGTGGCTGATGAAACTCCTGAGCAAAACGAACAATCATTTCTTATTGATGAAATTAGTTTTAAATTCATGTGTTTGCCATATTCGGGATCAATGTTGTTAATTCCACTTCTTCATGAATGTTTATAAGTAGAACAAAAACCCTAAAATAATATAAAATTTTTAATAATTTTTTGTCTATAGATATTAAATGGAAAAACAAAATGAAAATAATTATGACGAAGAGTTTCAACCAACACCAGGGAAACTTAGACGTTGCAATGCAACGGTTGGAATTTTATCACCACGTAAAATTTTTAAAATTATTTTCATGTAAGTTATTAAAATAATTAAGATCGTTTCATTTTTCAGATAACATCAAAACAAATAGTCAAGTGAATACAGATTTCATCTAAGCAAAATTTAAACAACTTACAGGTAATAATATTTGTAGTTACATAATTTTGTTCTAATGTGATATACTATATATTGCAGATATAATTGAAAAACAAAACAAGGTGATCATGGAAACACTGGCGACACAAAATGTGTTAATTAAAAAATTAATTAGAGAAGAAGTGGTGTTACAAAATTTAGGATTATTTCCTTTAAAAAATGTGGAGGAAATGCAAAATATGAATAAATTGCTAGATATTTCCATCATAATTGAACACAGTTATGATGGAAATCATAATAAACAATCTTTTAAAAAATATAAGAACATAAACAATGTTTTTTCAAGTAAGAGATTTATTAATAAAAAATATTTTATTATATTTAAAAAAAAAAACAATTCTTAGGAGCACTATTGAATCCAGAAAACATCTTGAAATATGGGCCACAAATAAGAAAGGCGTTTAAAGCCATTAAAAATAAGCACTTTAAAAAACTGTGCTTAGAGCGCAAAAAAAATGAGTAAAATATAACAAATCTTTTTCATATAATTTATAATTTTTATATAATAATTTTCTTATATAATTTATAAATTTTAAGGGTAGTGTATGGGATGCGTCAGCATTCCATATCTTTTGAACCACTACTCCGCTCCAATTTTTTTTGACCTATAAAAGATTCCTTGGAATGTTTGTAGCCCAGGAAAATGTTTGTTTTATATTTTTACAGCTTAATGTTTTCTATTTTGCAGTTTAATTTTTTAATATTATGGACGTTGTATGTGACGCTGTGTTTTCATAATCACCTTGTTTTGTGATTAGAGAAAAATATTTTCGAAATATATATTTAATTGATAGCAAGATAAGTTTAAAATTTATTTATATATTGCAATATGTTTTCGATATTTATTTCTTTTTCCGTATTTTCCAATTCCTTCACATTTTTTAAAGGAAATAATACTAAATTTTGTAACACCACTTCTTCTTCTCTAATCAATTATATCTACAATAATAAAACAATAATACTTTCCTGAGCTACAAACATTCCAAGTAATCTTTTGGGAGAAAAACAAATTGTATTTTTTTTAATTCTTTAAATTCTTAATTTTTTTAATTCTTAAAAATTCTTAATTAGCTATCATGTAAAATAAACGTTTAAAACGAATCATAATATTGTTCTAATTTTCATTCTTAATTTCCTTATTTATTCGAAAGAAGTCATTCCAGCATTAATTATTGGTAATCTGTTACGAAATACTTTAATCGTAATCTACATAACAATTTATATGTATAATGTAATCAGTTCTGGTAATGCATATAATTATTTGCCGGTACCGCAGGGAGTAATTTGTTCGAAATAAGTCATTTCAGCATTAATTCTATGTAATCTGTTACGAAATGCTTTACCATGTATTACTGATCGTAATTTATATAACAACTTCTAAGTAATCAATTCTGGTAATGCAGTCTTGAGAGAGCCTTCGAGACGTGAATATTAAAACTGCGAGTGAATTTATTATAAATCAACAAAAAATTATTACCAAAATAAAAAAAAAAACCTAAAGTTATATTTTCTTTTCACTAATTATCTAAATTAATTGGGAACATACTTTAATATCATAATTTATTGACTTTTTTCTTATTTAAATCTTTTTAATTTTATTTTTTCATAAATTTGTTCTATTTAATTTCATATATCTTAAATTAACATTAAATCGGAAAAGCATTGCCCCAATGCTTACATCCGATATTGCCATGGCGGGGAAAAAAAAAATTGAAAGTGATATTGGTGCACAGCCAAAAAGCATAAAAATGCTAAATGGTGATTGCACACAATTTAATGCAAAATCGGTAATTAACAAAACACCAGGGCCCCTACCATGTAAAAAATGCGCATCGCTAAAATGTGCGCATTTGCTTTGCGATGCGTAAATTAATTGGTACCATGTAACAAAAACGCATCGAAAAACTGTGCTGCCATTGAACATATTTAAAATTGCCACTTTGACATTTGTTTTTCCTTCTAAAATGTTTAAAATTGACATTTAGACATTTGTTTTTGTTTGTAAAATCGTAAATTTGTAAACAAGTGAAATAAAATTTTTTTTAAATATAAAATAAAACATAATTTTAAATAAAAAGTAAAGTTAAATAAAAAAAAATGGATTCCATAGCATTGTTTTTAAGTGACAGTGATGAAGAAAATAATGTGCCAAAAATCTAATATAATGCAAATGCCTACCAAGAGGTAAATAGTCTTATGGCTTCTTTAAGTAAAAGATTCATTTTTAATAATTGATTATTTTTTTTTACAATTTAGTTTTATCACAATGAACAAAAAAATTTTTGCCTTAAAATATTTTTGTTAGTTTGAAACAAAGTATAGTTAAAGTAATTTGTGCTTAAACATAGAACGTTAATTATCATAAATTCTATAAATGACATATATTATATGAATATACTTACATGTTTATTAAAAACTACTAACTAATTGTTAAAAACTAAAAAATTACACCTCCTTCGCATACAAATTATCAAGCGAATGAAAAAAGTAAAATAAACGTCAAAAATGTTCGCAAGTAGCACACCATGGTACCAAAGTTGCTACTTACGAATGCGCAAATTTCCTATATGCGCTCTACATGGTGTCATTTTTTCTCATTCTACTTACGTTTAGCGTAAGTAGCAATACATGGTAGCCTACCAGGGCCAAAATTCCTAATAATGGAACGTTCGGACAATAATTTATCATTGGAAAAGGTATCAGCGTTCTTAATTAAAAAAGTTATAAATGCGGTTGCAGGAGAAGTAAAGAGTGCAAAAAATTTAAGGAACGGAAGCTTGTTAATTGAAACAAAAAACCTTCAACAAGCAATGTCATTAATCCGAATTAGCCAATTTCCTCCAAATATAAATATCTCAGTTTCGGAGCACAAAACTTTAAATAATACAAAAGGGGTGGCATACTGTCCAGAATTTGAATATGAAGAGGAAACAGAACTAAAAGAAGAACTCAGGAAGCAAAACATAATAGAACATATACAAATCTTGAAAAGAGTCGGAACTGGTCTTTACATATACTAGTCTTTATATAACCTTCTGTACAAAAGACCTTCCACAATTTGTATATGCTGGTTATCAAAGCTATAAGGTGAGGGAATACATTCCACTCCCCTATAGATGTAATACATGCCTTAAATACGGACATGGTTTTCAACAATGTACAGCATCAAAAAAATGTTTAAACTGTGGTGAAAATTACCATTTAATTGAGAATGAAAAGTGCCAAAACACTCCCTTGAAAATGCGTCAACTGTGAAGGAAACCACAATGTTTTCTATAAGGAATGTCCAAAATTCTTAGAAGAAAAAAAAATTCAAAAAATAAAAGTAATCGAAAAAATCAGCATATCTGAAGCAAAGAAAAAATATAGACAAAGAAATCATTTAGATTTTAGCATACCTTTTTCAAAAGCTGTCAACACCAACTCACAAATCAAATCAATAGGAAAAACAAATTACAACAACAATACCACAAATAATACAGAATTACAAAATAAAAGAATTACAAGTTTCTTTTGAATTAAACTCACACGTTCTACTGTACTCAAAAAAAAATAGTACTCTTAACAATTCCTTTTTGAATATTTTAAACACTTCAATTCGCTCCAATTTTAATCTGATCAACATTTTCTTTATGTTTTCAGTTTTTGATAGTTAAAGGTCTTTCAAGCAATTTTTTAGAATTTTTCATTTCAAAATAAAATTTTGCATCCCAAAATAACAATTTTCATTTCAAGATTATAGTTTTCATTTTGAAATAAAATAATAATAAATAATTTATTAAAGTAATATTAAAACAAAAATTATTGCAATAAAATTAAAAATTATTCCAATTGCTCTCTAGCTGCAACAGTTGGTAATTCCATAAATATATCAACGTAATAATTATTACAATAGTCACCATTTATAATGGCAACTTTAAAATTTAAAAAACTTTATTCATATATTAGTTTTGCAACGATTGCTTCGGTAATAATTTTTTTTTTATATAAAAACAATTCTCATATATTTATGTAATTTAATTACTAATATTTCGCCATTGTTTTTAAAATTCTTTTTCACTTAAAATCAATTAAATTTATGAATATATAAATATAACTTAATTATTATTTTTTATAATAATACTTACCATTATTTATGTTTGCAAATCCAAATACAATTAACATAAGTGTTCTTAATTATTTATCATTTACCCTTGAAAAACATAATTTTCCCACACAGCCGTTCATTATTTATGTTGTAAATATTAATTTTGAATTTTTATTAATTTTTTCTTTTGCTATTTTTTTTGTTTTTTAAATATTTATTTAAATTTTTTTAATTTTTTATTTTATTTTTAATTAATTTGTCTTTATTCACTTATTTAAAACTCTCACTTTTCACATAATTTTATTAAATTATTATATTTGTATTAGATTAGCTTACAAAATAAAAAATAAATCATTTACACTTTTTTTAAGCCGACCAGATCTTGGAGAGGAAAAAAGATGACAAATAAAAAAAATTAAAAAAATTATTTAACTTTGTAAGATATTTTATGTCATGTGGCAATGTTGTAATATAATAGTTATACCAGTTTAATAATGTATTGAATGTATATAGAATGAATGAATAAATAGGAACAAAAATTAGAAAAAAGTCCAGTTTGTTGGAGTCAATGTTAATAATAACATCTATTGTTAATAAAATTGTAAATACCTAAAACGAAGTAATGTTTTTGCGTTTTATTTAATGTAAAAAAAAAATTAAGCTTACGACTTCATTTTCTTTTCAGTTCAATTTCTTTACATATATTATAATTAACATATATATATACTCGTAAATTAAATTAGACAAAAATATTCATAATAAAACTTAATATTCATTGCTATATAACTTATGTTATACGTTATTAACAAAATTATATAAATTGATTTAATTTATAATTATTAAATTATATTTTATTATGTTTGTTGTAACAAAAAAAAGCAAACAAAAAATTTGCACGACGCATAATAAATACACAGCCTAGAAATAATAAACAACAACAGAAATTTTTTAAAATCAAAATGTTATCATAATCCCTCCACACAATACTTTAGTGAAATAAAATTAGTATTGCCATTTATTTTTCAAAGCGAAATCCCAATAAGTAAAAACAAATATTGATCAAGCTTTTAAAATAAAAGATGACAAAAGATGACAGATTTTAAAAAAGATGACAAAAAGATGACACAAATTTTAAAGATGACAGCGAGTTAAAATAGATGATTGTCCTCTATAAAAGATGACGTATGGTCGCCTTACTTTTTTAAATAAAATATTAATTAAAAAATTATATTCACTTATTTAAAACTCTTACTTTTCACATAATTTTATTAAATTATTATATTTATATTAAATTAGCTTACAAAATAAAAAATAAAAAAATAGTTTAGACAGTATGCCTTTCCGATTTACTAATTATTAAAAATTAAAACTGAAAATTATTCACTTTTATAATTTATGTTTAGAAACATAAATTTCTTATCAAAACAACTACTACCTATTTAAAAAATGATATCATGTTTAACATGGAAAATTTCATTCTCACACAAAATTTTTTTTGAGCTCTGTTGGAGGTTATCTTTTTCAACCAAATTTTGCTGTTTTGAAAATGTTATCTAAACAACCATATTTTCATATAAAATCTTAGAATTATATTTTCGGTTATTAAAAGTGACATCTAATCAAACATGTGTTTCATTCATACTTTTTAAAGAGCTATTTGAAAATTATAATATTATTATTATAAATTCTAATATTTTATATGAAATTCTACTGGTGTTATCTTTTTTAGCTATTTTATCCCAAAAAATATTTGAAAAATATTTAAATGTTATCTACAATAAATATTCATATTTTTCATATATCAATCTTTGAAAGTCTTATACTCATGCGAATTCTAAATCAATTAGTTTAGAGCAGTGGTCGGCAATCCGTCGATCGCGATCGACTGGTCGATCTTCAAGGTTTTCTTAGTCGATTGGAAACCAAATTGGAAACCAAATTGGTCAAAATGAAATATTTTCATTTTTATAATAAAAGATTGGCGTTTTCTATTTTGGAAAAAAAGTTATGATATTTTTACAAGCAAATAATTTTGATTTTTAAAGGTTTGCGAAAAAAATAAGAAATATAGCTTAGACACAACCCATGTAATAAATGTACTAAAATAATTATAAAAAGTTTTTATTCTCAATAGTCAGTAAAATTCACATTCCAAAACAAAATAGATTTAAAATAACGTGTTTTTAATACGATCAGTAGGCTTCGTAAATTTTAGATTTAAAAGAGTTTTTTATATTCTGAAATTTCCATATCCATTACATTAGTATTCATTTTATATTTGCAAAGTCAAAGTGTTATTAAAATTAAAAGTTTACTTAGCACCCACCGCAATGAGTGCACTAAAAAAATCAAAAAAATACAATTTTAACGAAGAATGGGAACTTGAGTTTTTCTTCATCCATGTTGACGATAAATCAATATGTTTAATTTGCAATTTTGTAGCAGCATTAAGCAAAAGAGGAAATCTTGAGAGGCATTTCACTACAAAGCATGAAAATATTAACAAAAAATTTCCACCCAATAGTGAAATCAGAAAAAATAAATTAGTAGATCTAAAAAATAATTTAAAAGGCCAGCAAATAATATTTTCAAGGCATGTAAATAAACATAAGACAGTTACTGTTGGATCTTTTCGTGTTTGTAAAATTTTGTCCATAAAGAAAAGACCATTTGAAGGTGGGGAATATATAAAAGAAGTGTTTTTATATGCTGCTGACGCCTTATTTGACGATTTTAAAAATAAAAATGAAATAATTTCCACAATTAATTCGATGCAATTATCAGCTAGAACTGTTAGCCGTAGGGTTGACTTAATGGCGAATGATGCAATGGAACAATTAAAAAGCGATATTGAAATTTGCTGATATTTTTCAATGCAGTTGGACGAATCAACTGATGTAGTTGATAATGCTCAGCTAGCCATTTTTGTACGTATGGTTTTTGATGATTTCAATGTGAAGGAAGAACTGTTAAAAATATTAACACTTAAAGGTCATACAAAAGGAGCAAATATTTATAATGTTGTTAAATCATTTTTAATTGAAAAAAAAATATCTTTACAAAAATTGGTTAGTATCACCACTGATGGAGCTCCAGCATTTACTGGTGTTAATAATGGCTTTATAGCTCTTTGTAAAAAAGACACTGATTTCCCTAATTTTATTAATTATCACTGTATAATTCACCAACAAGCACTTTGTGGTAAGTTTTTAAATATTAATTCAGTTATGAAACTCGTGGTAAAAATCATTAATTCTATTCGGGCACGAGCATTGCAGAGGCGTTTATTCAAGGAATTAATAACAGAACTTGAGTGCCAATATGGTGATTTACTGTTGTATACAGAGGTACGATGGTTAAGTAAAGGTAAAGTTTAGCAGCGTTTTATTGAATTGTTACCACAAATAATAGCTTTTTTGGATGAAAATAACCAAACTTATGAAGAATTAAGTGATATTATCCTTTTATTGATACCGATTTAGGTGTTATTTCAGAAAAAATAAATAATCTATTTAACTATGATACTACTGAAATCGAAGTAGAGATGATATCGCTGCAGAATAATATAGAATTGAATTGTGAATTTTCAAGAGATAAGGAAAATTTTTGGCGATGTGTTGCTGCAACTCAGTATCCAGTGTTGAAAAACGTGGCTTTAAAAATAATGTGCTTATTTGGGTCAACATATTTATGTGAATCTACGTTTTCAAATATGAAATATATTAAGAATAAATACAGGTCAAGGCTTACTGACTATAACCTTGATAATTGTTTAAGAATGGCCACTAAAAATTATTCACCCAATCTGGAAAAATTATCAGATGAAATACAGTACCATCCTTCAAATTAAAAATCATCAATGTTTTTAATTTTTTTTTTTACAATTATGAATAAATGTGCATTTGAATTTATAAAGTTTGTTTTTTTAATCATTAAAAATAAAAAAAATTTAATAGTCGATCGTAAGATTAATAATTTTATCTGTGGTGATCTTACTACTGGAAAGTTTGCCGACCACTGGTTTAGAGAATCATTTTTATTCAAATTAAATATTGTCATTTATTTTGCATAACTTCAAATCTTATCTTAAAAGTATGCAATATTTTACATAACTTTAAATCTCATCCTAAAAGTATGCAATATATCCCTTTCATATACCATAACCAGACAGGTTACGTCATCTTTTTACCCAAATTAACAAAAATCCAAGATGGCGGAAAAAATTTGAATTTTGTATGGAAAAAGTGTGTTAGAACCGGCATAGCTTATCTACTTAGAGCAACATATTTCATGGCTTAAGCATAAAGGTACTGTGGGTGCGGACAAAGTTCGAAGTCTTTATGTGATTTTTTTACAGCAAAATTTTCAGCACTTGACAAAAAAGTATCAGCCGTTAAAGGCACCTTAGCCTTCCATACTTTAAAACATGGATACAGTTTTAACTCTACAGTCTGGACAAACGAACTGCTTACAAAAATGTTTCACGACTCACAAGTTGCAAAACGAATTTCCTGCGGAAAAACGAAAACAACATGCATTTCTAACAGCGTTATTGCTCAATATTCTATAGAAAATATTATACAATCATTGGTAAATGTTTCTTTTATACTAGTTTCAACCGACGGTAGCAACCATGGCGCAACTAAAATGTTCCCAATTGTTATTCAGTATTTTTAAATACAATATGGTGTAGTAACGAAAATAATAGATTTAGAATCTTTACCTAATGAAACAGCCGAAACAATTGTGAATATTAATTGAAATGCTTAAAAAAATACAATATTTTAAACAAATGTGTAGCTTTTTCTGCAACACCAATTTTGGAGGAATTAATAGATCTGGAGGAGTTCGACTCGGTATGCGAATAAGAAAGGACCTCTATTCCTGTATCTAAAATCTAAATAAAAATTATATTTTAAAAATTTTCAAAAACTATATATGAAAAATAATAAAAAAAAAATATTAAAATTTATTAAAAAACAATACGAAAACAAAAAAAAAAATTTAAATAATTTGTAATCAGTTCACTTCTTAATTAGATTCCCTAAAAGGGATCTTAATTATGAAAGCAAATGTGTTAAATAAAAATAATTTAAGCACAAATAAGTTAAAAGAATCTATAAACGTTAAAGTTAATGAAATAATAAATAAATTGATACAGAAAATGAAAAAAGAAAAGCGCGAAAAAACAAACCGCGAATTAAAATTAATAATTGCAAAATTGAGAACTGAATTAAAACGGCTAAAACAAAAAAATAATGCTGATGAAGAAACGAGCACCAATCAAAATCAATTTGAGCTATTGACGGATATAGCTGATGATACTGACAGTAGTAGTGATGAATCAAATAATAAAGATGCTAATGACGATGAGGAGAATGTCATAAAACTCACAAAAGTTAATGCTGAAATAAAAAATAATATAGAAAAAAAAAATGGAGAAAATATAAATAAAAATAATTCTAAAAATAATATGTATAGAAATTATTGAAAATTCCAAATGCCGCCAATTAGCGTGTTCAAAACAGATTCCAACATATTAAAAAACACCATCAAAAATAACCTAAAAATAATTAATTTTCTCGTCAAAGATATAAATGAAATGCACATTGTTTTCTATACAAACTGTTTAAACGACTATTCCCGTATTTGCGAGATGCTAAAAAAAACAAATACTAATTATTACACATATACACCCAAAAGTGAAAAAAAATTACCTTGGTAATGAAAGGGCTAAACAGTAAATACACTTGCGAAGAAATACTAGATTGTCTAAAAATGAATGAAAACGAAAATATTCAATTTGAAAAGGTAACACGACTCACCACAAAATACTCACTAAACAACAACATAACATTACCTCACTTCATTGTACAAGCTAAACCAAATAGCTCTGCAAATGAAATAATGAAAATTAGAGCACTGGATCACCATATAATTAAATGGGAAAATTTACACAAAACACAAGAACTCCAATGCACTAGATGCCAACGTTTTTCACACTCGGCAGCAAATTGTAACATGTTAAATGTGGAAAAAACCATACTCCTGGTGAATGTGAAATTAAGAAGGAAGATCCTAAAGAACGGCTGTTTTGTATACTGTGCAAAACCAATGGACATCCAGCATCTTTCAAAGGCTGCCAAGAGCATCAACAAAGAATTTAAAAACGAGAAGAGCTTCAAAAACAACTAAAAGAAAAAATAGCAGATAAACATATACCTTCCATTAAAGTAAATCCAAATATGACGTACTCTAATGTAGTAAGAAATTTAAATAAAAATAATAATACTAACCTCAATAATAATAATAATAATAATACTAACCTCAATGAAATTCAAAATAATACTAGCCAAATCAATACTAACCAAAATACAATTTTAGAAGAGATAAGAAATAGTATTAAAAATTTAGAAAAAAAATTAAACGATAAAATAGATCATACATATTTATGAAATATTAAATATACATCACACACAATAATTCATAATTACTCACTCCAACAACAATTACATTGGAATCCACTTAAGAACACTCCTGTTTAAGTGCAAAATCCGTTTCTCATCACATAACAAAACGCACTAATTTTTTTTTTGATTTTTTCATACAATTATTGTTGTTTAAGTGCAAAATGTTTAAGTACACAAAACGTTTAACAAAACACACTGTACTATCAAATTAAATAAAGTTTCATGTATTTCCCGTCTTTTAAGTGCATGAAGCGCATTTTAATATTATGTGGTAAATATATGTATTATTCAAACATTTTTAGTTTTTAATCAAAATTTGAAGGC
This sequence comes from Dolichopus griseipennis, assembly GCA_963082915.1. Lineage (NCBI taxonomy): Eukaryota > Metazoa > Arthropoda > Insecta > Diptera > Dolichopodidae > Dolichopus > Dolichopus griseipennis. The sequence continues at coordinate 6,343,698 of OY720441.1, forward strand.
TTACATTTTTCGGCCCGACAAATTTTGGGTTTTCAACGACAAATTATGTATGCACACAGATAAAAAAAAAAAAAACTAACTGCAGTTTGTGTAATTGAACAACACAAACAACAACGACAAAATGTTTAGTATAGCGACCAAAAGTGTAAATGGGCAGCAAAATATATATTTTAACGATAGTTTAAATGAACGGTTATAATATAAATAGTGGTTTTATAATATTGTATTATGTGTTAAAACTGTATTAGAGCATCAATTATATTTTTAGCTGTATGTAGATTTTGTTAGTCAGGTAAATACTTACATATACTAATATTAAATATACTAATTTACGTTAATATACTACATAAAATTTGCACTATTTACCCTTGTTCTTGTAGTATAATGGAAGAAGGAATAATATTTCTTGAAGACTATGAAGATACAGATAAAGAAAATTCAGAAAGAAAACTCGAGGAAAAGCGCGCACCTGGATACAATTAAAACATTTTAAAGAAGCGTCAGAGGCTGAATTTTACATTAAAAAAGAACTGATATGGAAGAAAACTTCTAGAAAACACACCTTAGATGGCGAAAGGGTTGAATATAGATGTAAACATGGAGAATACAGAAAAAATGATAATTGCATAATTTTTATTACTGAATTGTTTAAAAATAGTATCCAGAAACCAAATGCAATTATAGCTGCATTTAGAAGAAAAAATATACCAGAACCACCAAAATCGCAAATTGCAAATTTTTTACGAAGATTACGAACTACAACATACGGACGTACTATGATTATGGATTATGAGTTAATTAATTGATGTACGGAAAGAAAAATTCCAGAAGATTTGGATAGTTTATTTGTCTTGAATTTTAAAATTGACTGTATCTCAGTAGATATACTATGCCGATTCTAGCATCTAAATTTTTTCCGCCATCTTGGATTTTGTTAATTTGGGTAAAGTGATGACGTCACTCGTCTGATTCAAGTGATTTTTTAATGCTAGTATGAATGACATCACAAATTAATATGATGATAATTAACTGAGAATATTTTTTTTTTGTAAATAAAAAAATGAAAAATGAATGAAGGGAATTCGAACCTGAGACTTTGTTTGAATAAATTTTGTGGGTGACGTGTCTAACCGCTAGGCTATCGAGGCAATATAATTTATTGTGTTAAATTGATTATATAAAGTTAGTGAAAACATGGGAAAAAAAAAACAAAAAAATTTTAGTATTGCGGTGGGGTATTATGAAATTGAAATAGGAGTGGGGGGGTGGTATAATGAAGTTGATGTTTGCAGTAATTGAGATGAACAATGGGGGTGTTGAGTGGAAGTTGTGGATATTATAATTAACATTAATTGAGTCTGTGTGTATGTGTGTGTATGTGTATATGTCTGTTTATATGAAAGTTTCGAAATATGGAATTTAATTATAATATGATGTATACAAGCTATGAGTCCATGAATGGGTTATTATGTTAATGTGTAGGGTTTTTAAAAAAAAAAAATAAAAAAACATGCATAATTAACTATTATGTAATATCGTCGCCTCAAAGTTATACTGACGTACATGACAAATCAAAAAAAAAAAACTTAAGAATGACGTTCTGCTAAGTTAATGTAGCTCTTTCATTTGATGTATGCCTCACATCTCTAGGTATGTTAGTTTTCGAGATATTAAGTGGTTATTTTGTCGTATACACCATAAAAGCATAAACTTTTAGCGTTATAATGCCGCATAAACCAAATTTTGGGATATACGTTAAAAATTCCAAGTAAAAACGACAAAAAAAATTGCAAGAATTATTTTGCCGTACGTTTAAACAGCAAAATGCTAATATTCTTTTGTAGTTTATTTATACGTATTTGTGTGTATGTTTTGAAGTTTATTTATTATCTATACGTGTCACAATTAATAAAATAACCCATTCGTAGTTGTATTGTTGTTGTATTGAATTGATACAACAACAATAGTTACATGTCATATACATCATGTATATGAATACATCATTAATAATTGAATACAACTTTAATTAATTAAGTTGTATTGCATTAAAGACAATTACAATTTTGTATAAATGAAATAAATAACACTGGCGCAGTCGAAATAATTTTTATTTAATCAGTTTATATTGTGATATAATATGAAGAAAGACGTCTTACTATGTCGTCCCCTGCGCCAATTTTACCGCTGGAAATTATTGAGTAATTTTTTAGTGTAATGTATTTTAGATCTTTGTTATTTGATTAATTTATATTGTGCACTTTTAGAATGGCCGATGATATATTAAACGAGGAGATTAGTAACGCAGGTAATTTTTATTTAAAATTAAAATAATTAGTACCTATATAAATGTGATTAAAATTTTTTTAGATTTTGACAGTGACGATGAGGTGCAAGATCCTGACTACGTTATTGATCATGAAGTTTCCGATCATACACTTCCAGGTAAAAATTTTACATTTTATTATGTACTTATAACATTATATTTAATATCTACATAATTCTAGAATTTCAAATTGGTACAACAAGTAAAAAAACAAGGAATACCTTGGTGGAAACGGCTATATTGCAGCGAAATATACCGTCTTCTTATGTGTCTTCAGGTAAAAAATATAATATTTTAAACTATGGGCATATAAACATTTTACAATAATTTATTAACATTTTAGAATCCGAATTTGGTACACCAAAATTAACTCGTAAAAGGCAGAGTAATTCTAAAGATTGGAAACAAAATGTAAGGAAAAAATTGCGTCAACATGGTGATGCCTATATTTCAACAAAAAATAAACTTATGTCTGCAAAAAAATTAAAAAAACCATGTGAATCAACTTGTTTTTACATGTGTACAAAGAACTTTAGCGAAGATGATCGAAGTAATATATTTAAAATATTTTGGAATATGGACGATAATAAGAAAAATGAATTTTATAGTAAATTTGTTAAAAGAAAGAAAATAGCAAGGCGTCGGGTTAAGGATTCAGCAAAAAAAAAGAATAGTTTTTTTTATTATTTTGAAAAAAACAATAATTACCAACAGGTGTGTAAAACATTTTTCCTGAATACGTTAGATATTTCCGATAAACGTATATATTATCATTTTAAACACCTGTATGATAGTACTGTTGGAGTAGCCAAAACTTTAAAAAAGGGAAGACACACTAAACATATAACACCACAAGAAACAAATGACAAAATTAAAAATTTCATTAAAAGTTTTCCCACAATCGACTCACACTACTGCCGTTCAACTTCTTCAAGAAAATACTTAGAACAAGGACTTTCTATTTCAAAAATGTTTAATTTATATCAAGAAAAATACCCAGACGATACAACAAAGTTTTGTATATTTTCAAAGATTTTCAATAACAGTTTCAACTTGTCTTTTTTCAAACCGAAAAAAGATCAGTGTGATCGGTGTCTTTTATACAGAAATCGTAAAGAAAACATAAGCCAGGCTGAACAAAAAATTTATGACACTCATAAGAATGAAAATCGTTTGTTAAAGTGCGAAAGAGACTTAGACAGAAATAATATGAATAATTCTACTTTAATAATATGTTTTGATATGCAAAGTGTATTTTCTTTGCCCAAAGGTTTTGGTTCAAGTTTTTATTATAAAAGAAAACTAAATGTTTTCAACCTAACCGTTACAGTTTGTATGAAAGAAAAACCTAATTTAACATATTGCGCTATTTGGAACGAGGCACACAGTGGAAGATCAGGAAATGACATAGCAAGCGCACTGATTAAAGTTTTAAATAAAATTTTAAAGGATTTCGATCACACTGAGCATATTGTGCTGTGGAGTGATTCCTGTGTGCCACAAAATAGGAATCAAATTATGTCGACTGCCTTATTGCAGTTTATGTTCGAAAATAAGAACATTAAAAATATTATTCAAAAATTTTCAGAGCCTGGACATTCTCAAATACAAGAAATTGATGCGGTTCACAGTTCAATAGATAGGCACTTAAAAAATAAAGAAATACATAGCCAGGTAGATTTAATAAGGAAAATAAAACAGATCAATTATAGTAAAGTTAAACTGGTTGTACTTCAAATGATGAAAACCGATTTTAAAATGTTTTCATCAAAAGCTGCATCTTTTGATTTTCAAAATATTCCGTTTAAAAAAATTAAAATTCTTTTATACTCAACGGAAGATTTGTTTTGTCTTAAATTTAAAACCAGTGTAGCAGATATATATTTTAAAATTTCTTCAATAAGTAAAAAAACAAGAAAATCAAATCTTCCAACGCCTACAAATATTTTCGAAAGACACTTAACTGTTCTAGGAAGTAAAAAGTTGCAAAAAGATAAAATCAGTGATATTAAAAGCCTTTTTAAATACTTACCTCCGACCGATGTGCAATATTATAATTGCTTGTTTTAAATTAATTAAAGACTTACTTAATATTTATTTTATTTTTTTATTTAAAAATGAAGATATTTTTGTTTTAATTTTTTTTATTTAGTATTTTAATGTATGTTTTGTTTATTAATAATGAAAATGTTATTTTATTTTTTCAATTAAATATGAAGATCATTTTGCTTTAGTTTTTTTTATGAAGTATTTAATAAAAAAAAAAAATGAATTTTTTGCTTAAAATGAAAATTTTTTTTTCTTTATTCTATTATTTTATTAAAAGTTTTATTATTTTGCCGTATGTATGTCATTTTATATGATTATACTTTAGCATAACCAAAAATTTTTATTGAAACTTATTCTGACGTATATACAAATTATTTTGCCGTACGTGTTTGAAAATATAAAAGAATGTTGGAAATGGCGTATACGGCAAAATGATTTTGGACAAAATGTCCAATAATTCCGAGATGCTTCATTGAAATGCTTTGGTTTTAGTATTGCAAGAAAGCTAACATATCTACCAACCTATTACAAAAAAAAAAAAACTCAAGTTTTCGACTAATTTACAAATTATTTTAATTCAAACTTCAATTGCAATTTTCCAAATTCGAAATTTCTGGATGTGCGGCACAATAACTTTAAGGCGACGATATATAGTTTTATAAATAATGATTTTTCAGTGTAAATCGAAATTGTTGTTGTTGTTTATAAAAATATATATAATAAGATCCTCTATAAAGATATAATTATATATAGAATATGGATCAGTTATGGATGATCTAGTTTTTTTTCAGCGTTTGCTAAATAGTTATATTTCAATATGCAATTTATGCTTTATATGAAAAAATATGAACATTTATTGTAGATATCGTTTTCTTAAAAACATATAAAAATATTTTTTGCGTTAAAATAATTAAAAAACGAGGAAGATTATAGTTGCCCTTGTCAACTTTTAGATACCCGTGCTTACCCACTAACCGTTATTTATTTTCCACATGCTATTATAAATATTACAAAAATAATATAAGAAAGTAAAATAGTTAAAAAAAAATTTAGCTTATTATCCCATAATTTTTGCTTAAAAAAAATTAAATAAAAAAAAAAAAATATTAAATTTTTAATTCATTATACCATAATTTTTGCTTAGAAACAAAAAAAAAAAAACCATAAAAAAAAATAACCATAAAAAAAAAATAGCCCACCCCAAAAGTTGGCCCGAGCGATGTCCAACTTTGCCAACTAACTTGCCCTATTACTTTACCTGCCCAGTTTTAATTTTAACCTCGTAGCTTCATTAGATTCACAGTTATCGAATTGACAACTTTGTATGGCAGCTGCCCGAAAATGGGGTCGCAACATTTTGAAACTCCATATTAGTGCTCGATTCATTATATAACTAACAGTATGTAATTTTCATCCTCGTAGTATACTCAGTTTCCAAGAAATTCATATTGGTGCAAAGAAGTTGTATGGCAGCCCCCCGCAAATGAAGCCGTAAAATTTTGAAACTTCATATAAGTGCTTGATTCATTATAAAACTAACCGTGTGTAATTTTCGTCTTTCTAGTATAATTACTTTTGAAGAAATTTATATTGGTTTAAATAAGTTGTGTGACAGCTCCCCGAAACCTTGGTCTGGTCTTAACCAAAAAGAATAGGGAACCTTAAAAATGTCCAAAAAATGTTTTGTGTGAATTTCAAAACTCTAGTTCTAATTTTTTAATTCTATCTCTTTTAATTAATTTTTAATTCACGAATATATTAAACCTAAGCAAGTAAGCATCATATAATCATATTGATAAAATGATTCATTCAAAATATTACACATATACATATTATATGAATATACATATATATAAATTATTTATGAAGCCATTTACTTAAAAAAAATCTTTGTCTTCTTTTTTGCTTATCTTAAATAAACTACGCATCATTTAAATTATATGAAATTCTAACTCGAAATCGTACAAAAAAAAATACAAAAAAAAAAATAAACAAAAAAAAAACAACAAACAAAAACAAACAAAATTCATATAATTTCATGTTACAAGGTGCATAGCTATATTTCAGATTTTTGTATGAAAATATTGGAGTTAAAAAAGTTAGCTGTTCGAGAGCTACCCGAAGTTTTGGTCCGATCTTAACCAAAAAAAATAGGGAACCTAGAAATTGATTGAAAAATATTTTGTGAAAATTTCAAAACTGTAGCTCTTTTAGTTTTTGAGTTATCGTGCTGACACACAGACGGACGGACGGACGGACGGACGGACGGACGGACGGACGGACAGACACACATAGCTAGATCGACTAATTTTTCGATTCTGAGCCGATACGTACCCTTGACACTATATCTAGCTCGTCTAGATCGATGCGTTACAAACGGAGGAGCAAATCTAATATACCCGATGTCATATATATATGCACGGGTATAAAGATAAGACCAGTAGAATTTCATGTAAAATATTAGAATTATATTTTCAAATAGGTCTTTAAAAAATTTAAATGAGGCGCATGTTTGATTAGATGCTGCTCCAATAACCGGAAATATAATTCTAATATTTTATATCAAAATATGGTTGTTTGGATATCATTCGCAAAACAATAAAATTTTGGTTGAAAAAGATAAACCCCTCAGCAGACCTCAAAAATTATGTATAGAAATGAAATTTTCTATGGTAAACATATCAACATTTTTAGCACATTTTCAAAAATTTTATAAAAATATCCCCATATAGTTTGACTATGTCCGTATGTCCATCCGTCCATCCGTCTATCTGTCTATTTGCATGCAAAAACTTTTACATTATTCGAAATAGTGAGAAGAAATTTTAACTGTGCGTAAGTATTATAGTATCCTCACCTGTTGCGGGGTGAGAACTGCTTTCTTAAATAAATTTAATAGAAATCGCAATTTAGTTCATTCATCCTAATAAAAAGTTTTGCGGAAAGGGGGAGGGGGTAGTGAGGATTAAACCCTTGAGAAATTAAACATTCTCACCCATAGGGCGGGTATTAGAACTTAAAAATTTAAAAAATTACGGTTTTTATAAGTATATAGTAACTCACCCACCTACATATATATATATCCCATAAAATAAATATTAGCATTAATGCTTCAAAATTATATTCAAACAAAATATCCAACATGAAATACTATATTATTTTAAAAATGTGCTTTTTTAAAAACCAATAGTTTTTTCAACGCTTGTTAAATAGTTGTGTTTTTGATATGAAATTTATGTTTTATATGAGAAAAATATGAATATTTATTGTAGATAGCATTTTCTTAAAAACATATTAAAATAACTAAAAAGATAACACCAATAGAATTTCATATAAAATATTAGAATTATATTTTCGAATAACCCATTTAAAAGTATGAATGAAACATATGTTTGATTATATTCCACTTTTAATAGCCGGAAATATAATTCTATAGATTTAATATGAAAATATGGCTGGTTAGATAAGAAATTTATGTATCTAAACATAATAATTTTCAATTATAATTTTTAGTAATTATTAAATCGGAGAAGTTTAAAGTTAAATAATATTATATTACAATATTAATCGATATATTAAAAAAAATTAGTTCTTTTTAAATCCACATAGATATTTAATGATATATCATTATTATATGTATATATATATATATATATATATATATATGTATAAAATAATAAATAATTATAAAGTGGATATATCCATTTTAATTTACAGTCGAGTAATCAACGGTTTAGTGAATATTATGATAAAAGAAACTGAAGCCTAGTTTAAAATAAACTTGGCGAAGAATGCTCTATACCCCTTAAAGGAGTAGAAAATGAGTAAAAAAAATAAAAAAAAAATAAAAAAAATAAAAATACCTATTTTAATTAAAATAATTGTAAAAATAAAAAATGTTGTATGTTAGTTTGCTTGTGTGTGTGTCTGTGTTTTTTTTTTTTGCTATGAATGTTACTAAATAATTCATGTGTTTTTTGGCTATTTAATTTATTATAATATTATTCAATATAAAAAAAATAATTCTTTTTAAATTCACATAAATATTTAATGAAATAATATTATTATATTGTGTATATATATATATATATGTGTAAAATAGTAAATAATTATAAAGTGGATATATCCATTTTAATTTACAGTCGAGTAATCAACGGTTTAGTGAATATTATGATTAAAGAAACTGAAGCCTAGTTTAAAATAAACTTGGCGAAGAATGCTCTATACCCCTTAAAGGAGTAGAAAATGAATAAAAAAAATAAAAAAAAAATAAAAAAAATAAAAATACCTATTTTAATTAAAATAATTGTAAAAATAAAAAATGTTGTATGTTAGTTTGCTTGTGTGTGTGTCGGTGTTTTTTTTTTTTGCTATGAATGTTACTATATAATTCAAGTGTTTTTTGGCTATTTAATTTATTATAATATTATTCAATATAAAAAAAATAATTCTTTTTAAATTCACATAAATATTTAATGAAATAATATTATTATATGTGTATATATATATATATCAGGGACGAATCGTCATGTATTGATTAGATTGAGTGCTTCTCCAAGTAAAAAATCCAAAAAAATCGTCAATAGCAATTTTTATTTTCCTAAGTTTCTAATATCTAAACTATTCTATTTGATCAAGTAGCCATAAAGAATAGAACAAAAAATCCAGCTAAAAATTCAATACATATGATTTTGATTTAATATACATTATACAGGCATACAATAAATAATCTATCAGGGCTGCCGTTTGACTCCGATCGGAGTATTTGTACTCCTATTTTGTTCCCCGTACTACTGTACTCCTCCTTTGTTTTATGTACTCCTTTTTTCAAAATAACATAAATCTTATTATTTCGACTTGTCATATTTTTTTTCCGTTTATTTTTTTATGTGACGAAAAAAAAATTTTAAATTTCAAAAAAAAATTTTTTTTTTTCAAAAATATTTTACAAATCACAATGTCTCATACCATTCGGGTAGCGTTTTTTACATGATCTGCAATTGTGTTAATCTGGCACTACTTTTTTATATTAAAGTCAAACTTCAATCAAATATTTTGACAAAAACAGATGTCATATCGAAAGTGAAAATTCAAATTGAAATAAAATTTTATAAACCGATTTCATTTTTGTAGGTTAGGTATACAGCAATATAATGGACAGGTAAATATTCTTGTAATACTCGAAAAAATTTTGCATTAACTACGACTAAATATTACTATTAACTTTAAAAAAATTTATACATTGTAGATTTGTTACAAAGCGTTCCCGGGTTGCAGATAATGACCAAAATGAAACCTCAACTACTAATGATGAAGTTGAATTATCAGATACTTCTGAATCTGAGGAGAATGAAATTGATGACAAAAATAATAATAGAAAAAAATCAAGTAAAAAATACTACTATCAAAAACGATTTCAACTATTCAAACAAAGTTGGACTAATAAATATAATTGGATTGTGGAACAAAATAAAAAGGCATATTGTAATGTGTGCAATAAATCTTTGTCGTGCAACATATCACACATTGAACGTCATAACAACTCTATTCAACATACACACATGGCAGAATCATTAAAAAATCAGGTAAAATTACCAGTTTGTGTCAATCACGATGAAAATGTTGGAAAGAAAAATCAAATAAAAATTGCTGAATTAAGGGTATTTATGTTTGTAGTGCAACATAATTTACCATTTGTGATTGTACCAATGCTGTTCGAATTAATAAAGAAAGTTGCTGTCGATTCTTCTATAGCGAAAGAGCTCCATTCAGGGAGAACAAAAGCTACCGACACAGTGAAAATAATCTCAGATAGTTATTTAAAAGTAATATCTGAAATTTTAAAAGTACAAAAATTTTCACTTATCGTGGATGAAACCACGGATATATCAACCACAAAAAGTTTGGCTCTAGTTGTTAGATATTTTGATACTAAATTAAAAAAGGTTAGAGATAGATTTCTTTCTTTACTAACACTAGAACAAAGCGACGCAAAATCTATTTATTCTGCTATTGTAAATTTTTTTAAAAAACTTGATATCCCAGTAGAAAATATGATTGGGTTTGCTGCTGATAATGCAGCTGTAATGATGGGGGATAAAAATGGGTTAAAGAGTTTGTTTAAAGAAAAAAATAAGAACCTATATGTCTTAGGATGTTCATGTCATTCTCTGCACCTTTGTGCTTCCGCAGCTGCAAAACATATTCCCAATAAAATTGAAGACATGGTATGTAACATATATTCTTTTTTTGCACACAGTTCAAAACGTCAAACACAGTTCGTTGAATTTCAAAAATATTTTGATATTAAAATACATAAAATTTTAAGACTCGCAAAGACGAGGTGGCTATCAATGGAAGCAGTTGTTTCAAGAATTCTTGAGCAGTGGGTTCCTCTCAAACATTTTATGATGGCTGAAGAATTTGATCATAATAAACACATTGCTATTAAAATAAACACAGATATGAATGACCAGAATAAAATATATTTTCATTTTCTCTCTTACACTTTGAAAATTATTAATCAAATGAACTTACAATTTCAATCAGAATCACCTCAAACACATATCTTACTTCTAACAATAACAGCCGGTTTTAAACATATAGTGTCAAATTTTATTAAAGAAGAATTCCTCAACAATAAAATACATGAGATTTTCGGAAATACTATTTATCATAAAAATACTGATGAAATATATTTAGGAGCCAAGGCTGAACTTTTTATTAAAAACTCAAATATTTGTGAAGCTGATATATACGACATTAAAAAAAATTGTTTAAGTTATTATATAGAATTATGTAATCAATTATGTTCACGTTTTGATTTTAATGATCAAGTGCTGATTGGTATGCAAGGATTAAATCCCAATAATTTATCACCAAATATAGTTGATCTTATCTCTTCATTTCCAAATCTTGTTGAAGAACAAGATATTGACGATATTGATATCGAATGGAGAAATATTATTCAATATGGCCAAAAAATAATATCAGATGAATGTAAAGGGGACATTGAAGTTTTTTGGTCAAAAATTTTTCAATTACAAAATGGTTTGGGCGAAAAATTATGTCCTAAATTAGAAAAATTTTTGCAGAGTATTTTGAGCTTCCCACACAGCTCGGCAGCAGCTGAACGAGTTTTTTCTAATTTAAATATAATAAAAACCAAATTGAGGAATTCCCTTTCTATAAGTACAGTAAGTGCAATTCTAAATTCGAAAGAGCTTATTAGTGATAGCGAAGCGTATGACTGGGAACCTAGTCGAGAATTACTTCAAATGTATTACAAAAAATATTAATTTTTTTTATTTATATTATGTATTTTTAATGATTCATTTTTTAATTTTTATTTTATTTTGGGTTTTTGTTTTTGTTTTCTTTTTTTGTTTGTTACATTTTGTTAGTTTTTGTTAAAAATTATTAAGTTTGTTTTAGAACATTTTCATTAAAATATGATTTATGTTATTATATATGATTTATTATATGATATTATATATATTATATATTATATATATTATATGATTAATATTTTTTATGTAAAAATTGAATAAATTTTATTTGAGTTAATAAAAAAATTTGTTTTATAAATTTTTTAAAAATATATCGTATATTATGTATTACAACTTTTTAGGTGGTTTTCTTGTATTTTAAGGATTGTACTCCTTTTAAATGAAAAATACTCCGTTTTTAATTGAAAAAAACTACTCTTCTAAAAAATCAAACGGCAGCCTTGTAATCTATGATACGAATAAACTACACACACTTTTTCATTGTTAAGCACCATGGAAACAAGAGAAATAACAAACAAAGCAAACCACTTGAAATTATTTATTGAATATTGAGTCGCAAATATGCAATAAAACTTTCCGCGACATAACTACAATTCAAATGTAATAATAAGAAACAAATTAAAAAAACAAAATCAATTTACACAGTAAAATGTAGTACGAATAATGATTTCTTTTGATGCATTATTTGAAATATGTGATGGACATGTAGTTTTGCTTTGATATTATTTTTTCTGTACAATACAAACAAACGAACACACATAATGTTTATAAGATAATAAATAAATGTAAGAAAAATAATAGCCACAAAGAATGATTTATTTTTATCATTATTGCGGAGTTGAGGGTTTTATATTGTATTATTTTCTTTGCGATATTGAAAATTTGTGAATAATGATATGCGACGATTTTCTTTTACATGAGCTCTCTACTTTTATATATTGAATTTTTTATGATACGATTTTAGACGCACGTTTTAATTATTTTTGGAATATGTAGTTTTGAATTTGTTCACTACTGTAGAAAAATTATAGTGTTTTAGATAAATAAATAAGTCACGTTTATTTTAGGAATTATATCGTTAGTGTCAATAATTTTAAGATTTATTTTTTATTATAAAATGGAAAGCTGCAATTGCATTATTGAAAAATTAATACAACAGTCATTTTCTTCGCAAAATTTTGAGGAAAAATTAAACATTATAAAAGATGGTAGGCCAATTCCTACTCTTTTAATAACAACAAAAATACAGCGTTGTATTCGACATTTTGCCGTTAAATTTTATGAGATCTACACATGGTTAACGGGTTGTAAAGCAACTATGAAACTATATTGCTGGCCGTGCCTTTTATTTTCAAATAATAAATCTACTTGGACTGCATTGGGTTTTAACGATATGAACAATTTATCAAAAGCAGCAAAAAAACATGCAGAGTCTGGTATTATCATATAGAATTTAAAAAGTTTTTTTTTCTTTAATTTTTAAAAATTAATAGGTTGTCATTTAGCAGCAATGATTTCGTTGAAAACGTTTGGAAAAGTTCGGATCGAAAACGTTTTAGATTCAGCTCGAACATTGTCGATTGAAAAATATAACGAAAAGGTGTCTCAAAATAGAAAAATTATGAAATGTTTAATTGATGTCACTTGTCATTTAGCGTGCCAAGAACTTGCTTTTAGAGGTGATAATGAATCATCTGATTCTTTGAATAAAGGGAACTATGTGGAAACCTTAAATTTGTTAGCTTCATATAATCCTTTATTAAAAGCTCATTTGGAAAATGCGACAGTTTTTTCTGGACTTTCTGGTGCCATTCAAAATGATTTGATTTCATCTATTGCATTCGTTTTAACAGATGAAATTAAAAATGAAATTAAAAGTGCTAATTACGTTGCAATGATGCTAGATGAAACTACAGATGTTTCAAATAAGTCGCAGCTTTCAATAATGTTTCGATATGTTAATAAAAATGGTAAAGTAGTCGAGCGATTTATGGAGTTTGTTGACGTATCTTTGGGTAGATCAAGCCAATCTCTTTTTGATTTTGTCATGCCATATTTACAAAAACTTACTATATTAAGCAAATTGGTGTGTCAGAGCTATGACGGTGCTGCTGTTATGTCTGGGAATACTAATGGTTTGCAAACTAAAGTAAAGGAAGTTATTCCGAGTGCACATTATATCCACTGTTTTGCCCACAAATTAAATTTAGTATTATCACATTCTTGCTCAAAAATTAAACATTGCGCAGCATTTTTCAAAAGTTTACATAGTTTTGTTAGTTTTTTCAATCATTCATCAAAACGGCTAGCGGCGTTTAACCTTGTTGTTAAAAGAAAAATTCCAACAGCTTCTACAACACGCTGGGAATATAATGGTAGAATAGTTCAGACAATATTCCAAGTAAAAAGTTCTCTTGAAGAATTTTTTGAAGATATTATTGATGATGATGAAAATTGGGATAATGATACAGTTTTACAAGCTAAAGGACTGCTACATATTTTAAATGATAAGAAATTTTTGGTACTGTTATACTTTTTTAATGAATTTTTTCCACAAACAGATGTATTGTTCAAGATATTACAATCTAAATCGACTGATATCCAATCTTGTTTAAATAATATTAGACAGTTTAAATTAAAAATTGAACAATCTGTACAAAACTTTGAAATATTTTGGAATAATATTAAAGAAAAAGAAAATTTTGAAGGGAAAGAATTTATTCAAACTCGTGGCAATAAAAATTTAAATAGCAAAGAAGATTTTCTGATTTTACTAGTCGATATTGTGAACAACATTATTAAAGAATTGAATAATCGATTTGCTAGCCTACCATTCTTCGAATTTTTAAAATTATCTGATGTGTCACAATATAGACATTTTAATACTAATTTTCCGGATAACTTATTAAAAAATTTAGAAAAATCATATCCCAGCTTTTTCGATATTTTCTCATTAAAATCAGAGCTGAAAGTTGTTTTTTCTGATGATAATTTTACATCGAAAAAAGATATTACGAAAATTCTAGAATTTTTAATTGAAACAGATTTAACCACTTCTTTCAAAGAATTTTTTAAATTGTGCAATTTATTTCTAACCCTACCGGTAACAACAGCTTCGGTTGAAAGATCATTTTCCTGCTTAAGTAGAATAAAAACAACCTTAAGAAATAAATGTGAGCAATTTAGATTATCGAACTTAGCTCAAATTTCAATTGAAAGAGAGTTGTTGAAAAACTTGAAAAGTAGGGGTGATTTTTATGATAAAGTAATTAAAAATTTTATTTTAAAAGAACGTAGAATAGATTTAAGTTATAAAACCTAATTATATAATAAGTAATTTTTAAGTTTTTAAATATTAATTTAACTAGTACATATTTCATCTTTATTACATTTGAAGGCATTTGAAGTCAAATTATTTATTTTATTTTTATTTTGTTTTATTTTGTCAGTTTATTTCATGTTTGTTTTGTTTTTTGATTTACTTTTTTTAAAAAAATTTTTTAAAAAAAAAAATGTTAAAATAAATTTAAAAAAGATATTAAAAAAAATATGATATCTATAGAAAAAACTTAAAAAAACAAAAAAAAACGGTATTTCATTTTGTAACCCTATTAAATACTGAATTACTGAAAGTGCTTCTCCAATTGAAAATGTCACGCTCCGTCACTGATATATATATGTGTAAAATAGTAAATAATTATAAAGTGGATATATCCATTTTAATTTACAGTCGAGTAATCAACGGTTTAGTGAATATTATAATTAAAGAAACTGAAGCCTAGTTTAAAATAAACTTGGCGAAGAATGCTCTATACCCCTTAAAGGAGTAGAAAATGAATAAAAAAAATAAAAAAAAAATAAAAAAAATAAAAATACCTATTTTAATTAAAATAATTGTAAAAATAAAAAATGTTGTATGTTAGTTTGCTTGTGTGTGTGTCTGTGTTTTTTTTTTTTGCTATGAATGTTACTATATAATTCATGTGTTTTTTGGCTATTTAATTTATTATAATATTATTCAATATAAAAAAAATAATTCTTTTTAAATTCACATAAATATTTAATAGAATAATATTATTATATGTGTATATATATATATATATGAGTAGTAATGCTAGACCATTCCTAGACCACACCATTCCTAGACCAGGAAAAACAAAAAATATTAAAAACAAAAAAAAATCAAAAACAAAAACACATTATTCAATTCACATTAGAAAATTCACATTATACTGTAGAACTGATAAGAGAGAATTATAAAAAAATCAAAAACAAAAAAAAATCAAAAATAGTCTACATAAGAATTTAATTTAAAAAATCAAAAACAAAAAAATTAAAAACAAAAAATATTAAAAACAAAAAATATTAAAAACAAAAAAAATCAAAAACAAAAAAAATTAAAAACAAAAAATTACTATAAGAAAGACTCATATAAAATATTATTATTATGAACAAATGTTATTGAAGAGTTTTTAATGTAAGAAATAAATAAAAAAGTTAAAGTGACGTCAGGGGGAATTTCTGATAAGAACAAGAGTTTGATAATGAGTAAGAAAGTCTCATAGCATATATATATATATATATATATACTATAAAGAAAATCTAATTGGAGAGCTTTTAATATAAAAACAATATCTTATCTGAGGTAAATAATATTTTCAAATAGAAAGTATATGGTGTATGGCTATTTTATAATATATAAATACATTTTAAATTAATATGATAAATTTAGGTACCATAAAACCGCAAACATCCTAGATTTGGTTGTTTAAGAATTTTGTTAAAAGTTTATCAGTACTTGCAGAGCCAAAAATATTTTCAAATTAAAAGTATATGGTGTATGGCTATTTCATAATATATAAAGGCATTTTAAATTAATATGATAAATTTAGGTACCATAAAACTGCAAACATCCTAGTTTTGTGCGTTTAAGAATTTAGATAAAGTTTATCAGTACTTCCAGACTCAATCTTTGTTTAATTAAAACTACCTACGCAATTGAAAATTCAAATAAAAAGGGTGCAATTTGAAATTTATTATTCAGTTTTCCAACATTTCTCGTAAGGTTTAATTTAAAAATAATAAAAAATAACATGGAGCATCATCGGACTCATCATCAACCAGTTGAAATTATAGAGGACATAATTCTGGAACCGATGTCTCCGAGTGAATTAGATTATGCTTTACCAAGTACGAGCAGAGGTCGCAACAACAACAACAACAAAAGCAGGCAGATTAATAGAGGATATAAAAGAAAGGCTGAAGATAGCGTAGATATGGATATTTTAGATGGATTTAATGAAAAAGTCATCAAGCACAATATCCTCAAGAAGCCCTTAAAAGTAACAGAGATAATATTAGGACAATATTATCATATTTCAAAAATTCATAAGAAAAAGACGGTGTATGGTGAAAGAATAATGTTGGAGTTCCAGAACACCGTCTTCTTCATGCCGGAATACATGATAAATTTTTTAACAGAAAGCAAATGGAAAAATTAAATCAACAAGGTGATATTTTCATGATTTGCCATCAAAAAGGCAAATATCAAATAGTGCGAGATGAGGTTCAATCCCAAGAAAAATTAGCACTTAACCAATAAAAAATTAATTATAATAATAATAATGATAAAAAAAAAAAAAAAAAAAAAAAAAAAAAAAATTAGTTATTATTTAAAATTTTTTTTTCATTTTCAGATATTTTAATTTGAAATAATAGAATCTGCATAAGAGAATGACTAGTAAAAACAAAAAAAAAACAAAAAATCTATCAATTTATTTATTTTTTATCTTATTTATCTCAAAGTTTTAGATAATTTAAATGTGTAACCACAAATTATATTTTTCAAGCTTTTTAAAAATTAAAGCAAAATAATTGAAATTTAATTAGTTCTAATAAACTTGTTCACAGTTAAATACGTACTTAGTAAAATAAAATATGAGTGACATAGCAAAAATTATTTTAAGAAAGCATATACGGCTTTCTTTTAAAAATGAAGAAAACGTGAGTGAAGATAATTCAAAGAAACATATACTAGAGATATTAAAAGATCTATTATATTTGAATAAAGTATTAGATGAAAATAAAACATTAAATAATGGAACTAAATTATGCATAAGTACAGTGATTTCCCATTTGGAATCACTTAAATGTAAAATAAAATATCAATTACAAAAAAAAGAAAATAGTGAATTAGAATGGAAAAACCTAGCATCAGCATTCCAAAACAGAATACAAACTGGTGTAATAACAAATATTGATGATATAGATCCAAAAATATTTCTTAATAAGTGTAAAAGAATAATAATAAATAAAATAAATGAACTATTATTAACATATAATGCATTAAAAGTGCATTTGACATTTTGTGGTGAATTTATATTACCAAATTTTAATGATAATAAGGAAAGTGTTTACGATTTAAAATATTTAACCACAGAAAATTCGGTTGTGTTTAAAGGAGAAAGTGATAATTGGTGTGAAAAAATAATTAATGAACTTTTAACCAAATTTGAAGATTTTCAAGAAAAAGGAAGTGGTTGGGCCTTGTCATCTATAATAAATTTAACAATTAATATAAATTCATATAATCCATTTGTGTCAGGTTCATCATATATAGAGTTACCTGAATCTATTAAAAACAAAAAAGCATGTATTAATATAAAAAATAAAGACAATGCATGTTTCGCTTGGAGCATAATGGCTGCTCTAAATCCAACTACTAATCATTCTGATCGTGTTTCCAGCTATCAAAATTATGAACATGTATTAAATTTTAATGGAATTAGTTTTCCAGTTTTAATTAGTGATATTCCAAAATTTGAAAAATTAAATCAAATTTCAGTAAACGTTTTCGGATTAGAACTTGTTAAAAATAATGAATTTAAAGTAATACCTTTTTATCATACAAAAGAAAAAAAACAACAACATCATGCTAATCTTTTATTAATACAAAATTTGTATGAAAAAAGGGAAAAAATTAATATGTATTGTGAAAATAATAATAATAAAAACATTAAATATCATTATGTGTTAATTAAAAATCTATCAAAATTGCTTTCATATGATATTAATAAAGAAGGACATAAAAAATATTTTTGTGATAGATGTTTAAACTATTTTTCAACAATAGAAAAATTAAATAATCACGCTTTTTACTGTAATAAAATTAACAAATCTGCAATTACATTGCCAGATCAAAAAAATAATATTTTAAAATTTAAAAACTTTAAAAATAAAATTATGATACCATGTATTATATATGCAGATATTGAATGCATTTTAAAGAAAACAAATAATAATAATAATAATAATAGTTTTCAAGACCATGAACCGGCCTCTATTGGATATTATATAAAATCAAATTATATAAAAAACACAACATATCGTTTTTCACGAGGTGTAAATTGTATTGAGTGGTTTTTAAATGATCTTAAGGAAATTGCTTGTTTATTGGAAACAGATCTAAAATCACCAAGATCAATGAAAACTTTAACAGCAGAACAGCGCAATCAATTTGAAAAAGCTGAAACTTGTTTCATTTGCGAGGAGCCCTTTACAGAAGATAATATTAAATGTAGAGATCATGATCATTTAAATGGCGAGTATCGCGGAGCTGCACATAGTTATTGTAATATAAATTATAAGAATTCATTTGATATTCCTGTAATATTTCATAATCTAAGTGGTTATGATTCTCATTTTATTATAAAAGAATTAAATTCCATTATAACAGGTAAAATAGATTTACTTCCTATAAATAAGGAAAAATATATTAGTTTCACAAAATACATTGAAAATAGCAATATAAAATTTAGGTTTATAGATTCATTCAAATTTCTCAAAAGTTCATTCGAAGATTTATCAAAAATTAATTCTTGATTTTTTAATTTTATTTTTTATATTTAAAATGTTACTTGATATTTCTAGTTTCGATTACGATCTTATTAACAATGACCTTACCTTACCTACTATTGATAATGTTGCAAATTTTAATAGTAATTGTTTGAATAATTTTGTTTTAGTCCATCAAAACATTAGAAGCTTAAGGCAAAATTTCAACCATCTTATTTCTGAACTTGAAGGTTTTAAATCACTACCAGATTTTTTATTTGTCTCGGAAATATGGATTTATGATTATGAAATTTCGGATTTTCACATTCCAGGGTATGACTTTTATGCATGTACAAATGGTAATTATGTTTCAGGTGGTGTAGGTTGTTTTGTAAAAAATGTTTATGAGTGTGTAGTGGTTAACTATAACCTTAAGAGTGCTGATATTTTAAAAATTTCGTGTACAGTCAATGACGTTAATTTTACCTCCTTATGTATATATAGGTTTCATAAACACCATTTTAGTGTATTCCTTAATGAATTCTCAAATTTGTTACTTAATGAAAATGCAAAAATCTTTTCGTGGTAGGTGACATAAATCTAGATTTATTGAAGGTAAATGATGATGTAACAAATCTTTTAACATTGCTGGCAACCCATGGGCTAACTTCCATAATAAACGAAACAACTCGTCCATCTTCGGGTAAATGCATTGACCATTTTTATGTTCGATCATCTAGATTCGAATTGATTCAAAAAATTAATTTAGATCTGAATATCACTGATCACTGTATGATAGGGTTAATTACTAAAAAATTGATTGAAGTTAAAAATAATAAAAACAGTAATGTCAAAAAACTAAAGAAAATAGATTATGCAAAATTGAATTTAAGATTACAGTATGAGTTTTGGGAAGAAGTTCTGGTAGAAAATGATATTTCCAAAGCTTATACCATCTTTAGTAAAATTTTGCAGGCACATATATGTAGTTGTAGCACAACTCTTACTTTACGCAGCAAATATAAGAGGTTAAAACCGTGGATTAATAATAAGTTAATAAATGAAATAAATTTAAAAAATAAGTTAGGTAAAAAATGCAGTAGGTCACCACATAGTCATAATCTTCGGAAAAAATATAAAAAAATTAGCAAAAATTTAAAAACGAAAATTAAGTTACAAAGGAATAATTTTTATAAGAATGAATTTGCAAAAAATTTAGGTAATCTTAAAGGTGAGTGGCAGGTGATTAACAATATTTTAAGTAAACCAAAAAATAAAAGCAATACTATTGTAGTGAAAAAAGATGATTATGTTTATAAGGATGAACTAGAAGTTGCGAATTTATTTAATGATTATTTTAGTGATGTTACTGTAAACTTGATTTCGCAAGCCAACTCTTGTAGTTGTAATTGTACTTTTAATTCTCTAGAACAATATAGAAGTAATACTAGTTTTGGTTTTGAACCAATTTCTTCTCTCGAAATAATTAAAGCAATAAAAACACTAAAAAATACGTATTCCTGTGGGCATGATGGTTTGTCTAATATTTTCTTAAAAAAAATACATTTAATGATCTGTGATATTCTAGCGCATATTTTTAACAGGAGCATTCTTTCAGGTGTGTTTCCTGATGCCCTTAAGTGTGCAATCGTAATTCCCTTATTCAAAAAAGGGGAACGCAAGAATCTGAATAATTACAGACCAATTTCACTTATCCCTTCAATAGCAAAGGTTTTTGAGAAAATTGTAAAAACCAGGATTATAGCTTTTCTAAATAAGACAAAATTTTTAAGTCCGGCTCAATTTGGCTTTAGAAATGGCATTTCCACAGAAGATGCGTTATTAAAATTTTGCTCCAAAGTGTATGAAAATTTGGATAAAGGTAAATACAGTGCTGGCCTGTTCGTAGATATTACAAAAGCCTTTGACACGGTCAATCATAAACTTTTGCTTAAAAAAATTGAAAATGCTGGTTTCAGGGGCTTTATGCTGGATTGGTTTGCCAGTTATTTGAAGTCACGATGCCAAAGAGTGAAAATTGGAAGTAAACTGTCGGATACAAAGTACATAAAAAATGGGGTACCGCAGGGGTCTGTACTGGGGCCAATTCTCTTTTTAATATATATTAATTCTATATTTGATTTAGAATTTAAGTGTACGGCAATTGCTTTTGCGGACGATCTTGGTTGCGTGTATGGATCAGACAGTTCTCTAAATTTGTTTTGTGATGTTAACCATGATTTAAATATACTACGAAATTGGTTCGCATATCATATGCTAGTAATTAGTAATAAAACAAAAATTATGTTTTTCAATCTTCCACCTAAAAAACCTTGTGTTGGGCAAGTTAAATATCATGCCCCTGAATGTGAAAGGCATAAATTAACTTTTAATTATTGTACATGTAGCAGTTCTGTTTGTTCGTTCAATAGTAACCTTTTTTGTAGTATTAATTGTTTTGACATAGAAATTGTGGAACAGTTTAAATATTTAGGTGTTACTATTGACAATAAAATGAGCTGGGCTCCCCATACAGAATTGCTAAAAAGTTATTTTCGCTCCACCCTATGTAGTTTTTTTCGTTTACAGGAATTATGTTCTACAGAAGTTTTAATGACTTTCTATTATGGCTTATTCCAATCCAAATTGCAATATGGTATTACATGCTGGGGAGGAGCTCATTGGTACAAGATACAACCAATACTTATTTTACAGAAGAATGTGTTAAGAAAAGTATGTAAAAAACAACGTTTGCATCATAGTTTTCATCTTTTCAAAGAAACAAAAATTTTGCCCGTTCGTCATTTGTATTATTACAAAGTGTTAAAAATGTTCTTTATCAGATCTGGATATTTAAATAATAGATTTTCAAGTACTTATCGCTTGCGTACTAATAATATGCTCTATGTGAATGTTCCAACTTTCCGTACTGTGTGTTATCGTAGATTTTATAGTATTCTTGCATGTCGCTTGTTTAACATATTACCTTTGTACATAAGAAAATGTCGATTTTTTAGCAAATTTATTAAAGCACTGAAACATTGGTTATTTGATTTTAATTTTGATCAGGTTGAAGATTTGCTTGATGTAATGTTTTGATTGAGCTTCTATTTAGCAAATAAGTTTTTTATTTTGTTATATTTTGTTTTTATTTTCTTTCTTTTGATACTTATTAATTTTTAATATCTTAATTGGTACACCCCACCATTTTTCAGGAATTTTGTGCAAATTAAAGAATTATAATATGGCATTTAAAACTATTTTATCTAAAATACAAAATGTCATTAATCATTTATTTTTTTTTTTTTTATTCTTACTTAGTTTCTATTCTATTTAAGTACTTTTTTGTTTTTTTGAATTTTCTTTTAATTAATATTGCATTTACTATATTATTGAACTATCGATTTATTGTAATTTTATTATTGAATTATTGATGTAACTATATATGTTATATTTTATATAATTTGTTATTAGGTTTTAAGAAAGTAATGAGAAGTGTAAAGAATAAAATGAATGAATAAATGAATGAATAAATAAAAATAAAAATAAAAATAAAATTCTAGGAAGTTGTTTAGACAATTTATCAAAAAATTTGAAAGAATTTCCAAACTTAAAAAATCAATTTAAAAATTTAACTCAAAACCAATAGATATTGATGATCATAAAAAATTTTTAATTTCGTCATTACCTGAAAAACATTTTTTTTATAATGAATTAAATAAATGTGATATTAGTGATGAAGATTATAGTCACGCTCAAAAAATTTGGTCTGAATTTAATATACAAAATTTGGGTGAGTATTCCGATTTGTACTTAAAAACAGATGTTTTATTGCTAGTAGATATTTTTGAAAAATTTAGAACATTTTGTATGGAAACATACAATTTAGACCCAGCACATTATTTTACTTTACCGGGATTTTCATGGGATGCTATGCTTAACTTAAAAGTGAACTTTGAACTGCTAACCGATGTGGATATGTTATTATTTATAGAAAATGGAATAAGAGGAGGTTTAACTCAAGTTACCAAACGCTATTCAAAAGCGAATAATAAATACATGAATAATTTTGATAGTTCACAACCATCTAAACATATTATGTATTTTGATATAAATAATCAATATGGTTGGGCTATGAGTCAATACTTACCTTTAAAAAATTTCAAGTGGGTAACTGACATTAGTAAATATGGTGATGAAAATTTTATATTAAATATTTCAGATGAGAATGATATTGGTTATATTTTTGAAGTAGATATAAAATACCCTGAAGATCTTCATGATCTGCATAAAGATCTTCCTTTTTGCCCCGAACATTGTTTAACAATATCTAAAGAAAAAAAATTGTTAACAACTTTAGCTGATAAAGAGAGGTATGTTATTCATTATAGAAATTTAAAATTAGCTCTAAAAAATGGTCTTAAAATAACAAAAATTCATAGAATCTTGGAATTTACACAAACACCTTTTCTAAGATCATATATTGAGTTAAATACTAAATTACGTACTCAAGCAAAAGATGCTTTTTCTATAGAGCTCTTTAAATTAATGAATAATGCAATATTTGGAAAGACCATTGAAAATGTTAGAAAACGCCGCGATATAAAATTAAAAACCTATTGGCATGGTCGTTATGGTGCTAATGCACTAATTGCATCTCCATATTTTAAAAGCTCTAACATATTTCATGAAAATCTGGCTGCTATAGAGTTATATCAAAGTGAAATAATTTTTAATAAACCTCTTTATGTAGGCATGGCAATATTAGACATAGCAAAAATATCAATTTATGAATTTTTTTATAGTTATATGAAAAAACTTTTGCAACATAATTGTAATCTATTATATACAGATACTGATAGCCTTATATTAGAAATTATTAATACAGATATATATAGTGTTATAAAACAAGATTGTCATGAACGTTTTGATACTAGTGATTATCCCATAGATAATAAGTGGGAAATTCCTCTAGTAAATAAAAAAGTTATAGGTTTAATGAAAGATGAATTATGTGGTAAAAATATTTTAGAATTTGTAGGCTTAAGATCTAAAATGTATGCTTTAAAAATAGAAAATAAAGAAGAAGAGCAAACTATAAAAAAAATTAAAGGTATAAAAAAGGCTGTAGTAAGTAAGGAAATAAAATTTGATGATTATAAACAATGTTTACATAATAATAATAAAAGCAAAATTATATCACAAAATTTAATTTTAAGTAAAAATCATAATGTTAGTACTATAAGACAGAAAAAAGTAGCATTAATTTCTAGTGATGATAAGAGATTTTTGATTAATAATTCTTATGAGACTCTACCTTGGGGTCATTATAGTTTAAATAATGTTCTATAATCATATTATATTTAACATTGTATTTATATTACTATTTCTTAATTAAAGTAAAAAAGTTAAATAAAGTGTTTTTTTTTTTATAAGTAAGGATTATTAAAATCATGAATAACAAATTCCAAAACTGAAAATAAAACACTTCACTTTTATTTACATAATTTTTATTGTTTTCATTCGTTTTAAAAAAAGTTTTTACAATTTATAAATTTTGCTTTATAATAGATATTACATACGACGACAACAGTTTGAATTTTTTTTTTTTGTTGTCGTCTTTGCAATATGAAATTGAACAAGATGCAAATCTCCTATGACAGTGGACAGCAATTACTCCTTCCATCTTTTCCCTTTCCATCCTTTCCACACTATTTTATTCATATATATAGAGTATATATATGAATAAAATGTTTATATCAGCCTTTTTATTAAATAAACATTCTGAAGAGCACAATATCCATTATGATTGAATGTGCATTTTTTGTATTGATTTTGATAAAGTTTTTTTAATTTTTGTAAACTTGTTGATACTTGTTCATCTAAGTTTACAATTTTATTTTTTTTGAGCAGTTTTTGAATTATTTCTTGTTTTTCGTTTCCTTTAACATAAATAGTAGTTTTATAATTTGTAAATGGTTTTAAAAAATTTATTATATTGCAAAAATTAGTTGATCCATCGTTCCAAAGAAATCCATGATGATTTTTTGTTAACCACTCATTTTGTTTTTTTGCATTATTATTTAAAATTTGATATCCATATGGCGCTTTAATAATAAAATGATGAATTTCGCAGTTTGACGTTAAAAATGCTATTTCCTTTATAATAAATTTGTTTTGATTATCTCAAAAACCTTGAATATCAATAATTACATAATCCATTTCTTTTAAACTGAGTTTGTTGGTGCTGTTGTTGTTGTTGTTGTTGATTTAAAATATTCAGTTTGCAAATAAACGTAGAGTTTGTATAGTAAATAACAACTACAATGTAGAATTATCATAAAAAAAATTCCACCAATAAATGGTGGTATATCAAATATGCAACAGGATTGTGGTTCAACTGAATTCGAGCTCATTTAAAGAATTTTATTGACGTCACCTGCTAATGGTTTGAACTCTACTAAACGATCGTGCAAAATAAGACAATAGGCTGTAGTATTATCTGGAATTTTTTTTAAAGTTTTAAATTCAATTTTTACATCAACCGGCCCCATTTTAAGATTTTCATTTTGATGACGAGTATCAATTACAAATATTGGTGACAAATTTTTATAATTATCATATGAAACTAAAGGTTCTCTGATTGGGTAATTATAATAAAAACTTCTGAAATCTGAATAATTTTCATATGCTAAAGCATAACGGTTTTTTTCAAAATCTAAATTCATATCTTCATATGGATATACTTCAGAATTTAAATATACTTTAATATTACTGATATCGCAATGATTAAATGTTGAAGAATCTTTATCCAATTTATTTTGTTTATCCGTTTGCAGAGCAAAAATAATAAAACGTGGTTTTTCTAGCTGTGACGTTGTTTTAACATTCCAAATATGATGATCAGTTGCTGATGGTAATGTTGGATACTCGTGCAATTCCCAATTTCTAAAAGGAATTTTCATAACAGAACCATTGTCAATAGTTTTGAATAAATTTAATTTAAGATTATCAGCTAAATTGATATGTTGAACTTTCCAGCATAGTTTTGTAATAACAATTTTTGGTTTTTCATTAAGATCAGTACATAACATTGAATTATCATTAGATCGAGAGCGGTATAATATTAATTCATGTTTAGCATTTGGAATAATATTATTATAATCTTCGGCAAATCCAAGTAATTTTTTTAATGGCATACAAAAATTGAAATAAAGCCCATTCATTTTAATAGGGGCGTCGGGTGACCAGCTTCCATTATATAAAGCTTGACTTTCATTTTTATTAAGTGAAATATAATTTTTTAGCGTTGAAGTAATTCCAACATTACGGTTATGGTCTATTTCCTTTCCATTAAGCTCATAATGTATTTCATCAAATAAAAATGCTAAAGCATTATTAACAAGTTTAGTTTTTGAAACAGCGGTTCCATCATGTTTTGCTATATAACCTTCAACATAGATTAGACTTGTTGATGGTAATATATTCAAATTTTGATTTTGAATTTGTATTCGTATAATATCACTTAATCCAAATGAGTTTAAAAATGGTGAATATGAATGCCATTGTGAACTAGTTATAGTTTCATCAAATATAGGATCTTTAAAGAGTTCCATTTTAATTTACTTTCAATAGATAACCAATAGATTTTAAATATTTTTTATTTTTTAATGATAAAGGTTTTTTGTAATTAAAACGTTGACTACCTTCTCCTTTGACTTGCTTTGTAGGATTAAGTTGAGCTATATTACTTTTTAAATTTATATTTGATTGATGATTTTGATTAAATACTATCATTTTGAGGCTTCAAATGTAACCTAACTGTTATTGTTTCTCCACGAAAGTTAATTAAATTACCGTCCTGATCAAGCAGTTTTATGGTAATAGAACTTATCTGATTTATAGTCACTGGTAAATAAATGACATTTCGTGGAACCTCTACTATTTTATAGCCAGGACTGACATTAATTGAGAATTCATGTAAAATGTGAGCTTCCTTTTCATTAATATAAGTACCAGAAATAATATTGCATTCCAATCTGACTATGTTTATTTTATTAATATCAACAAAAAGATCAGAAGTATGCCATTTGTTTAGTAATAATCTTTTTTTGCTAAAACCTAATAATCCTGCTATAGTATTTTCTTGTTCAAAATCAATTTCTTTATCAGCAAAAATTTCACATTTTAGTGTATTATTATTTGCTCTTATAATTAATTTTTCTTTATCTGTTTTAGAGATTTCCATAGGCGCCCACAGGTAGGGGCAAGGTGGGTCACTTGCCTCCCCCTGGCTTTAAAAAAAAAAAAAAAAATTAATTATTAAATTTAAAAAATAAAAATAGAGGGATAGCAAAACAATATCAAAACATTTAATTAAAAAAAAACCTTAGTAATGCTTTTCAGAAGACCAAAGGAAATTATTGCCAATCATCAAAACTTTGGTATTTTGTGGAACACATGGTCTTCCTGTAAGAGGCAAAGATGATGAGCACAGCGTATTCCAAAATTTATTAGATTTTCGCATTGATGCAAGTGACTCGATTTTAAAAAATCATCTGGAAACATCTGCCAAAAATGCAAAATACATATCGCACAGAACACAAAATGAAATTATTAGTATTTGTGGAGATATTTTAAGAGAGCACATTATGCAAGCTATAAACAGTAGTGCTTTTTACTCGGTAATCGCTGATGAGTCTACTGATATATCAGGAGTTGAGCAATTATCAATTGCAATACGATTTGTAGACAAAAAAACCACTGGTTATTATATTAGGGAAGAATTCTTAGGATTTATTCCACTGGAAAGTATGGAGGCAATAACAATTTTTAACAAAATTCTTTCATCATTGAGGCATTTCGGCTTGAACTCGTATAAAATGGTAGATCAAGGGTATGATGGCTGTTCTGTGATGGCAGGAAAAATAAATGGTGTACAAAAAACTTATTCAAGAACAATATCCTATTGCAAACTTCTTTCACTGTGCTTCGCATAAACTGAATCTGGTTGTAAATGATTTAAATAATGTTCAAGAAATACGGAATATAGCCGCATCTATTAAAGAGGTGATTAATTTTTTCCGTGAAAGTCCTTTTAGAAAAAAGTACATACCGCGTATACCACCTTTTTGCGAAACACGTTGGACAGCAAAATATAAAAGTATTAGAATTTTTCAAGAACATTTTTGCCCCATCGTAGAAGGACTACAACGGTTGACAGTAGAGGAAATAATGTTAACACTCGACAACGTGCTTTTCAATTATATCACGTATGCAGTTCTTCAAATTTCATAATCTGTCTGCATGTTATAGCACAGTACTCAGCTTTATTCGAACCTGTTGTTAATATTCTTCAAGGACCTGAGCAAAACTTATTCTCTGTTAAAAACCAAATTAACACAATTAAAATAATTTTTCGGGATCACCGAGAAAATGCCGAAGAACAATTTCATTCTGTCATGCAAAATGTTGAGAAAAACGTTCAACAAATTAATATTAAAATAAAGTTACCTCGTCTTCCAAATAATCAAAAAAAGCGGTCAAATGTACCTTGGGATTCACCTGAATCGTATTATAGAAGATCTGTTTTCATTCCGTACCTGGATTCGTTAATAATATCTCTAAATGAAAGATTTTTTGAAGAGAATGATTCGGCTTATTTACTTTTTCAGCTACATCCTAATAATATGCGTCAATTAGCAAAAGCGGAATATGAAGACACAATAATAAACATTCAGAATAAGTATACAGTTTGGTTTGCTTATTGGAAAGATAAACCAATAAAAGAAATTGAAAATCTTAGCTTCTTAGATTTATTACAGCATTCAACGGTATTTTATCCTTCGGTTTTTCTGGCAATTACTCTTGCACTAACACTTCCAGCGACGTCTTGTACAGTAGAGAGGTCATTTAGTACTCTAGGCAGGGTTAAAACCTGGTTACGATCAACTATGGCAGAGAATAGACTGGATGGCCTTTGCATGATGAGTGTACCATCGTCATATAATAGACGAAGTGCAAGGTGGATATTTTATAAACGTTCTAAATCGTTTTGGGTTAGAGAAGAGGAGGTTGCAATTTCTTTTTTCCAAATAATTTGTGGTTAATATGATTAAAGTTGATATGATTAATGTTTTTATATTTTTATATTTTATGAGAAGGAAAATGAATAAATGAAATCCTTTTATTAAATTTTTTTTATTGGTTATTAAGAAATTTTTGTTTTGCCCTTCCCTGGAAAAAATCTTGCGGGCGCCTATGGAGATTTCTAATGCTTTTCTAAGAAATGCTTCAATATCTTCAATTTCATATGAACCTGTTGGAATTATAATATATTTATTATCAATAATAAATCTATTGTTATCTTCATCTATATTTGGTATTGAATTGTATGTCTGGAAATCTACCAAACCGCAGGTATATTCTTTTCCTCTCAAATCTATTGGAGGAAAATAATTGGATGTTAATATGGAAGAATTTCCATTTAAAGTTAATGTTATTGACATGTCTGTAATTGTTGATGTAATGATATGTTTCAAAGAGAGTGGTTATAAAATGACAGAAAAAATTCAAAGTGAAAAATTATCAATGCTTGAACTTGTTAGAAGTAAGTACTATAATTTATTTGTAATTTCATAAAATTTATTTGTAATCAATATTTTTGTTAAGATATTGTTCATTCAAGAACAAAAGCAATAAACAAAGACAATGTCCATACAATACCAGAAGTTAAAAATTCAAATTTAACGGAAACTAGAAATATAAATAGTAGGTTTTAAAAGTTTCTTAATTTTTTTGAATTACATTAAATTTTTATTTCAAATAAAAGGGTGTTCTAAGCGAAGCGAAGACAATGTCCATATAATACCAGAAGTTAAAAATTCAAGTCTAACGGAAACTGCAAATATAAATAGTAGGTTTTTTAAAGTTTATTAATTTATTGAATTACATTAACTTTTTATTTCAAATAAAAGGATGTTCTTCATGTAGTGATGATGAACCTTTTCCACCTAGTGAAAGTGAATATGAAACGGATGATGAATATGAAGACTCTCCTGTGTATAGTCCTATAACACCTTTACGAAAGAAAAAATTATCTTTAAAAAAAAATAGTGGCAGAAAACGAAAAGCTGTTCCAGAAGAATGGCTTAGATCTAAGGCAAAGAGATCACTAAATTATGGGTTAAAGCATACAACAGACAGCGGGAAAGAAAAACCTGCTCGCCAGATGAAAGATTCATGCAGTTGTCAGCTAAAATGCTTCGAAAAATTTTTATCAGAGGACCGTCAGAAAATATTTGACAGCTTTTGGAAGACGGGGGATAAAACTATGCAGTGGCAATTCATTTTATCAAATACGAAAACTTTTGATAAAAAAACATGCAAAATTAATGCAAAAACCCAAAGAAACGTTGTACGAAAATATTACTTTAAGAAAAGCTCAATTAATAAAGAAATTCAGGAAATTAACATTTGCCAAAGAATGTTTATGAATACACTTGACATCAATAAGCAATGGACAACAACAGCATTTAAGAAAAGTATTCAGGGAGTTGGAATTTTAGTGCCTGATCAGAGGGGAAGGCATAAAAGGCCCGTTAATGAACTTAAAGAAAATATCAAATCACATATTAGAACTCACATTATGTCTTTTCCAGCTGTAAAATCTCATTACATTCGAAAGACTTCATCAAAAAAATTTTTATCTCCTGACAAAATTAAAGAAGCTAATTTAAACATTAATGTCACACAAAGACAATACCATGACATTTTTGTTGGAGAATTTAACATTGCTTTTCATGTACCACGAAAAGACCAGTGTAATATTTGTGTGGCTTTTCAAAATTTAAATGAACATGAGAAAGAGACTCAACAGAAAACGTACGAAGAACATATGGAAAATAAAAATTTTGCAAGAGAACTAAAAGAAAAAGATAAAGAAAGATGCAAAAACAGTAACAGTAAAATTCTGTGGAAAATCTCCAAAACTTGATAACCGTAATTTTTCTCTTTTTGAGATAACATTTGAAGTGGACTGTTTAACATCAAATCTTTGCACTGCCAAAAATAAATAAGCGTTTATTTAATTAAAAATCCCTCAAATGGTTATTAATAATGTTTTAAATAAACATTTTGTGTCACAAAATATTTTTAAAAATTTTCAAACACGTTTATTGAAAATCTGTAATTTTGCGGTTATCAAGTTCTGGATATTTTCCACAGAATTAAGGTAGTATGTTTTGATTTCCAAAAACAACTTACATGTCCACAAGCAGAAAGTAGTGTATTTTATTACAGACGAAATTTTTTAGCTTATAATTTTACTTTATTTGAGTTGGATTCCAAAAATGTTACTTGTTTTGTTTGGGATGAGTCTCTAGCTGGCAAGGGAGCCGCTGAAGTCTCCAGTTGTTTAAATCTATATCTTAAACAGTTGAAAGACACAGAGGAAATAATATTTTACTCAGATAACTGTCCAAGCCAAAATAAAAATAAAATTGTTTTTGGTTTTTATGCATGGGCATGTAAAAAATACGACATAAAAATAACACATCGTTTCTTAGAGCAAGGCCATACACAAAACGAGGCTGACAGTGTTCATGCTAATATTGAAAGGGGAAAAAAAGGAAAACACATATATGTACCTAGTCAATGGTTTACGCTAATACAATGCTCAAGAAAAACTGGAAAGCCATACTTGGTTATAGAAATGCTCCAAGATGATATTTATAATTTCAAGAATTTAACTAAATGCTTGTATTTAGAAAAAGACATTAATTCCCAAAAAATTTTATGGAGCAAAGTAAGAGAAATTTTAGTGATACCGACTGAACCTGATAAAATGTTCTTCAAATATAATTTAAAAGATAAATACAGTGCCATTCGTTTAGTTAGTAAAAAACGAAGCAAAAAAATAAAAACTTTTGAAATGAAAAAAATTATACTCAGCAACTTTACCAATTAGTAAAGCCAAATTTGAGGACATGCAATATCTTTGTGAAAAAAATTATATACCGAAAAAGTACCATGGCTTTTATCATAACCAAATATATTCCAATGAAACTATTACTAATGATTCAGAAACTGAAGAGGATGATAATTAAAATGACTAATTTCTTACATTTTACTTAACTAAACATGCTATGTTAATCATACTATTTATTTTTATTTATTTTAGTTTTGTTTTTCTATGAAATGGATTTTTGTTTTAAATTAGTATTACATATTACAGTATTACAATATTTTTTATCACATTAGTATAATAATAAAGTTTAAAAATACTCTTAAATGAAACCAATTTTATTTTTTATTTAGTTTAAAATGTTTGCTAATTTTATAGAATTTGGTTGATCAGTAACTCAAGTAAAACTATTAGGTACATTTAGAGATGTAATAAGAATTCCGTCAAATTATCCATGTAATATTATTACATTTAGAAATGTAATAAAATAAGCTCTGATTTTTTCCTGCAAAAGTATAATACGTACGTTTTGTTATACTTTTGTTTTTCAATTATTTTATCTTACAATATTACATTTCAAAATGTCATTATACGTTTAAATAATTTTAATAAAAACAGAACTATGACAATTGAATTATAGCTAAATTAAAGTAACATTTTAACATTTTAACTTTTCTAAAATTAAATAAATTGCAAATTTTTTTTTCGAATAGAAATTAGGGTCATATTAATAATTACTACGACTTTTGAAATAGATTTAAACTTAGATAAAATTTTCAATTGCTTCTCCTAAAAAATTAGCTTTTTCGATTTGTCATACTTTACTTTGGATAGGTCGAAATATATTCCCCAAATTTGAATGTGTTGACATTTGTGACAAAAACAAAAAAAACTTTCCGAAACGATAAGCATTTAAAATA
Organism: Dolichopus griseipennis; assembly: GCA_963082915.1. Classification (NCBI taxonomy): domain Eukaryota; kingdom Metazoa; phylum Arthropoda; class Insecta; order Diptera; family Dolichopodidae; genus Dolichopus; species Dolichopus griseipennis. The sequence continues at coordinate 6,377,076 of OY720441.1, forward strand.
TGTAAATATTAGTTTTTCAATTTTAATATGTACATACGAGTACATGTATAAAATTATCTTATTACTTACTCAATTTTTATAGAAAAATGTCTTCTAAAAAGAAATTAACATCTTTAAGTGTTGCAAATAAATTGGACATAGTTGATGCGCTAAAGAAAGGAGTTAAAAGAAAAGAACTAGCCAAAAAGTATAATTGTGATGTGTCAACTATTTCTAGAGCTGTAAAATCAGAAAATAAGTTGCGTAAAGTACAACAGGACAACAAAAATAATAAAGTAAAAAAAAATAAAAAGTGGAAAATATGATAATTTAGAAAATGCTTTGCTTATGTGGTTTAATCAAATGCGAACACAAAATGCTATTATATCAGGACCTTTAATTAAAGAACAGGCAAAAAAGTTCGCAATTCAATTAGATTTGAATTTTGATGCAACTGACGGCTTATCCGTTGGAAAAAAAGGAATAATATTGTTTTAAAAGGTTGATATATGTTGTGTATGCAATCAAATTAAAATAAAATTAAATAAACTTTTTCGTCCACTTCCAGGTATTTTTGGTAAAAAATCTTCAGCTAATCAAGAACAAGCAACATTTTTTCAGACATCCACTTTGAAAAATAAAACCCAAAACTATAATATAAATGATATTTTTAACGCAGATGAGTCTGCATTATTTTATAAGGCATTACCGAATAAATCGTTTGCACACAACAATGAAATTATTACTGATAGCAAAACCCAGAAAGAAAGGTTAACGGTTCTCTTTGTTTCAAATATTTCAGGAACAGACAAACATGCTTTTATAATTGGTAGTGTCAAACAACCACGCTGCTTTAAAGGGAAAGCAATTCCATTACCTTATTATTATAATTCCAAGGCTTGGATAACTAGCAAAATTTGGACCTTAATTTGGAGAGAGTTTGATGACAAAATGAAAAACCAAAATAGAAATATTATCGTCTTTATAGACAATGCGGCTTGTCATAAGCTTATTGATAATATTGTATTGAAAAATATCGAATTTGTTTTCCTACCCGCTAATACAACTTCACTTATACAGCCTTTGGATGCAGGAGTCATTCGTGCGTTTAAGGCTTATTATAGAAGTAAAAATTTGCAAATGGTTTTTTTCAATATGTAAAATATCATTAATTTTTAAAATTAAATTTCTAGGTGAATTATTAAGAAAGCAATTGATAGCATTGGAAAAAGAAATTCAAACACAAGAATTTTTTAGAACCATAACTGTTTTCAGATATTCTATCCAATCAATAAAAAGAGCTTGGTGGTTGGTAAAACCATTAACAATAAGTAGCTGTTTCAAAAAATGTGGTTTTGAAATTTCTGATAATAATATACTAAATAATGAAGATGATGATTCCATACTGGAAGATCTTGAAATTCAAGTTGTAAATAATGGAAATGAAATTTTAATTTCTGAAGAAGACTTTCATAATTTTATTGATTTACATAAAGAAGAAAATTGTTACGGTAATTTAGATGAAAAAGAAATTTTAAGGAATTTTACGAAAACAAATGACAACAATAATAACGAATTAGCTACTGAAACGCAACATACTATGACTCTTTCTGAATCTTTAAAGGCTATTGATGTTATAAGAATTTATTTGAAGAATAATAACGAAGACACAGAACCTATTAATAAAATAGAGAAAAAACTTTTTGACTTATCTAAAAAAAATTATAAGCAAACAAATATTTCAAATTATTTTAAAAACAAATAAATATTTTTATTTAGATTTATTTATTAATAATATTCCATACATTTATTATGTACTTTGGATTCTCTAATTTATTTATTTTTTGTTAAATTTAAATTATTATGTATCTATTAATAAGTTATGTAACTGAATGAAGTACAAATTTTAATTCTTTTACGTTATGTTTTGATACTTTTATGTTTGTTTTTCTTTTTGATCAATATATTATGGTAAGATACCTCAAGTGGCATTATTTTTTTAATTTTTATATTTTTTTCGGTTAAGTACACAAAACGTTTAAGTACACAATTTCAAATGAATTTTGAGCTATGTACTTAAGCGGATTCCACTGTTTATTGTATAAAAAAGTAAATAAAGTAAATTTGTAAAGTAAAACGTAATGTCTGAGGATTCTAACAACAATAACGAAATTGAAATTACATCTACTACATCTCGAGAAGCGAAAAGAAAACGACTATGCTCCTTTAAATCCGAATGGTTAAAGGAATATTCCTGGTTAACAAAAGTTGTTGACGGTTTTCCAACAGCCAAAGCGCATTGCACTTGTATCACTGAAATAGATAATATATTTCACAGCGTAAAACACAATTTGTCATATAACTCGTTAGTTGGAATTTAAAGTTATCAAAAATAACATTTCATGATTCAAGAATTGCAAAAAAAAATAGCTTGTGGCCGTACAAAAAGTACAATGATAGTTGAAAATGTTTTGGCACCTTTTATAATACAAAATTTAATTTCGTATTTAAAATCCAACACATCTTTTTTGGGATACAAACAGATGCGTCGAATAGAAAAAATAGAAAATTCTTTCCTATTTGTATCCAATATTTCGATAAAATAGGTATTCAAAACAAAATAATAAACTTTATAGAAAACCCAAATGAAACAGCAGCAGGTATATTTAAAATGGTTAAAACTGTATTGGATAAGGTAAATTTGAATATAGATAATGTAGTCTGCTAAATAAGTCCTTGATCACTCATTTAAAAAACTCAAATGATAAAATTTTAAAAGCCAATTGTCACGCTCATATTTTGTACAATGCTCTGAAAAAATCATTAGATAATCTTAATACTGATGTTGAAAATATTATATTAAAAATAAACTCTCATTTTTCCAATTCAGCTAAAAGGCGTAAAATATTAGTGGCGTTCTGTGAATATGCCGATCTTCGCCACGTTACAACCAGATGGTTATCTCTCTTACCTGCCATTAATAGAATCATCAGTAATTGGCCAAAGAATCCTGGCTTTGTAAATTGAAAAAAATATAAACCTTTTGAACTTGGAAAAATCCCCAAACACTAACGAAAAGTATGTAAAAATATTTGAATATTTCGAGGATAGTAAAAATCTCTTCATTATAATTTCGTTTTTATTAAGTATTCCGGCAAGCAGTGCTTTTACAGAACGCGTATTTTTCGTAATGAATTCCAAATGGAGTGACGAAAGAAGCAGATGCTCAACAAACTTAATTAAGTCAGAGCTTATAAAATATTTTAATGAAAAAATATCTTGCTCAGAATTTTTCAATATAATAAAAAATGAAGAAAAAATTATTAAAATGGCAAAAAGTAATGAAAAGTATACTTTTAAAAACTAAATTACTAAATATATAATTGAATTATTGAATATAAAATGCCTTTTTACTCTAGTTATGAATTAGTTTCTTAATTTTTATTTGCTTTTATTTGTTTTTTATGTTTATTTTGTAAAAAAAAGTACTGAATTAAAATTGTTATAAAAAATTAGATTTTTTTAATTTTTTTTATTGTTGTCCTCCATGAAGATTCTGAAAAGGTGGTAACGCTAAGCTGAGGAGCTGAATAATACAATTTTAAAATTTTAAGAGAGATTAAGTAATATATTTGTGCCAATAATAATAAAAGCGGATGTTAGTACTTTAGAAGAAAATGGGTTGCTAAATTCTAATTGTAAAAAATTTTTACTCGAATTGTATAGAATATTAAGAGAAATGGTTAATACACTACAGTTTAAAAGAAATTTTGACATTTCAATGGATGGTTCAATGGATACTAAAAGAAGAATTTCAATACGAAGTTGTTCAAAAATCATACCAATATTTCTACAAAAATTTCAAATATAAATATTGATGAAAACTTGTAATTCGATAAAATTACAAATGTATGTATTTACTGTACTACACACAATAAAATTATTGAATGGAACTATAAAAATATTTGTATTGACATGCGGTGGGTAGAAGTTTTTAATAATTACAAAAAAAATAATATATCGTTCAAGAATGTTCCTTAAATTGTGGAATATTTTCTCTCTTTGCCTGGACATAATTGCACCAATTGAAAGGGTTTTTTCTCTAATAAGTAGTTATTGGACAAGCGAAAAAAGACAATTGAAAGTAGAAACTGTTAGAGCAGTAACAATCGCCAAATATAATTTAACGAAATCTTGTGAAAAATTTCATGAAATTTTAAAATCTAATCAAAAAATAATTAAAAAAATTCATTTGTCAACTAAGTATGATTTTTTGAATAAGAATATGGCCATAGAAATAGAATAAGTGTTCTAGTCTTTCATGTACTATTAAATTCAGTACTGTATGTGTTAATTAATTAATATTTAATTTTATGTATTATTTATAACGAAGTGTTTCATTTTTTTTATTTATTTTTGTTTGTTCTTTTATTTTGGAAATATATAAAAGTCATACCCCGGATAACGTTGCCCCGAATAACGTTGTTCCGCTGTAACGTCGGTCCACCATTATGGTCATACCCCACTGTTACGTTGCGTGGCTTCGCTTTAACGTTTTTTTTTAATAAAACCGTTTTTCCAAAAATCTAAGCAAGCGGTGTTATTTTAAAATCTTTTTTTGTACATAATTTTCATTGTTTCACATAGCTATGAATTTTTTGTTATTGTTAGTGCATAATTTAGCTAGTTGTGTCCTGTTTTTCATGTTTCATAGTAAAGTAGTACATATTTTGTTTAATTCTTATATATTTTATTGTTACGATTAAATTCTTTATATTTTGTCGTGAATGTTCAATTGTTTTATTTTATTGTGCCACTACATATATATTTATCATGCCTAACACAAACACTAGTGTCGCTACTGCTAAGAAATTGAAAAGAAACCATTTAACTTTAAAGGTCAAACTAGATGTTATCAAACGAGCTAAAACTGGTGAACGAGCAGTGGATATAGCAAGACATCTTGGTTTTCCACCAACATCTGTAAGAACTATTATTAAAGATAAGGACAAATATAAAAAAATATGTCGAAGATGCAGTACCAATTGAATCTAAAGCTATAAAATCTAGAAGAACAATCATGGACAAAATGGAGAAACTTTTGTTGATATGGATAGAAGATCAGACTCAGCGTAGCATGCCTTAAAGTCAAATGTTAATCCAAGAAAAAGCTCTACATCTTTACGATGATTTAAAAAAAACAATGGGGGACGCTTCCCAAGGAGAAACGTTCACTTCAAATCGTGGTTGGTTTGATAGATTCAAAAAAAGATCTGGCATTCATAATGTTAAATTGTTAGGGGAAGCAGCTATAGTGCTGACAAGGAAGCTGTATTGGATTATCCGAAAATATTTAAAGAAATAGTCGAAACAGGTGGTTATAGTCCACAACAAGTATTTAATGTTGATGAAACTGGACTATTCTGGAAGAAAATGCCACCTAGGTCATTTATTGCGCAATCTGAGAAGGGAATATCTGGACACAAGCCTGAGTTATGTACCCTGTACTAAATTAATAATTAATATATTAAACTACTATAAATTCCTACATAACTGTACTTTTTATAAACCATAAACTCATAATCACAAATGTAACATAATCAGCATATTTAATACACATTGTTTTTATATTTAAATTCTAAATGAATAAACACACAAATGTACTTTTAATATTTTCATTCTAATTGAATTCATACATAATATTTGTATTTACTGTAGAATCAAATTATAACAAAAAATGTAATAATGTAAAATCAGCATTATCCACTTAAAATAAAAGCTTGTAAATGATTTGTATAAAAACTGTACTTCACTTATAGTCAAGACCTGAAAAGAATAAGTCATAAAAAATAAAAATTAATTGGAATTTAATTAATAAAATGTAAATAAAAAATTAATAAAGTGTTTGATTTACATTGTGAAAAGGTAGTTGAGGAGTTAACTGGCGCAGTCGAATAGGATTAAGCATCGAGCTTTCCTACAAGTGATAAAGGAATATTAAAATATATAAGAAAAGGAAAGGTTTTTTTCCTCAAGGGAATATTGAGATACAAAAAACACCTTATCGAAATTTTTATTATATATTTGTGAAAGAAGTTTTACCAAGGGAAAATTGGTCAACCAAATTTTTTTTTTCTCTCAAGGGAATATTGATACACAAAAAAAAAAAAAACAACTTTATCAAAATCGTTATTATATATCTGTGAAGGAATCAACTATAACAAGGAAACTCGTGAGCGGAACGCCTAAATGCTTAAGATAATGAACCATCTCTGCTGCCTTTGTCTCATGTAAGTGATTTTTTTTCTCATTATTTTAATCTTAAGAAAAGTTAACAAGAAAAAATTATTTTAACAATTTTAATTAAAACAAAACAAAATTTTTAAATTTTAATGTATGTACATATATGTGCATTGTATACTAATTGGAATTTTGGAAATTGATAATTAACTTAGTGTTTATTAAAAATTTTGCATTTAAATATTATACGAAATATTTATTTTGAAATAAAAATAAAAGATTTAACTAGGAAAAACTTATTTTTATAATAAAACCATAAATAACAAAATTCATGAAAAATATTTTTTTTTACGAAGATTATATTAAAATTATAATAAAAAAAAAAGAGAATAATCTAAAGAAAAAAGAATATTTTTTTTATATACACAAAAATAAAAACAAAAAGATTTTTTTTGGAATGAATTTTGAAAATTGATAATTGACTTAGTGTTTATTGAAAAATTTTACATTTAAATATTATATGAAATATTTTTTTTTTTTAAATAAAAATAAGAGATTTAGCAAGAAAATTATTAATAAAATTTTTTTTATAAATAAAAATTTTAAGTTAAAGAAATTTTTTAAAAATAAATAGGTTTTATTCATAACAGATATAATAAATTTTTTTTAAAAAAATAAAAAAAATAAACAAATTATTGACTTATTAGGAGTGAATGAATCCTTTCCTTAACTATAGGAATTACTGTTTAAGATTTGCTAAAAGTTTTAATAAAAACACAATTATGACAGAGACAAATTCAGGTCTTGACTATAAGTCCGCTAGCCAATACGCTATCGGGGCTGTCTTATCACAGGGTCCGATCGGTAGTGACCGCCCAATCTGCTATGCAAGTAGGACGTTGACAGACCACGAGACCGTTGACATGGATCATGAGTTTAAAAGATCCAAATTCACGCCTAGTACGCTGGAGGCTGAAATTGGAAGAGTATGATTATAATATCGTGTACAAAAAAGGTACTCTTAACTCCAATGCCGACGCTTTAAGCAGAATACGACAAGAACCTCAACCAAAAAAAACCGTAGAATTAAACACAAATGATGTAGAGATTAGCTCATGTGGAGCAACCATTCACTCTGCACAAGAAAATTTAGACGATGGCATCCCCATCTCCGAAAGACCCCTTAATGAATTTCCCTTACAAATCATTTTCAATATATCACAAGAGAATCCCAAATCCACCCTAAAAATATTATTCAAAAATAAACAACGAAGAACCATAATTATAAACGATAACTCTGAATTAAATATAACAGAAATTCTAAAAAAATATCTAACGCCAAATAAGCTAAATGCAATATTGACCGACGATGACACTTTCAGAGTAATCCAAAAGGTCTTTTCAGATTTTTTCGCACATTCAAAATTATTCAGAATAATTAGATGTACAGAATTACTAAAAGACGTGACTAATACAGACGAACAAGACAAAATAATACAAGAGTATCATACAAACCGAAACCACAGAGGAATCAATGAGACAATTCAACACTTGAAAAGAACGTACTACTTCCCCTTTTTAAAAAATAAAGTCAGTACAATAATAAACAACTGCGAAATATGTCAAACGTTAAAATATGATAGAGACCCACCAGTAATCAAATTCACAATTTCAGAAATCCCAACAAAACCTTTAGAAATAGTTCACATAGACGTTTAACATATAAATAATAAAATGATTCCAACAATTCTCGATCAATTTTCGAAATTCGCAAGTGCGTACACCCTCTCTGACCGAAATAGCATTTCTATAATTAAAACACTAAAGAATTACATGAGCCTTCACGGCATCCCAAAAAAAATAATTGCAGATTCTGCCACTGAACTTACGTCCTTAATTTTCAAAGACTTTTGTAAACAATACAACATAAATCTTCATCACACATCGGTACATCAGAGTAGTGGAAATTCTCCAGTAGAGAGGCTCCATTCAACTCTAACAGAAATATACAGAATTGTACATGAGAAACTAAAGAACAGAGACCATGAAGAAATTCTTTCCGAAACACTTGTTACTTATAACAACGCTATCCACTCCACCACCAAAGTTACGCCTTATGAAGCCTTTTATGGTAGATCCTACCAATTCAATAGGCAAAACCATTCAAACATCCATGAATACTTGGAAAAATTACTCGAATTTCAATCAACATTTTATCCCCAAATAAAATCGCGAATTCAAAATAGAACCGAACAGAATATCGAAAAACTAAACAAAAACCGAGAAGAGCCAGTCTCACTTAATGAAGGTACTATTATTTACAAAAAGGAAAATAGAAGAAGTAAATTAGCCAAAAGATTCACAAAGGATAAAGTAAAATTTAATCAGTATCTAACGATTTTAACAACAAATAATAAAAAATTCCACAAAGCAAAATTAAAAAGAAAACGTCTTTTTCAGGTTGACGCTCCCGACAAGTCTGACAACCGGACAAAAAATAGAGATACAAGATCTGACGAGTAACAAAGGTATTTTACCTATGACACTGGGAACTGCTAGACTAATTAAAGGACATAGTAACTTTCTCCACATAATAAGGCTGGGACAATATCAACAAAATATCGACAAAATTGAAAAAACATTAGATGAATTTGACGACCTAGAGACCCTGGGAACAACTATAAACATAACTAAATTGAGAATAGAGGAACTAAAAAAACCTATACGATACATTGACACCACATTTCAGACGCAAAAGAGGACTTGTTGACGGACTAGGAACCCTAATAAAAGGAATAACCGGAAATATGGACAATAACGACGCCATTGAAATTAATAAAGAAATTGAGACTATAATGAACGACGAAGACATACTTAAAGGCGAAATGGACAAACAAACTATAATAAACAACAAAATGATAGAACGGTTCGAAAATGTTACCGATCACATAAATTACCAACAGGATGCTATTCTCAACCTTATTAAAGATACCCAAGACAAAGTCAGAAACAGTATAATAAAGGACGATACAAGACTAAAAAACAATATTTAAATCAAATAAATTACCATATAAATATATTACACACCCATTTGAACAACATTGCCGAAGCAATTGTGTTAGCTAAACTGAATATCATTTCCAAGCAAATCCTAAACCCAAAGGAAATTAAAGACATCACTTCACGTTTCAAAAATCAAAATTTAACAATCAAATCTGCAGAACATATCTATGAGCTATTAAAACTTCAAGCATATTATAACAACACTAATATAGTTTTCAATATCAAAATTCCAATAATATCAGAAAATTCTTACGCATTGGTACATATAATTCCATTACCAATAAACCAAACCAAAATAATTTTTTCAAAACCTTTTCTCTTGATGAATGATGACGAAGTACAATACTTAGATGACAAATGTCCCAAAATAAAGGACACTTATTTTTGTCAAGAAAAGGCAAGTAGAATGTCAGTTTCGGATTCCGAATGTATAGGTAAGCTCATGAGAAATCAACCAGCAAAATGCCAATCGCACAACATTGAACCTACTGCACAAATATATCAACCTGAACCAAATTACGTCCTGCTAATTAACATCGAAGAAACCAAAATTATCAACACTTGTGGCATAACACAATCTTTAAAAGGCACAAAATTGATTCATTTCGAGGAATGTGAAGTCAAAATAAACAACATCACATACGATACAACAATAAACACATATTGGGATGAAATCGAAATACATCCCATAATATTTAATGAAATTAATATAACATTTTCTAATTTTAGTATAAATTTGAAGAAACTAAACAAATACAAATTTGAAAATCTAGAACCAGTCCAAACACCAATAACATATCTACACCAACCACAAAGCACTATCACAATAGGATGCATAATTTTTGCGATCTCGACCACTATCATTCAAATTGTCATCACGTTCATCATTTACAAGAAAAAACAAGTAGCAGCAACTAACCCAAATTCTACAGAATCAGTAATCGCACCAGCCATCGAATCAAAAAATATTCAATTCGCCTGGCCGATGCTCAACAGTAAGGGGGGAGGAGTTATGTACCCTGTACTAAATTAATAATTAATATCTTAAACTACTAATAAATTCCTACATAACTGTACTTTTTATAAACCATAAACTCATAATCACAAATGTAACATAATCAGCATATTTAATACACATTGTTTTTATATTTAAATTCTAAATGAATAAACACACAAATGTACTTTTAATATTTTCATTCTAATTGAATTCATACATAATATTTGTATTTACTGTAGAATCAAATTATAACAAAAAATGTAATAATGTAAAATCAGCATTATCCACTTAAAATAAAAGCTTGTAAATGATTTGTATAAAAACTGTACTTCACTTATAGTCAAGACCTGAAAAGAATAAGTCATAAAAAATAAAAATTAATTGGAATTTAATTAATAAAATGTAAATAAAAAATTAATAAAGTGTTTGATTTACATTGTGAAAAGGTAGTTGAGGAGTTAACTCCTGCAAAGGATAGACTTACCTTACTGCTTGGAGGTAATGCTACAGGTGACTTTAAGCTTAAACCAATGCTGGTGTATCATTCCCTCAACCCTAGGTCTCTGAAGGGGTGTATTAAGAATAGATTGCCAGTATTTTGGAAAGCAAATAAAAAGGCTTGGGTCACCAAATCCATTTTTCAAGAATGGTTTATTGAATATTTTTGTCCAGCAGTTAAAACTTTTTGTACCAATAATAATTTAGCAAATAAAATATTACTGGTCCTAGATAATGCTCTTGGCCATCCAAGGGATTTAGAAGAACTCTCTGAAGGTCTGGTTAAAGTTGTATTTTTGCCCCAAAATACAGCATCCATATTACAGCCTATGGATCAATGTGCAATTGCTAATTTCAAACATTATTATCACAAATTTTCATTTTCTCAAGCTCTAAATGCCACAGATGACGAGACTGGCATAAATCTTAAGCAATTTTGGAAAGTCTGAAATGCAGTTTCGAAAAATTTCATGCATGGTTCTTGGAAAAATTTATGGCCAGAATGCTCTGATGATTTTAGAAGCTTTGAAGAAACTAATGCTAATATTCAAGAAGAAATTGTGTCACTAGGAAGACGTCTGGGTTTTAACGAGTTGGAGCAAAATAATATTGTGGAGCTAATTGAATCTCACAATACTGAATTAACAAATGAAGAACTAATTGAGTTGGACAATAATAATATGGAGGATAGAGAAGATGATGATACAGATGGAGCTGAAGTTAAAAATTTTAAAATTGGTGAGCTTAAGGACGCATTAACATATTTAGAGAAAGCTAAAGATATATTCGAAAGGTGTGATCCAATATTAGAACGATGCTCTAAAGTAAACAGAGAAATTGATAGTGCTGTAAGGTGTTATAGAGAATTGTACGATGAGAAAAAGAAGGCTTCAGTGCAGGTTACATTGCATCAGTATTTCACTGCAGCGCCAAGTACTAGTGCACCGACAACTACCCGTAGGTCATCTCAAATAACTATTTCTAGTTATTCATCCGAATCATCTGAAGAG